>JAWPHD010000710.1:0-410640 GCA_037043455.1 Cyrtodaria siliqua | reverse complement strand
GATTGTTAAAATTTTAAAAAATAATTTGTAATGCCACCGTCATGTCAATCTGTCCAAAAAGTTGAACAAGTTCATGAAATAGCTAAATAAGACATTTTTGAAGTCTAATCATTTATTCATTGGGCACAATTCTGCTAAAATTGTATTAACAGTAAAGAACATTTAATTACAATAACATTTAAAGCTCATCTTTATGTAAAACCTATATTTTTTTACAAAATCTGTTGAGACCATTACCACACTTTATGCACAAATTAGCTTATAATGATACAATTTCCTTTTTTTTTTGTATGTTCCTAATATTAAATAGAATTTGTTTAAACTTTCTAAGCACATAGTTTAACATATATAAAAAACAAAATGTGCAATAAAAATGATAGGTCCCCATGCTTGTTTAGAAAACATTTTTGAAACCCTACCCCTATGCTAAAAGGCCAAGTTTTGTATGAAATTATATAGAAATTGTATATTTTCCTTTTTTGTTATGTTCCTAATAACAGAATTTGTTCAAACTTCCTAGGCACTTATTTGAACATATATTTAGACAATATATGCAGTTAAAATTATAGGTCACCATGCATATTGAGATTTAATATTGGTTTTTGGAACCGTACCATTAAAAAGACAAAAAATACACCTAGACATCAAAAGCAACATTCCTGTAAATTTGTAGGAAAATCCATCCAATTGTTTTAGAAGAGAAGTCGCCCAAAAAAGCTGCGCATGGAAAACTACAGCAAATGCCTTTAACATAGTTATTCTGTTAAAAGTGCCACATATTCAGTATATCTTATCAAATTCAGAGTACCGTATGTAATTCGTTTTTAATTACGTAACACCAATTTTTGCAAACAATAAAACCTTTAGAATTTCACCAAAGAAATATTTGTTTGTTAATTCTAGCACTATCCATATTACTACAGTGGTTCCCGTACATTCACACAGTTGTCCATTGTCATTGTCACTGATAGATGGTGGTTAATATCTATTGGATCACCTCGGCATTAATTGCGTTTAAGCAGATTGCAATTGGTTGTTTGAAATCACAACTTCAGTGGTCATGCAACGTTTGTCATGATATGTATGCTATATATATAGTATATAAAAAATTGATTATTCAAATAAACTGAATACCAGGTCAGTAGAGTAGTACACATTTAAATAAATATAAAGAAATGAAACACTTATAACCACTGTTAAATTTTGTGACCAAAGTTAACCTATAAACCCATAATTTGACCTGGTCTGTGACCTTGCCCTTTATATATTGGTAAGGACACATGGCTAGTGGCAGGAAGTGTAGGTATATATAATACATTGATGAAGGATACGAAGAACTATAAAGTTATACATATTAAGTTTTTGTTATGTCCGACTGTCGGAGGACTGACACAAGACAACGGACAAAGTGACTCCTATATCGCTGTCTGTGTGTCACCTTTTCGATCATTTCGTAAGTGTACAGTTTTAGCCAAATGTGTTCTATGGTGAAAACATGAGCAACAATTACTTTTTTCAAATAAGCGTCCTCAGCCAAATGGCTGTTTGTGTGACTACAGCTAGGCTCGCGTTAACCATTCGCCAAATCGCCACAGGCGAAAAGAAACCCAAACTGGCGAATGAAAATCGTAAGAAATTCATAGCAAATTCGCTGGGTGTTGTTAGCTAATTAGCGACAATCAATTTGGACCGATAACTAATTATCGCAGTGTTTATTGCAAAACCAGTCAAATTGTTGTGTTTGCAATAGATGCTGCTCACTGTTCCGCCACTAGCAGTTACTGCCACCCTGCTTGGACAAGGTATTTGCTACCATTGGCTTTGTATATCACCCTCAGGCCTAGTTGAGTAGAGTAGTCTTCAATAATTGTATATTGATATTAATTAAAGTCAGGTCACATTATCTTAAATAGTTCACTAATTTGTGGTGTAGATAACCATGGAAGTGAAAAGGCACACACAGGCAGAACTGCAAATACCAATTCCTTTGCCAGTGAACAATAATAATGTTGTTTCACAATTGTCTAATAAATCTTAATCTCCAAATGGTCCGAGTGTGAGTCACTGCTCCTGGCTTAATTGACATAACGTCAGTACTTAGATATATCCGCCCTATTGTTGATATTGGAGTAAACTGACAACAGATTTTATAATAATACAGTTGCACATGCAACTGTTTGTCTGAGGTATCGTTGGTTTGATTGGTTAAATGGATAAATGATTGATTAATTCCCTGTATATGAGGCCTGCTCCCCTTCGTTATGCTGAATGATGGGGCGTCTCTCGTCGTCGTCACCCGCATCTGCGTATAGATTTCTGATAAGAGAAATTGTAAACAAATAAATACGATCTGCACATCTTTTACATTATGGTGATGTAATGTGAAGTGGGTTTGTTTTGGAAGGATTGTGCTGCTGATACATGTTCATTTTTTTCTTACCTGTAAGTCATATTTTGTGTGATTTTACCTTATTAGTTATTGGGTTTGTTACTGACCCCCTACAGAAATATGTGGGGTCAGTAAGATTTATAGGGGGCGAGGCGATAGCCGAGTCCCCCTATACATCTGACTGACCCCACATATTTCTGTAGGGGGTCAGTAACAAACCCAATAACTGATTTATTGCATCAAGCACCTTTTTTAAGACAAACGCCGATATTTAACCCATTATAATGGAGCGTCAACATCATTAATACGTTCGCGCAATTTGACGTCACGACGTTGACGTCACGACCGGTACAGTTTAAAAACATTATTAAATTTACTTATTATGTTTGTTACTAAAGATTTAAAGAACTATTTGCAAATGATTTAAACATTGAATCAAAATTGTAGTCCATATTGTTTTAGTGACCCTCTATGAAATCTACTGACCCACTATAGAATAATAGAGGGCCACCATGTGACCGCTCTTATCCAATGGATTTCCTAGGATTTTGTGTGAGGTGCAATAATATATAATATCGATCAATGTCTCCATGCAAAGCAGCAAGATAATATTAATCAATAAATGAAAACAGTGAAAAACAGCATGTATAAACATCAAGTTTTTTAATATAATTATACTGAAGCGAAAAAGAAACGCGACTCGGGAATTCTGCTATATATTGTATGTATAATATGCTGCTGTTAATCGAATGGTACATGGCTACGTTAAGAACTTTCCTTCCCGAAAAAAATACCAAAACAACACATAACACAGCAATTAGTATTCCTTCAAAGTTTCATTACTGACAGAGTAATCGTGTGGCTATTACAGTACTAGAATGGCTTAATTTTTTCAAAAGGAACTTCCAACATTTATGAATTTCTTGTTACAAAGTGTACTGTGATTAAAATGTCTACAACATCACAGTTGTGTCCTTTCTCCAACTAACTGCAACTTTTTTACAAAACATCTTGAGATTTCTCAATATTATGTGGAATTAAGTGTGCAGTATATATAATATATAGCGGAAATTCCCGTTGCGTTTCTTTTCGCTTCAGTATATATTGTGAATGCTCTATGAATGGTGATTTTTAGTATATGATATAACTGTTCATTAATTAAATATAACCAATAAGCTCTAGTGTATAAATATACTTAAGATCTACCCAGGAAAAGTGGGTGGTCTGCCCCTACCACAAAAATTGACCGCCATATATAACCTTACGTGTTGAAAATGACGTAAAACACGAATGAACAACACTTCTTAAAGGGACACATGGCAATCTTGAAGTTTTTATTAAGCATTAAATTAGATCCTAAAGTATTAATTCATTATCACAATTTAAAACTGTCTGCATATAATTAAATAATATTTTTCGTTGAACAATTTTTTTATATTTTTCTATCAAATGTTTAAATACATTATTGATGCAATATTTGCTTTGAACTGTTTAAAAAGTAATATTAATGATTGAAGTTATGAAGAAAAATTAATGGGGCACCAGAAGTTTTAAACAAATCGAAATTTCCGTGTGTCCCTTTAATTATGCAATACTACCCACCTTCCTAGATGCCCTCACTCCACATAACACAGTTCCAATAAGTATTGCGACACCCAGGGATATAGTCACTCCTTCCACCACATGTATAACAAGGAGTGGCGTGAATAATAGGGAGAAAAACTTCTCTGCATTCTTGTCGTCTATACTAACACTCTGAAAGTATACTGGAATTGTATTGTGGCCCAACAGTCCATCAAACATAATATTTAAGTATAAAAAGGGGCATAACTCCGCAGAGATGTCAGACAGAGTTATGGATCTTGCACACTGCACATCATTAAAAGATGGTTATTCATTGTATATGGAAGTCAATAAGCCGATATATTTTCCTAACTTTCGCAGGAAATAGCTGCATTTGATAACATTCATCAATGTTCACCCGTCATGCCATGTTTTATATTTGTATATGTTTGACGAGCTACGTTCGTATGTCAATAAAGATTCTCTTTTATTCGAAATAAAAACGTTAATGGACGGAAGGACGGAAGGACAAAGACCTTGCAGCAACTCTGCAGTTCAGGGTGAGAAAGTTCTAGGCCCGTTCTCCATATTTTATCTCAATTCGTGGAGAATGAGCCTGGCATGTTCATTCCTGTAAGGCGCCATATAACCTTTCGTGTGTTGGTGCGCCTTAAAACCCCAATTCAATTCAATTCATTCACAATAGCTCACGTTTAGCTGTAGGCTCAGGTGTTTAAGCAATTTAGTTTAAACATTATTTATTCAAGAAATGTTGCAAGCAATATATCATATACATACGAAAGGATTTCTGCAAAACTTATTTATAGAAATTCATCTCAATTCAAGCTCATGTGTCAGAGCTAAAAACAAGAACTATGGCACAAGAAAAACTAGAAATATGTCCATAGGATACTGATGCCCCTGCTATTGCTTCACATATTAATAAGGAAATAGTCTTTTGGACATTAATACCGTCATTTTTTACAATTCCAAGGGGCATAACTCTGTAATTACTGAGGCAATGAGGCCAATTATCGATTCTGGCCGAGAAATTGTGCCCATATACAATTTCTGACTAAGTTTGGAGAAGACTGGATAACAATTACCCAAGTTAAAGTCCAGACACCATTAATTTTGTTAACTTTTAATATTCCAAGGACCATAACTCTGGAAATACTGAGGTGACGGGGCCCGTTATCGAACTTGGCTGGGAAATTGTTTTCATATGTACAATTTGACTAAGTTTGGGGAACACTGGATAGGAATTCCCCAAGTAAGAGTCCGGACAACATTAATTTCGTGAATTTTTACAATTCCCCACATAACTCTGGAATTACTGGGCCGATTATCAAACTTGGCTTAGACTTTGTGCAATACACAAATTGACAAAGTCTGGAGAAGATTGGATAACAATTACACAAGTTCGAGTCTGGACAACATTTTTAACAAGCACGCACGCACAACACTAAATGCCCTGCCACCATTCTTCCACCATTCTTCTAATGGCAAGGGCATGAAAACGAATCCTTTTGATCATCTATATATCTAGAAACACATGACTTACCTCATTTATCCAGAACACTGGCAAAAATACTGGCTTTATTTGTAAAGTTTCCCTGAAATTAACAGGATTGATTCAAACCTTATGACATACATATAATATACATGTGAATATAATATATGTGTCAATTAAAGCCGCATTATGTTTTTCTTCAACAGAACGGAGATGATGCAGACTTTGTGCATAAGTGTATAATATTGTCGTAATTATTGCAATAAATCACCCGATGTACCCAGGCGTTAACTGTCAGATACATATTTTCATAAACAATACCTGTGCTATCAATAAAACATTTGGCCCAGCACACTACCTGTGTTATGCTTATTTTCCGAAATCATACCTTTTAAGCATTTCCATCCTCCCCAGGCATTTGGATATTATTTTTTAAATGAAGACCCCACATAATCAAATACACTCTACAATCATGCACAGTGTCTAATGTTCCCTAAATGGGCCCGCTGACAGACTGTGAACATTAGTACGGCGCATCCCTTCTACGATTCAAGGCTTCAACTTACGTGACATTTGCCATTGGTTCTAGGTACAAATTAACCTGTAACCTTTTCGCTGCCTGCAGCACCAGACCTGTATACTGAAAATGAAATGAAACATTGTTATTACCAACACCAGATTCTAAATTACATGATGTCACATACAAAACAAAAGTTCGAATAACTGGTATAATAACCAAATCGTAACAAAACCTCACCTCATAAACTTGGCAAAGAAGGGGGGAAAAAGTTGAATAAGCTAATATTTAAACAAGAAATGTGTCCATATGGAACACAGATGCCCCCACTGAAAACAATCAAGTGTAAAATGTAAAATTTGACGAAAAAGGGACCGTAACTCTTGTAATACTAGGTCGATTTTGATGTCGAATCCATATGAACATTTTGATATCATAGGTAAGCATCCTGCAAAATTTGAAAAGAAACAGAGGAAAACTGTGAGAGAAGATAGACACACAAGATATTTTAACGAAAAAATTGACGAAAAAATGGCCACAAGTCCGTTAATACTAGGTCGATTTCGACGCTGAAACAAAATGCATATCTTGACATCATAGGTAAGCATCCGGTAACATTTTGACATAAAATTGGATGAAAAAGGGGCCATAATTCCGGCAATACTGGGTCGATTTTGACGCCGAAATGTTATGCACATCTTGACATCAAAGGTAAGCATCCTGTAAAGTTTCAAAGCCATCGGTTGAAAAGTGTGGGAGGAGATGGACACACAAACTTTTTGGGACATACAGACGGACGGACTTGGCAAACGTTATAAGCCCCCTCAACATTCGGTGGTGGGGGCATTAAAAATATCATTAACTTTATGAGCAAAATTCCACTGTAAAATCCTCCAAATGTGTTACAGTATGTACATCTGCAGTTGTTGATGAAGTTTTATTACAATAAGCACAAAAACCTAGAAGGAACACATGAGATTATTTTCATGGAAATAGTTCACAGTTCAAGGCGACACATCTCTAGTAAATAGATGGTCTAAAATTCTTTGTAGAATGCAATATATGTTCGTGCAAGGCAATTCCTATATATAGCCCCCACTTTGTTGCAATTCTCATTAAGTGATATGGACAATTCAGGGCTTTCCCCAGCCATTTAAGGCGTGGCGTGGCGGTGCCGCGATGCCTTCAAATCAGAAAGTGACTTACCGCCACGCCTTAATGTAGCCGCGATGCTTTAAATCAGTTGCCGCGATCCCTTAATCCTATCAACATTTAAAGTTTTCCCTTCCTAAACAGCTAATATTACCTGGCTGTGTGTAAACTGCCTGAAGCTATGACGCGCATTAATGCAGTAAAGGCGGTCACGTGGTACTAATACACACGGCTTGTGTTATGTCTGGCAGGGTATATGCTAAGTGTTAAGAAAACAAAAGATAACTGGGGGAGTGAGTGCCGCTAATTACTTTTGGTTTATTGCCCAATTTGGTCATGATTGGTCATGATTAAAGGAGAGCAGTATCGTTGATTGGTATTTGTAACGCATGGGGATAATGTTTTAATGGATAATTTAATTGAACGTATATCATGTATTAGTAGAATGAATTTACGAACACTTATCAACATTTAAATCGTCAGCTTTGTCGAGAAGTATAACGAATGAGGTAGATATTTTGTAATTATTTAATAATAACTCAATCAAATAATTAAGGTAGCATATTTAACTGATTTTTTAACTGACAAATGGTTTAGGGGAAAAGGCCAGGCGTTCTGCTTTGTGAACTTAATAAAGTGCTCTGACAGCAGACAGTGTTTGTACTACAGTATAAGAAAGTGCAGTATAAGAAAGTGTTTCATTGTATGTGCTATATAAGTTAAATGATAGATTGTTCTGTTTCAGTGATTATATGTGCTATGACATGTCTTTTATTATGTCAGAAAATGATTTGCTAGCATATTTTATTAAAAGATTTTAAAATAAAAATATAATAAAATATGATGTTTTTTTATTATTTCATTCATTCCTTATGATACCAGACATACGCCAAATTGGCATTAAAAAATAAAATTGACGCAGAAAGTGGGTACTACCCTCTTTCGTGCACCCAGCCCCCTTTTTCTGCAAAAAATACCACCACTCCTTAAAAAAATACTGGGGAAAGCCCTGCAGTTAATTTTCCTTCAGCCCACTTGCTTCGGAAATTGCTGGCGTCATTCTTCAGTTTTTAGAAATCCTTTGTTACTGTTAAATATAATGTTTAAAACATTCAATTTGTTAATTTCAATACACTAAAATACATAATATGACTAACAGAGGTTCGTTAATAGTAAATAATGAAGAGAATGATGTATTTTGAGGTTGTATATAAACAAGAGGCCCAAGAGGGCCTGTGGACGCTCTACTGGCTCAAGATAAAGTTTATGTATAAGGGGCCATAAGTCTTTCAAAAATCATTCAACCAGAACATGGCAATGACAGGTGCAACTAGGCTTAGTACTGATCATCCTCGCCAAGATTCGCTGAAATCTGGCAAAGAGTTCAGAAGAGACTAATCTGGACAAAGTTTGTGTATTAAAACATTTAAAGGGTCACAACTCTGCCAAAAATCATTCAACCGAAATATGGCGATGATATGCACAACTAGGCTTGATACTGATCATCCTTGTCAAGTTTCGTCTGTATCCAGCCAGGGGTTCAGGAGAACTAGCAAAGAAAAAAATTGTGGTATCAAAATCCTTTAAAGGGCCATAACTCTGCCAAATATCTGTAAACCGGAACGTGATGATTAAATGCACAACTAGGCTTGGTGCTGCTCATCCCTGCAAAGTTTCATTGAAATCTGGCGAGGGGTTCAGGAGAAGTAGATCAGAACAAAGTTTGTGTATTAAAACCTTTAAAGGGCCATAACTCCGCCAAAATCATTCAACTGGAACACGGTGACTATGTACAACTAGGCTTGGTACTGATCATCCCTGCACAGTTTCAATGAAATCCGGCCAAATGAAGGCCCTTTCGTCTTAATGAGGCCAAGATATAGCATATTTCAGAAAATCAAGGGCCATGACTCCGATGTAAATGGTCCAATCTGGATGTTTTTCGAACTTGTCCAAGCTTTCATTGATATTAACAATCTGGTAAAGTTTCTTAAAGATCGGATGAAAGATGAAGGCCTTATCGTCTTAACGAGGCAAAATATAGGATTTTTAACTAAATCAAGGGCCATAACTCCGCTGTTAATTGTCCGATCCAGCTAGTTTTCAAACTTGCCCTAGCTCTCATTTATATAAACAATCTGGTAAAGTTTGGTAAAGATTGGATGAAAGATGAAGGCCCTATCATCTTAATGAGGCAAAATATACCAATTTTAACTAAATCAAGCACAATAACTCTGCTGTTAATCGTCCGATCTAGCTGGTTTTCGAACTTGTCTGAGCTTTAATTGATATTAAAAATCTGTGCAAGTTTGGTAAAGATCAAATAATAAATGAAGGTGCTAGTGTTCACAAGGCTTAATATGGCATTTTTCAGCAAAACAAGGGCCATAACTCCGCTGAAATTATTTCGATCTTGCCGGTTTTCGATCTTGTCCGAGCTTTCATTGATATTAAGACACTGGCAAAGTTAAGTAAAGGTCTGATTAATATTGAAGGCCCTAGAGTGTTCACAAGGCAGAAAATAGCATTTTTCAGAACTAACAAGGGCCATAACTCCGGTGTTACTGATCCGATTTAGCTGGTTTTCGAACTCGTTTGAGCTTTCATTGATATTAACAATCTGTGCAAGTTTGGTAAAGTTCAAAAATTAAATGAATGTGCTAGAGTGTTCACAAGCCATAAAATGGCATTTTTCAGAAAAAACAAGGGCCATAACTCTGATATTACTGACCCAATTTAGCTGATTTTCGAACTTGTCTAAGCTATCATTAGTATTAACAATCTACGTAAGTTTGGTAACGATCAAATAATAAATGAAGGTGTTAGAGCGTTCACAAGGCAGAAAATGGCAATTTTCATAAAAAACAAGGGCCATAACTCCGGTGTTACTGGTCCGATTTGGCTGGTTTTCGAACTTGTCCGAGCTTTCATTGATATTAACAATCTGTGCAAGTTTAGTAAAGATCAAATAATAAATGAAGGTGCTAGAGTGTTCACAACGCTTAATATGGCATTTTTCAGCAAAACAAGGGCCATAACTCCGGTGAAATTTATCCGATCTGGCTTGTTTTCGAACTTGTTCGAGCTTTCATTGATATAAAGACACTGGCAAAGTTTCTTAAAGATTCAATTAATAATAAAGGCCCTAGAGTGTTCACAAGGCAAAAGTTAACAGACAGACGGACGGACGGACGACGGACAACGCTGCATCCCATAAGCCAGCAAAGCCAGTAGAGCTAAAAATTGCAATTTCTCGAATATTTGTGCACCAGCCTCCCTTGGTTTACACTATACGCATAATGATATAAAACTCGACCACAGCCATGTTAAATATATTCCGCAGATGTTCCCCGTCACGTTACTTACAGGTTCTAGGTCAAGCGCTGTATTGTGTTCCAAAGGGTCGGGGTGTATCCCTTCTACGCCATTTATATACTTAGGGTCTGCAAACAGGAAGTGTGGAAAAGACATGGCCACAGGTAAGTGAAAAAAGTCCACTGAAATAAACATGAAAAAAAAATTACCATCAGCATTGGGACCAATAAGTAAGCTTAGAAGCTCTGTTTACATGCAACTTAACTATGAATATGAAAATGCGAAAGGGGTGAGAATTAATTTAATAGATTTCTAAAAGTATAGATGAAGTTGGGAACAATCCATTAAAAAGTGTTTGTAACTCTTGTGTCGCCTGCCGTGTGATTATTTTAGCTTGGTTAGGTCGCAGGTTAAAGTTTTATGAAAAGGGGCATAACTCTGCCAAAATGTAAGTCAGAGTTATTGGACATTTAACGACATTCTTTGGGTTACGATGAAGATGTGTGTGAAGTTTTATGAAATTATGTCAAATACTTTTCAAGTTAAAGTGAGACGGACAACGACAAAGTGATTCCTAAGTGTCTGCCATACTATGTCAGCTACACAAAAATATGCTAAGGGACATTATACAACATTCAGAATTTCTGGCATACCGGAAAAGGATATCCGTCATTTTACCAGGGCTAGATATTTCCATCTCGCCCTAGGTCAAGATAAAATTCACGCGCAACAATAATGACGTCAATAACGTGAACTGATTCATGATGCCATTGTGTTAAAATACATTAAAACGTAGTTATTGGAGACGTCAATGCACAAAATGTCAATGATATGCACGAAAAAGAATCCTCCATGAGTTTATCCATGTGAGATAGGTAAATCTCACCCTCGGGATCACAAATGCAACCAGGATCTCGGCAGAGCCTCGTCCCTGGTTACAATTCTGACCCTCGGGTGAGACTTCCCAATCTGACATGGATACTCATGACTTATTCTTATAATACTAAATAACATTATCTCAAGCAAAACAAGTCAGGAACACACCGGTCCTTTGTTCCTTGCTGAAACTGTCAATGATCTATTGAAATAATCACATGTCAAAATTGATGAAAATGCAACCCATATTATAATTAAGTTTTTGTTTTAACAAGATGAAATATGCCTATGATTCAACAATCAAGAGCAATAGCTATGTATAGCATGCTTCAACTGTTCTCATTGGTTAACGCATCTGAAACGTTATTGAAACAAACCTTCATGTAAAATTTGGGGAAATCAGTAACAGTTTACTAAGTTATCTGGTTCATGAGAATACGTTAATGGAAAGAATGACAGATGTCTAGGGAATCGTTCAGTAAGCAAAACTACTTGGGATGAACAGAATTAGGAACAAAAGTCCTGGGGAATTATTACAAGTATAGATTAATGTCCTTTGTATGTTTTCTATAAGGTGTCTCATATTTCAGGCAATACAATTTTGAAATATTCCAAGCCATTACACAATGGTTGCCATGAGTAAAGACACACGTCAAACATACCTGTCTGACAAGCAGTCGCATTGAATAACCCCGTCCCCAAGCAATGATCCTGCGGTGTGCAGAAGCCAATATTGTCCGGGGTGACTGTGGCATTTGCGAGGTAGCTGGCCGGGGCTTCAAATCTCCACAGGCCGATACCCTGGTCTGTCTCTACTTCCTCTGCAAACACTCCTGCCACACTCCTGAATATAACAAGATGTTAAAGTACCGGGTATTTTTTTAGTAACAGTTACCTTGACCCTGACCATAAATGCAATCCGTCTGTTCTGAAGAACGAGTGCGGAGCACGAGTTCTTATATCGGGGCCATTTCTCTACCGAGGGAGATATTTTCAGTATCTCAAAAACACTGGTTATTAAACTACAATTACATAATTTAAAATGATATTTGATTAATATTTCTAATGATTCACGCCTTTTTACACCAGTTTGCACTAGAACGCCAAGACGACGTTTGTTCGTATGACGTTACTACAAATAAAGTGGAACCGGAACTCTTCGTTAATTTCCGTAATCATTATTTCCTAGCAGCGGAATCTGACGACGACGTCCGTAAAACAATCGGAACTTCATTTGGCGTTCCCGCCACTGACGGAAAAGGCCGAGCAATGTTCCGTACTGGGAAATATCTCCCACTTTGCCAGCAGAGCAAACGAGTAGATATAGCTTTTCTATTCCCAGTATTTCCTATACAAATCACAGACAAATATGTAATATTTAAACCTATAAAACAATTGTTCTATGGAGCAGGTGACTGACACTGTAATTTTTCAACATACCTGCAAATATCAGAAGCAAAAGAATGTAGGAGAATGTCTTTTGGAAGATATGGTGGCCCAAGTGTGCCATCTGAAATGTATTATAAATCATGTATGGATATTCAATAGTGCCAATAAAAATGAAACAGATCCTCACTTATTTATCAATTCTATATTTATTATTCAAGGGTGACACTGACATGTTTATCACTCTTATATTGCTCCAGATAAGCCTTTTTGGGACAGTGTATTCCAATCTAATAAAATCTGCAATGCGGATTTCATACGGGCGTATACAAACTGAAAAAGACCATTAGGCGTGTATTTTGAGACACTAGCCCCTTGTATTACTCACAGTGTTTGTATTCGTCAGTTCGGGCTCTAGTGTGTCCGTCTGTTCTGAATTGATGTTTTTTTAGTAATTATCATAGTTTTGTTGCTTTTTACTTAAAAAATACGCCATTTTTGTATTGACATTGTAAATGTTCAATGCTGGTTTTTCTCCTAACATTTTTTCCAATACAGATTTCCAACATTTATAATGCTGAAATATCCTTAAAACTTATCTGAAACACTGTATTTTATATGCAATATCAATGGGATTTCTTATAAGGGGTATCATCTTCAACCCCTGTAACGATACTTTGATAATGATTACTAGAGTGCTGGCTAACGGACCATTATACGCTCATTCGCAATTGTTTTTTTGAAATGCATTGCGTTGGTTTCATTCAATAATTTTGTTTAAACTTGACCTTTGACCTACTGACAAATTGATACTGATAGGGCTTTTGTTTTGTTTAACCAAGAGCACTATTTGTAATATTGACCTTGACCTTTCACCTTCAATTTGCACCATGGGTACTATTTTAAGACTGAATGAATGATTGTATACAAATTACAGTGCAGATGGGGACACGGTGACCTTAACCATTACCTACTAACCCTCAAATTACAGAGATCCGTGTATTTACCATAGGTACTATTCGTGTGAAGTAACAAGATTGCAGGTCTTATAGTAAACCAGTTACAGTGTGGAAAGAGCTCTCAGGATTTGGTCATTATCAGAGTTTGACCTACTGACCCCAAAAGCAATAAGGTTCCTTCTCTCATCAAGGGCAATTAACCAAAGAAGGTTTGTTAGTGTGGGTCTTATAATTTTGGCTATAGCTTGGATAGTGTATGTCTATTGGAGGTGATAGCAACCGCGATCTTTGACCTACTGACCCCAAAAAAGACAAAAGGGTTCCTATTACCATGGACAATGTGTTCATGAAATTTCTGGAGCACAGATATTATACTTCCAGAGGTTACACATGGCATGTGTATGTCCATATCAAATCATGGCAACCTTGACCTTTGACCTACTGACCCAAAAAGCAAATAAGGTTCTTCCTCTCTCCGCAATGAAAATGTTATCTATAAAGTTTCACAAGCTCACGGCAACCTTGACCTTTGACCTACTAATCCCAAAAGCAACAGGATGAAGTTTTATGAGCATGGGGAGTTTTTGCAAGAAAAGTAAATGTCCATACCAGGTCATGGCAACCTTCACATACTGACCCCGAAAATCAATAGTGATCATCCTCTCCCCAGCACATTACTGATATACAGTTACAAGAGTATGGATATAACCCTTCAAGAGCTGATCTGAAACCAAAAAAGTTAACGGACAAACAGCTCCATACCATAACACTTCTCATTTTATGAGTGTATTAAAAGATGACAAAAACAAAAGTAAATAAACAAATACCTGTTCCATTCACCATATTGGCATATTGTGTACTCCAGAAATTCAGGTAGCTAAAATATTAAATAAAAACAAAAGGTTAATGATCGTTTAAATAGTAAAACCTAATAATGACACAACGTTTGTAATGCATATACACATATAGAGGATCTTACATGAGTATCTCTGCCGAGAATCATGTTAAAGGTCAAGGTATGATAAGGGGGTATTTTGGCCCCCAATATATTCAAAATGCAAAAAAATAATATTTACATATAATCTGTTGTGCATATTGAAGTAAATTGATCATATTCTATCTTAAAAATATATTTTTATTTATTTTATTTATCTAGAAGGTTTAATACGGTCTCAAAAAACGGTATTTTTGGTAATTTTGTTAGATTTTGGACCTTTCTGGGCAAGATTTTGATCCTAAAAATATACAGAGCACCTCAGAGCACACACAGTTTTTTGGCTGATGATGCATCCCTATCAAGTACCTGTTTCAACAAAAAAATCAGCTATGCTCGAGGGTGCGCTCTATATTTCCAAGACCAAAAACTGATCGAAAACTGATGAAAATGAACAAAAATGTCATATTTAGAAAGAAAAGGCCTTGTTTGTGGGGCTCTTAAACTCATTTACAGCATTCAAACGTACTTGTAATGAGTTTCAATATTGATTCAGTTCATTTGTAGCTAAATTAGATGTTCAAAATTTGTGCATTAAAACTTTCAATATTGGGGGCCAATTTTGTCCCTTATCATACCTAGTCCTTTATCTAAGAAATTCAAGATTGGACGGGCATGAATGTAACATTCTATTTATCACATAACTCCAAAAATATCACATAACATATGTTTATTAATGTAGTTGCCTACAGTTGCTCGATTTTCTCCATACCAAATAGAGCATTTTGATCTGCCTCATCCACTTCCTTAATTCGGCTTTTACCAGTTTCGGATTTTGATGAGGCAATTTGGATCATAAACTGACGAAGTGAACGGCAAAGACCAAGTTATGATTTGACCTTCAATTGCATATTTATTACACTAGTGTGTTATGAAATTATGTCATGGCTTTATTAAATTCCCACACAGCAAGTTATGTGATAAATATATAAATTAAATCATGTTTAATGTATATATTGATTGTAGCCCTATTGTCAACCTTTTTGTGTTTGTGATGTCGTTTGTATTTAATATTACTTTTGCCTTCTTGTTTGTCTGTTTGCGTGTTTGTTTCTGTGTTTTGTGGTTGACTGTCCTCCTTGAACGCTACTTTCCCTGTCCGATCTTTTTATATTTCTATGTGTGCCATCGCAATTACTGACGACTGTTGTTGGATTAAGAAATCCCTTTCTTTGAACAAAGCAGGAGTGCACTGGTATACAAAAAGGCTCGGAGAAATCTTGACCTTTGAAACATGTTTTCTATGCCACATTTTTAATGCATACAACGATTTACTGATTTTCGATCTCACTGTACGAAAGTTATCCTCCTTATAAGGGAAAATTGGCTTATATGGGCATATTCAAGGGCAATAACTCCTAACCTATGCAGTGGTTTTGCTCACTGAAGATCTTATTTGTACCATAGATCAAATGATTTCCATTGTTCTTGCTTATGATATAATTTTTATAATCCTGAAGGTCTGAGCCTAAACCGTGCTATAAATGCCGGTATATTTCAGCCGTGCTATAAATGGCGGATTCAGCAGTTATACCATGGTCTACTCAATTTTACGCGCGCGTAGATGTAATGTTACGCACAACCTGTCAATCAAAACAACTAAACCGTTAACAAAACAGCACTCCTTGACATTGCATTTGCTCAATAATATACAAAGGCAACTGGCTGCAATAATCAAAACATGGGTCATGATAATGCTATTTCTTGATTGGATCGCGCTGTTATTTTTCTGAAAACTGCCCTAAAACTTCTTGCACGCACGTATTTGGATAAAAAACATTTATAGCATATTTTTCTCGTATGCAATTTATACTGCACTCTCGGGCTTTGTACCGGTCCTCGAGAAGTAGTATAAATCACATATACTCAAAAAATCATGCTATAAACATGATAAATATTACTTAAAGCGAAATTCAAGCAATTTTTGCAGACATCAGAATTCATAAAGTAATTTATCAAGCTGTTAATCACTTATATTTTAATAATTATGGGTAATAACTCCGTAAGGCATGAATCAAATTGCTCATTGTTAAATTCATCCAAGATTTTATTGAAAAATATTTTCGTTTTTTTTTTGAACATCTGAAACTGTCTGATCTGAACTGAAAAATGTATTGCTTAAACAAGAGTCAGCATACGTAAAGGTAGCTGATGCATCACAAACAGACAATACACCATCACATAAACTTGACTGGTGTTCAGACAGTATATCTATAGATAGCAATTTTAGGAAGTAGATTGAATTTTGTTTAACGGCTCATCAACGCAGTATAGGTTATTTAGAGCCGCCCCAGAGACAGGGGAATGATACATAGGAATCCGGGAACCGTGCCCTACTCTTATTATCAAATAGCTTCCTATGGTTCTTTAACGTGCTCGGAGGATAGACCGATACACGGGACCTCCTGGTTTAGGAAGTAGAAGTTTAGCTTATTAAAATTATATGGCCTCCCTATGCAAATGATGTTAATTAATGGACTATGAGGTCAGTCAAAAGTAATAAATATAAACAACACATGATGCTAGTTTGAACCTTTATTCCAGCTACTATTGTCAATGAACTCACACAGAATCAAAATTATCAAAACTAGACCTATCACTGAAAGTGATAAATACCACCCACTTTTTGATATAGCCAATGAGAAGGGGCAAAATCAAGAATAATAAATGTCTAAAATATTTGTTTGAGAAAAAATGTGTTTCAGGACATTATATAATATTAGAATGGAAAATTCTATGCCAAACAAAGGGCCATACTTCTGTAATAAATTAGGCAATCAATAATGGGTGATGTAGATGGACATAAGGTCATCAGTTATTATGTGTATATGAAGTTTATGGAAAACCCAATCAAAACTGTTTGAAAAATGCAACTGCCAAGTAATAAAAATGTGTTACACGATGCGACGGGACAAAAATGTGTTATAGGACTGAAGCAATGGGACAAAATGTGTTATAGGACTGAAGCAATGGGACAAAAATGTGTTATAGGACTAAAGCAACGGGACAAAAATGTGTTATAGGACTGAAGCAATGGGACAAAAATGTGGTATAGGACTGAAGCAATGGGACAAAAATGTGTTATAGGACTGAAGCAATGGGACAAAAATGTGTTATAGGACTGAAGCAACGGGACAAAAATGTGTTATAGGACTGAAGCAATGGGACAAAAATGTGTTATAGGACTGAAGCAACGGGACAAAAATGTGTTACAGGACTGAAGCAATGGGACAAAAATGTGTTAGGGGACATGACGCGACGCGACGTTATGGACAGCATGATTCCTATATAGACCCCACTTCACTTTGTAAAAGCGGGGCTATAAAAATAAAATCTACCAGTAGTATTTTCAATCCAGACGAAACAAAGAGACATTGATAAATTATCCGGCCCCGTCCCAATTTGAGTAAACTGATTTTGAGACTTTTATTTAAGTGTTGTTTTTAGGTTTTTGCTACTTAATATTGAAAAAGTGGACACATTCATATAAGGCGGTGTGTCCACATGTTAAAAAAATATAAAAAAATGATTCTATTGACATGTTGAACCGTTTTTAGACCAAGACGTATTTGATCATTTTCCGAAATTGACCCTTTTTAAAAAAAAATATGTTCAACATCGATCGATCATTCTGGAGAAAGTCGGTGATTCTGGAGGAGACGTAACATAAAACATGTAACACTAATACAAGTGTAGTGTTACTGCGTCAATAAAATTACCTTCAAGGATCGTTTTATGTTCGAAATATGCAATTTATGTTGACAACTGCACTTTTTCTTATTTCTCTGACGCGGCCATCTTAGCAGACAACATCGACGTAAAATCCGTTGTAAACCAGTCAGAATTATGCAACAATCATTTTAATTGGTCAATTTAAACTAACAAGCGCGCGACAACATTCTGGTTTACGAACCATAAACTCGATGAATTAACTATATCGCTTCAGCAAGGGACGCAGTCTACAATTTTATGTGTGAATGAAATTAAATGCCTTTACAATTGTGTCATCACAAGGACATTGACCTGGTTCGTAGAAATATTCATCGAACGTTTACTACTGTGGTGTTTTCTGATATTTCCTTATAACTACAAAAAGAGCTTTATTTCCGTATAAAATAGTTTTCATTCCCTTCAGATACAGCAACCCTGATAGAATAACCTTTAAAATGAGATAATTTATGTTCTTTTTTCATTCCCTTCAGAACTTGCAACATTGACTTAATAGCTGTAAATGGATACATATTTTTTTATTCTCTTCAGAACTTGCAGCATTCAACAAAAAGAGCTATATTTCCATTATTCATTCCCTTCAGTTTTTTTGTTGAAACGTCTGTGCTAATTTAAGGGTTCAAGATGTTTTTCATTCCCTTCAAATTGTTGTCGAAACGTCTGTGCGAATTTAAGGGTTTCATGTTATTCATTCCCTTCAATTTGTTGGGATAAATTGGGATAAATTCATTTTCATTCCCTTCATGTTTTGCAACAGTGAAACTGACCAGATTTTAAAAACGGCCAAGACACCGCAATTCATCATCACCTTACGTGTCCACATTTCCAAAACAGGCAAAAATGCCTATTTCAACAACATGATCTGTGTCCACATTTCCAAAAACTTGATATTTTACCCCCAAAAAGTAATCCAAGCCCCTTTTTCTATGTATTTGTCCCCAAAGGAGACCCTTTCCCCGGAATATACCTTCCATGTATCACATTATAACAACTTCTAAAATGTGGACACGGTTCTATAAGGTGGCGTGTCCAAATTTCCAAAAACTCAATTTTGTGAAGAAAACATACTGATTTAAAATGTGGACACACCGCCTTATAGAGCCGTGTCCACATGTTAAAAAAATACACTTTTCTTAGGAAAAACATAATTTTTCAAAATGTGGACACGGCTCTATAAGGCCAATTTCAAAAACCGCAATTCATCATCATGTTACATTTCCAAAACAGGCAAAAATGCCGATTTCAACAACATGATCTGTGTCCACATTTCCAAAAACTTGATATATTAACCCCAAAAAGTAATCCAAGCCCCTTTTTCTATGTATTTGTCCCCGGAATATACCTTCCATGTGTCACATTATTAAACTTTTAAAATGTGGACACGGCTCTATAAGGCGGTGTGTCCACATTTTAAAAAAGACACTTTTCTTAGGAAAAACATACTTTTTCAAAATGTGGACACGTCGCCATATACAGCCGTGTCCACATTTTAAAAAAGACACTTTTCTTAGGAAAAACATACTTTTTCAAAATGTGGACACACCGCTTTATAGAGCCGTGTCCACATTTTAAAAAAAGACACTTTTCTTAGGAAAAACATACTTTTTCAAAATGTGGACACGCCGCCTTATAGAGCCGTGTCCACATTTTAAAAAAGACACTTTTCTTAGAAAAAACGTAATTTTTCAAAATGTGGACACGCCGCCTTATAGAGTCATGTCCAAATTTTAAAAAACACACACTTTTCTTAGGAAAAACATACTTTTTTAAAATGTGGACACGGCTCTATAAGGCGGTGTGTCCACATTTTAAAAAAGACACGTTTCTTAGGAAAACCATACTTTTTTAAAATGTGGACACGGCTCTATAAGGCGGTGTGTCCACATTTTTAAAAAAGACACTTTTCTTAGGAAAAACATACTTTTTCAAAATGTGGACACGTCGCCTTATACAGCCGTGTCCACATTTTAAAAAAGACACTTTTCTTAGGAAAAACATACTTTTTCAAAATGTGGACACACCGCTTTATAGAGCCGTGTCCACATTTTAAAAAAGACACTTTTCTTAGGAAAAACATACTTTTTCAAAATGTGGACACGCCGCCTTATAGAGCCGTGTCCACATTTTAAAAAAGACACTTTTCTTAGGAAAAACGTAATTTTTCAAAATGTGGACACGCCGCCTTATAGAGCCGTGTCCACATTTTAAAAAACACACACTTTTCTTAGGAAAAACATACTTTTTTAAAATGTAGACACGGCTCTATAAGGCGGTGTGTCCACATTTTAAAAAAAGGCACTTTTCTTAGGAAAAACACAATTTTTCAAAATGTGGACACGCCACCTTATGTGTCCACATTTTAAAAAAAGTGTTTTTCCTAAGAAAAGTGTCTTTTTTTAAAATGTGGACACACCGCCTTATAGAGCCGTGTCCACATTTAAAAAAAGTATGGTTTTCCTAAGAAACGTGTCTTTTTTAAAATGTGGACACACCGCCTTATAGAGCTGTGTCCACATTTTAGAAGTGGTTATAATGTGACACATGGAAGGTATATTCCGGGGAAAGGGTCTCCTTTGGAGACAAATACATAGAAAAAGGGGCTTGGATTACTTTTTGGGGGTAAAATATCAAGTTTTTGGAAATGTGGACACAGATCGTCTTTGTGATTTTCGTATTTTTCGCATTTTTTGAAAAATGGTGTCCAATGTTTCAAGTTCTGAAGGGAATGAAAAATAATATTTTTCAATTTACAACATATTAGAGAATGCCGGCATGTTCTGAAGGGAATACAAATTAATATTCTCCATTTACAGCTATTTAGTCAATGTGGCAAGTTCTGAAGGGAATGAATAAAATCATTTTTTGATATTTGTTAAACATGCCTTATATAAACGTGTCCATGCGGTCCTTTTCATTCATTTGGTTCATTAAGACGTGCTTGACCTCTAGTCCAATGAAATTCGTTGTTATATAATGGTAGCCGTGAAAATAGACTGGTTTAAAACCCATTACTAAGAGCAAAATAAGTGCAAAAATCAGTTTACTCAAATTGGGACAGGGCCAATTATCCTTTAAACTATGCCAATAATCACGCGGAGACGACTATAAATTGCAAATGTATATATATATTATAGAACGACTAGTGGCAGATTTATCATTAGTAAACATTCCACTTTTTGAATAGAGACTTACCTTGATCCGTTATATTTGTCTATAATGCCCAGTTGTTCAATATCATCAGCACCAGTGAAGACTGTATAAACACCGTCATCTGTATAATTTTTCTGAAGAAAAAGAAAGTTTTTGTTTATCTTGTGTGGCAGCTTATTTTTTGGCAAATATACTGGTGTGGCCCAGTGGATAGCCTGAAGATGCGAGTTCAAGCCTCTCCAGCATCTCTGAGTTTCGTTGGTGTGTTCTTGCACAAAAAGAGCATGAAATGAGAAATCTGGAAATTGCCGAACACGATAAATACAAGAAATATTGCACTTTCCCTTGGCCATGTTCGTGAATGGGAGTGTAAAACAGGCGATCCTGTGTATCAGCGCCTATATTCCAAGCCCTTTAAAGAACCACAGGAGTCTATTCGTTAGTAATAGAAGGTATATTCGTTAGTAAAAGAAGGTATTTTCGTTAGTAATAGAAGGGCAATATGTCAAGTAACATAATGTCAGATTTGGGAGATCAAATATATTTGTTTGTTTGAATCGTGTTTTACGTCATTTTAAGCACATGTTAGACGATATATGGTCAATTTGTTTGTGGCAGAGGCAGTCCACCCCATTTTTCCATCGTAGAACCAGTACTGTATATCTCGATCATCCGTAAGAATCGACACTTTCTCATTTGACTATCGAGCTACCAGTGGGATTCAAACCCGCAGCGGTGAGAGCTTGTTATCCAAACCATGAAGGCACTTGTGATCAAACTTACATTCATAAAGAATCCTATATAGTCATTGTAGAACCATCTAGGACCAATGTACTTACATTCATAAAGTATCCTATATAGTCAGTGTAGAACCATCTAGGATCAATGTACTTACATTCATAAAGTATTCTATATAATCAGTGTAGAACCATCTCGGATCAATGTACTTACATTCATAAAGTATTCTATATAGTCAGTGTAGAACCATCTAGGATCAATGTACTTACATTCATAAAGTATCCTATATAGTCGGTGTAGAACCATCTAGGATCAATGTACTTACATTCATAAAGTATCCTATATAGTCGGTGTAGAACCATCTAGGACCAATGTACTTACATTCATAAAGTATTCTATATAGTCAGTGTAGAACCATCTAGGATCAATGTACTTACATTCATAAAGTATCCTATATAGTCAGTGTAGAACCATCTAGGATCAATGTACTTACATTCATAAAGTATTCTATATAGTCGGTGTAGAACCATCTAGGATCAATGTACTTAGATTCATAAAGTATCCTATATAGTCGGTGTAGAACCATCTAGGACCAATGTACTTACATTCATAAAGTATTCTATATAGTCAGTGTAGAACCATCTAGGATCAATGTACTTACATTCATAAAGTATCCTATATAGTCGGTGTAGAACCATCTAGGATCAATGTACTTACATTCATAAAGTATCCTATATAGTCAGTGTAGAACCATCTAGGATCAATGTACTTACATTTATAAAGTATCCTATATAGTCAGTGTAGAATCATCTAGGATCAATGTACTTACATTTATAAAGTATCCTATATAGTCAGTGTAGAACCATCTAGGATCAATGTACTTACATTTATAAAGTATCCTATATAGTCAGTGTAGAACCATCTAGGACCAATGTACTTACATTCATAAAGTATCCTATATAGTCAGTGTAGAACCATCTAGGACCAATGTACTTACATTCATAAAGTATCCTATATAGTCAGTGTAGAACCATCTAGGATCAATGTACTTACATTCATAAATAATCCTATATAGTCAGTGTAGAACCATCTAGGACCAATGTACTTACATTCATAAAGTATCCTATATAGTCAGTGTAGAACCATCTAGGATCAATGTACTTACATTTATAAAGTATCCTATATAGTCAGTGTAGAACTAGTGTGTTAAAATACACGTTTAATGCTCTTTTGAAATTTTTCGTATTTGCGAGTATATGCAGTTACATAGAACGTCAGAATAATAAAAAAAAACTGCATAGGAGCCAATTTATTAGGCTAGTGTAGAACCATCTAGGACCAATGTACTTACATTTATAAAGTATCCTATATAGTCAGTGTAGAACCATCTAGGACCAATGTACTTACATTCATAAAGTATCCTATATAGTCAGTGTAGAACCATCTAGGATCAATGTACTTACATTCATAAAGAATCCTATATAGTCAGTGTAGAACCATCTAGGACCAATGTACTTACATTCATAAAGTATCCTATATAGTCAGTGTAGAACCATCTAGGATCAATGGCCCCAGTAACATTCAGCAAGGGGTCTTCATATCCCCAGATAATCTCCTTCATACTTCGAGTCATCAGTACGTGCTCGTCAAATAACCTCGTCAGATCATAAACCACTTCTCTTACTCTCGGGTCTTCAAACTTCAGTGCACCATAAAGAGCCTGAAAATTACAAAAAATGAAAGAAACTTAATTGAGGTTTTAAGGCGCACCAAAAAATGATAAAATGAACATGAATTTGGTGTCTATTTAAACATATTTACAATTCGCACATTGCAATATCTGTGAAAAGCGAGAAAAATATTTTTATCTGATGATGTTGAAAACTTTGAACAGGTAAATAAAACCACAGGTAAATGTATTTATCAATTATCTGGCAATAGTTGTGCAGCTATACAATTCAGATTTATCTCGTTTCCCCGTGCAGTCAGCAGTGGTAAAAGTAGTATAGACCTACGACATGCAAATAATACTTATCTTTACATGGAACTTTGTAGCAGTTTTAAATATATGTTTCTCTCCGGGACTATCAAGAAATGTTCATATGATGTTTAAAAGTTAAATTTGTTAATTGATAATACAACAAAAAGGGTGGCCATTCACCTTTAAAATATCTGTGAATGAATATGCGTAAAACTATTTATGAGTTACCGTATTATACCTTGTATAGTACGCAGTTTTTTGACCACTTTTACGGTTTCCGAATGGGGGGTGCGTACAATATAAGGAAACAATAAAGGTAACTTTTTTTTTCTTTCAGAAAATAGATGTCTGGGAAGAAAAACGACGACGAACAGACGTTGAGACAGAAAATTGTGAATACCGATAATACACAATTTTTTCGTAATTTACTCGCTAATATACTAATATATTAAACTAATATATTAACTTAAT
Organism: Cyrtodaria siliqua; assembly: GCA_037043455.1. NCBI lineage: Eukaryota > Metazoa > Mollusca > Bivalvia > Adapedonta > Hiatellidae > Cyrtodaria > Cyrtodaria siliqua. Next base: position 385,907 of record JAWPHD010000710.1, on the reverse strand, counting down.
TCGATTTATAAACGAATAAAGTGTATTATGATGCTTGCTTTTGTATAAATGTTTGCACATTTGTTGTAAAACTTCAATAAATTGTGTGAAAAATCGTCCCTCGATTTTGTTGTTTATATCGCTTGACGTAATATCACGTGACTTCCAGCTGTTTAGACTGGTACATACTGGGTACAAGTAGTATTTTTACAGTTCTATTCTATTCTAATATTTATAGGATTTTATTTAATATTTTATAAAAAAATTAATGAAGTTTTTGCTTTATTTTGAAATACATATATTTTAGAATTTTAGACGGCGTAGAAAGGCAGAATCACCCTACTTTGAAATGGCAATTATGCTTGTGAAAACATGCTTACCGGTACACATTTGATGACTGATAATTGGGTCAAACAAAATCACACCTCGGCTGCAGTGTAGACACATTTTAAACACGGGGTAGAGTGGGTTATTCCATTTCTATAATCCTTTGAAGTTGCCGCGAGTAGCGGCTATTTCTGAGGATGCACTTTGACACGCCGTGTGACCTTTACCAGATTTAGCCACAGGGTACAGGTAACTAATCACGCGTTAACACTTGTGCTACACTTACGATAAGCACTGGTGAATACACAATGTTAGTATAATCGGCGTAATGGATTACGGTAACCAACGACTTTGTTGTGTTTTAGTAGATGTAATTATCGGATTACGGACAATTATCTGCGGCATTATAATTGGCTTTTTGATGAGATGATACAAGATAGGTACTCCCATGAAGATTGGCAATTAATGATTGAAGTAATTATATTTACTTTTGTACGCTAATTTTCTCGATCGTGATTTTTTTAAAAAAAATTTTTTAACCTTTTATTTTCGTTGAATGGTTCATCTAGGAAAACTAATATTTTGATGCGTATTATACACGGAAACAACTTTTTTACCCAAATTTTGACCTCTGAGAAGGGGGTGCGTACTATACACGGGTGCGTAGTATACAAGGTAAAATACGGTAGTCAATTTTAATTCGAAGCTCCAGTTTTGGGGTTTGGCTTGGCTGGTTTAAGCCATTTATATGGATTCTCAAAATATATAAGTTATAAGTAGGGTTAGAAAAGGTGTACATATTTTGTAAAATGTGGTTGTTGTTGACAGGATAGTTAAATTATGTTTATTCCATCCAGAGGCACAGATAAATATATATTGACCAATCCCAATATAAATTTGTATTCAAAGTCAAAAAAGTTAAAAAAGGTTGATAGCAACTTGGACATGTTTTAAAGGTCAAGTTTATGTTCACTATGACCTTGACCTTTGACATACTGCCTCTAAACAACATGCAATCAACGGTTCATGATGATTGGACATGTGGAACTTAAGATAACTTTAAACAAAATCAAGCATATTCTAGGTAAGACAAGTTTAGGTTTAGTGACCTTTACCTTTGACCTTAAATGAGTCCAACTCAATATATGTACGACAATACCTGCAGTTGGTGGTTCTACATCTTTAATGAATATCGCAACTACTAAAAAGCATCAATGTGGATGACACAAGAATTTGAGTTGAACTGGGATTTTACGGCGCACCAACACAAAAAGGTTATATGCAGTGCTCAAGAAATAGGATAGCCCGACGCCCGGGGCTCCTCGAAATCCATTCCGGGCATGTCTAATTTTGCAGACGAGGAGCCCGTCGGGCCTGTCTAAAAAACAAACAAAAAAAACTGTGAACTGTGAAAACACTTGCAATAAAGTAATTAAAATGTGTTATACACACATTGAAACAATAAGAAGTTTGAATATTTTGCCTGGCTTCGTGTCGGCAGTTTGTCACAACTTTGAGGTCGACAATTGTTGACATAAAACTCATTATTCTGCTATTAGGGTTGTGTTTTCTTTCCTTTGTGATAAGAAATACCGTTTTTGTCATTAAAAACACACTAATGCATGAAAAAATATCATTATTGATGGTATTTCGATTGAATGTTTGTGAAATGTTCGGGCCGTGAAAGTGCGGTGTCATAGTAGTTCCGATGGTACATAATTTCGGATATATATTTTTTTTTTTACATAATCAAATAAGAAAAACTGTCCTTTACAAATACATGTTGATGGAAAGAAAAATATACTGTATATGTATAAATACAGGTAGAAAGTATATTTCTATTCATTATTTAAGGTGTAAGGAGTTCCTGGAATCCTACTTTTAAATGAATTCTAGTCTATGCTCCTAATTCTTTACTTGGAGAAAGGGGTGACAAAAAGACCAAAATATAGCCAGAGGAGGCTCTGATAGTCTCATAAAACCTGATTAAAAATTTGGCTCCAAGTTTAGCTCCAGTTTCACCAAGTCGGCTCTGATTATTATCGTTTGGCAAAAGTGCTAGTACTCTCCTTTGCATTGGTTATAAATTACTATGTAATATTCTATTCTAACATATTTTAAACGAAATGGTAAATAAGTCCGCTGACCAGGGAGCATAAAGTGGTAGCAAAAAGAAAAATATAGTCAGAGGAGGTTCTGAGCTTGATTAATACATACGTAACAAAATTAATGTGTGCTTTAAAAGTGAATAAAGACACATTTCCAATAAAAAAAAATATTGGACCTTTCCATTTTAAATCAGGGCCTGTCCATTTCAAATCAGGGCCTGTCCATTTCAAATCGGGGCCTGTCCATTTTCAGAAGCAGCAAGCCCTGGGCCTGTCTCTTAAAATAATTTTCTTTGAGCACTGATATGGCGCCAACAGTAATGAACATTCCAGGCTCACTCTCCATTTACATATAGAAACAAAATATGCAGAATGAGCCTAGAACATTCTCACCTGCAGAACTGTAGAGTTGCTGCAAATTCTATTGTAAACACTTCATTTTTCGCTGGCGCTACTGTCACTGTTTTCTGCCACCATGCAAGTAGCGCCAGAAACAATACAGTGATGATGATGAAGACCTTTAATGAACATGGTAAAAGTGACAAACTGAACATAAATTCGGAGGGGGTCGGGATTTTATTTCTCTGGCTGGACAAGCAGTGGCCCAATTCTTGTCCAGGAACCACACGAGTAGAATAACACGAGAAAGATAATTCATAGCGATAAGACAGAGACTACAGCGACATACAGACTAAACATTTCAGCTTACCCAGTACACAAGATTAGCCGTAAGGAAGACATCTGTTTCTTGTCCTTGTGACATCTCTGGTAAAAATTTGAACACTCTCTTCTGTCGATAAGAAACTGTACCATTGTCGTTAAAAATTATGTTAAATTTTGTTCTTTTCTCACTGAAATGTAAAAGAAGGAAAACCATTCCAGTGAGAGCAAAGTATTAATGTGTTGAAAAATGAAAGTATATGCACTGGATTAAACTAAGGTACATTTAACTGAAGTCTGTAAAATTAAAAAAAATAATGAGCAAAAAAGTTGACCTAAAAATTAAAGAGCAAAGTTGACCTTAAAATTAAACTGCCATAGAAAAGCCACAGGAGGACTTCTGAAGGATTTGTTTTTTTCAAACATATGCTTAACTTCCTGTGACACTTTTTTTTTATATAACATTACATCTACTATTCAGTGAGTGCTACAGATAAGCTTTTGGTCATTGGGTATTGCTACTCCAATATTTTGATAGTAACTGGGTATTTGCATTTTGCAATTGAGTAAATGCTTATGGCGTTCATTTGCGCTTTTTGTATTGAGACACCAGTATGTAGCAGACGCATAATTAAGATATCCACGGGCCTACACGATAGACATGTGTACAGCAAACAACTCAAATATGAGTAAATTACGCTCAATTAAAATGAATTTCGGACCTATTCTTTACACTCGGCTAGTTTTGTCCGTTACATATAATCGATAGAATGAGTTTCGAGATATGGTTAGGCATTGACGGAAATAGTTCAATACGCGATTGATTGACAATGTATTGCACATCACACAATTATTTTACGTCATGATATGCATACTATGGTATTTCTATTGCTTTTTCCATCAATTTAATTGCGTATTTACTCAAATACGCACCTTAACTGGGTGCTTCATAAGGCCAAAGGCCTTGGGCCAATATGACAGTCCTTGGACCTTGGACCAATAACTGGGCCAATATGAAAACACATAATTAATGACAATTTTATTAATTAACTTCCACTAAAGTATAAAAAAGATTTAATCAAATGGTTTTGACATAATTTGCGTTTGTTTATTGTAGCGTTTATTTCATTTATAGGTCAATGATCTTACTTAACACGAACGATGTCACTTACATTTTGTATAGTCGAGTTTCTTCATATTGGCCATGTTTTTTTATATTGGCTGACTTCCGGTTCATATTGGCCGAGTTTGCATCGTATTGAATGTAGAGTTTGTAGTAAAATACGGCTAATATAGTTAATTAATAAATAATAACATTTTGATTCCATGTGAGCAGATTGAAGGTACACTGTCCATAAGTAAAGCATAAACATGTATGGAGCATAAGCAAACAACTGTCTGATTTGTATTCAGTGAAAGGTAGACATCGAAATATGAACACAGACCCAAGTAAGTATGTAGTACTAAATTTGTTCATTTCAAGAAGATTATTTATTGTTTGTAAACATTACTGGGACCACTACATTTACATTTCAGTTGCTCATGTGATATACATTAGTGTGTTAAGTTTTGGCTACAGTATGTCATGTGTCACGTAACTGTCATGTGTAGCTCTGTCGGAAGGGAGTCCATCTTACCCGCAAGCATAATTTTAGAGTAGGCCATGAGTTAAATCCCAGAAGTGGTACTCTTTACCGCTATTGAATTCCATCAAAACATCTTGCTTCATTAGTAAATATGCAATAATGATAGTTGTGGATGATTATCAACGTAATTATTTTGTGTTTTATAAGCTTAAAGGGACAATGTCCGTAACTTTTCGCTTATAAAACACACACTAATTATGTTTGCAAGCATTACACACTAAACACTATTGAATATTTACTAATTAAAATCAAGATTTTTTGACGGAATTCAATTGCGGTACAAAAAAAAGAGAACCCGCTTGGGCGTTTGAACTCGCAGCCCAAATTTAATTACACTCGCGGTAATAATAGTGAGCGTGAGCGTAAAGTAAGTCGACACCGCTTCTGACTGAGCTAACCAAGCTATACATATAACGCAATACATACTATAGTGAAAACCTAATGCGCTAATGGAAGTCACGTGATCGCAGAAAAGGTAAATATGGTGGGTCCCACTTTATTTATAAATAATAATTTTAAAAAAAGCTTCTTTTTTTTTTCAAACTCAAGAATGTATTACTACAGACTTCTTAGGGTCTATGCTCATGTTTTCATGTATACATTTCAATAAATAAAAGTGAGACTGTTATTTGGTTATGCTCAATATCTGCTTACTTACGGACAGTGTCCCTTTAAAGTTAGAGCTAATGCAGTTTTAAGATTTAAAAAAAGTCATTATAAATTAGAATCCTGGACAATAATCACCTGTATGTATATGGGCCAACTTGTACAACACTGGGTTTTGCACCTGCCAGGAATTCCACTGGATTTGTGACATTGAACATATAAATCTGCATGTAGATGGGAACCGGTGGGTCTAACCAATACTCGTACACATCCCCGCCTTCTTTTATTATCACCGTCTGAAATAAATACAAGATTTACATGTGTTGCTCAGTCTCAGAAATAGGCAGATCCACGAGCTTGAATAATGGGTTATGTATTGTATTTGTTATCGGGCTAATCTTCGCATTACCGTAAATTAGTGTTGGGAATCAGCTGAAAATTCATGATCAATCATCAGAATATTTAACCGACCGATGATCGACCATTAATCGATCAAACATGGCTGCTATAAAAGAAAAGTCTAAGCCTTTTTCAGACTATAGTGAAGAAAAGAATCACATTTCAAGTATGTTCTGGTAATAAAGGAACTGAATGAAACTGACCAACATAAACTTTAAAAAATAAATTGTGATACCCACTATAAATATGTGATTACTTGTTGCACTTGCAAAATTATAACTCGTTTTATTTTCATGTATATTTTAGTACAAGAGAATGAAATAAACCATAATTTTCAACAATCGAGTAAAGTCGATCATGAAAAATTGTAATCGATTAATCAGATCAAAGGCATAACTGATCGATGATCGCTCAAATCAATTAATCGGAACAACATTACCGTAAATACCCTTGAAATACCCTTGAAATAATCACAAAAGCTTCCTAATCAAGCTTCTAAACATCTACATGTATTTTGTATTTTGCCAATGTTAACACATATTTGTATGTATGGCAATCTTATCTATGCGAGATTTATCCATATTTGCAACAACAACAAAAGTTGTCACTCTAAAAACTTTGGAGAATTTTTTTTGTATACCGGTAATAATTATTATTTGCACAAAATAGATATTTATTGCAGGAGCGAAAATAAAGGAAAATTAAGATACATATTCCTATAGCTTGTTCAACCTGAATTATAATTTTCAGATGCATATAATTATGATGTAATTGGCCAACTAACCCCAGACTTAACTAGCAAAATCAAAACTTTCTAAAACAGAACAGAATATTTTATTATTTACAATCTCAGGTAACATGGGTTACAACGTGAAAGTTTTAACTCTGACACTAAAAGTGAATGTTGTGCTCAACAGTCTGAGCTAGAAGATTCTATTAGGGGTGGTGCTAGAAGATTCTATTAGGGGTGGTGCTAGAAGATTCTATTAGGGGTGGTGCTAGAAGATTCTATTAGGGGTGGTGCTAGAAGATTCTATTAGGGGTTGTGCTAGAAGATTCTATTAGGGGTGGTGCTATTATTAGGGTAAATATGTAAGGTAGACTGAACTACATCTAAGTAAAACATTAGAAACAGTTGCAAACATTAGAAACAGTTCCAGAGACCTAAAAGTCTGTGAGTATTAACTAATTTTGCAGATAGACAACTTCATAATTACATTTTGAATCTTTTTCTTTATAATCCATTCGAGCAGAGGAATCATGACGGCCCCCAGGAGGGTGAGCGTACACCCGATACTGCAACTGACAATCACGCGCTTCTTCAACGACCACGCCATCACTGGTGTTCTATATCTGAAAAAATAATTTAGTTAATATCTTGTTAAAAATCAATTATATGGGCCATGTGATTGACAACAAAATAAATAAATGTATTCTTCATCACTGCATTTAAAGGGGCATATGGCAATTATTATTCTTAAGATGAATGCTAATTTTACTGCAAAATTAAAAAAAATGTAAATCATACAGGCTATAAACAGATAAATATTAAAGTTATTGGTCGGATTTGCAAAAAATCCAAAGGCCTTAACTGTGGCATTATAGATGCAATCTGGCTGGTTATCAAACTTGGCCTAGATATTATGGCCATAAATATTGTCCTAAATTTTCACCAAGTTCAGATGATGATTATAAATATTAAAGTTATTGGTCGGAAACGAGTGGCAAATGCCTGGTGCAACGACCAGGGCACGAAAATTCCACTCGTCCGCTCGCTATGACGAGTGCTAATTGATGCAGGACGAGTAGAAATTCAGATAAATTCTTTAACAATTTATCAATTTGGCCATTCAAATATTGCGTAGGACGAGTAACTGAGAAACAAATTTTCTTGCCCTGACGACAGAGTACAGAATTGCAAATTCGATAGTCCTCCGCCTTTGACAGTGGACAATGAAGCTTGACAAATTAAAAGGTCTGTTCTTTTATTATAACTTGAGAGAACTTTGAACATTTATATACTTTGAACTCTAAACTGAATCTATAATTGAATGACATTTGAAAGAGGAAATACCAGTTGCCTTAGCAGGATGTTTGCCTAAACCGGATACTGGTATTCGTTGGCTAATTAATCAGGATATTTTAATCTTTATCACAAGGACACACGGCAATCTCAAAGTTTGTATCAAGCGTTAAAATTAGTGTCACATCTACTAATCCACTATCATTGACCTGAAACCTGTTAATAGTAATGACTGAATAAATGCAAGCTATGTAGAATTTTCAAAAATTCAAGATTGCCTTAAAGAGGCTCTACCTATATCTTTTTGTCCACCAATTGATATAAACTTTACTTAATTATAAAGAGGACTGTGAAAAAGGTAAATGGCAATAATTTCACCCAATGTAATATGTGTTTTGCTGGGGAAAAACAGGATTGAAAATATCGGATTTTTGAAATTGTATTCGTAATTGTTTTAGACAAGCCGATTGCGGAGATTTTCCGATTTTATTCGTTTACAATAGGAACTACCTCGTCTGATTAGCGAAGAGTTCCGATCGATTCATTTGCTATCGGAACTGCGCCGAATAGTTTGTAATCGCATTGCGCATGTCCGAGAAAATCGTAAAAACTCGTAGTTCTCCGGCAGGAATTAACGGCTGAGCAGCATTTTATTCAAGATATTGTTTTGATCATAATTAATAATTTACAGAACTGGAATACGAACCATGTTTCTTCTTAGAATACTCATAAAATAGCTTTGTATACATATAAATGCAGTAATATTGAGTATTTAATATTTTACATTAAAAATCGCGTAGATATAGGTAGTGCCTCTTTAATGTGTCACTTTAAATCTGAACATAGTGTTTTTTGAACAATTTATGTTATTGGACGATTGTTATTCAGCAATGTTATTCTAACTGCTTTATTTTATCTAAATGTAGACACAATTAAAAATGCAAGTCAAGGATAATAGTATTTTCTTGCATTCCGAAGAAGGTTTACTGCGTTTAACATGAACATGAATGAAAGCCTGATCTTACACATGGGGGAAGTTAGAAGTCACGAGCATCAATAACGATGTCTATAACGTCAACACTTCCTTTTCTATACTTGGTTGCAAAAGAAAGTGTGCACTCAGGTTTTTGTTAAATTTATTGTACAAAATATGTACGAAATATGGCATATAGGGTACCATTTTTTTTGCCATTCTATTGCCAATGTCAAGATGGAATTTGTTTTTCGATAGCTTAATTCATTGAAGCATGGTCAACATGTGAAGAGGGTAGGGGTCAAAATCATAAATCGTAAAACAATCCAAAAGAATATGTTGCTTCATTTTTTTCAAATTTAATTGTGATTGAAAGCGCATTTTTGTCAGATTGGAACCTATCACCCAGCTTAGTTATAGTGTTTCTATGGCAATTAAATGCCCTAGCGACAGCAGCGATGCTGTCGCCTCTCGTAATCATGACTAAAGCTTGAACCCTCTGGTTTTCGGTAAGCTGTGGCATATTGAAAATACAAAAGGAAATAAAATCCATGAGTTTCACGTGCAAATCATTGAAAACAACACAAACGCTTTTCCCGTGCAAAACAACTGTGTATCGACCAATTTATTGCCATTGGCAGATAAAGATACATGTATAGGTAAAAGTTTGAACACTGGGCTATTAATGTAAAAGAAAATATTTGTATTTTAAAAGTGCACACTTTCTTTTGCAACCGAGTATATATATGCTAAACAGTGACCTCAGAGGATGTGCCAAATTTGAACCCAGAATCATTATTTGAAGAAACTTTGCAAAGGACCATAAGCATATATGATTTATTCAAATGATTAATAGACCTCTAGCTCTTGACTCTTTAACTGACTATTCAGCCAATAGAACTAAAACAACAATACCAAATTAGTTCTTAACAAATATGCTAAACTTAAAAGTTGATCATGAAATTTAGAGTCATTATTTAATAATTGATCTGGTAGTCAATATACTGAGGTTCTTATATGAGTACTCATTCATTACTGAATTATTAAATTTATTAAACGAGTTGGCAAAATGATATAATGTGAGGCTCTTGCCGAGCAGAGCATTATATCATTTTTGCTAACGAGTTTAATGTTAGATTCTATTTATCACATAACTCACATATCGACTTTTATTGCATTTTGCCTGTAGCTTTAACACGCGAAACCGACATACACCCTGGGAACTGGATTTTTTTGACAGCGCATACTACTCCCACAGTGTAAGTTATGTGATAAATTTCTTTTATTTATATTAAAATTAACTGGTTAGATTTTTACAGATAAAATCCTATTTGTTTCTTCCGAATGCCAACAAGATTATATATATATTCATTTTGCACCATGTATAATTCAAGGCAAATGTCATTGTAGTAAATCTGTCTGTCTGTGTTTAAGTGTGGGGCAATGGTGGGCCAGTGGTCAGTATGTTTTGAATCAGATCACAAGTTCAAATCTCACTGGCGCCACCGGGTTACTTTGGTGCATTCTTAGGCAAGATATTTCTCCTGGCCTTTCCCTTCGGATGGGACATAAACTTGTTGGACCCATGTATTGGACTTTGACTAATATTCTAGCATGTTAAAGAACCATAGGAATCTATTCCAATAGCAGTTACAGTGTACAATGGTTCCCAGATCACCTTCTGTTCATTCCCTTTATACTGGGGTGGCTTAAAACAAAATTGATGACCATTATTGATTAAAAAACAACTGAATAGTCTTTCACTGTCATCATTATCAAGAGGAGCTGTTCCTGAACCAGACCCAATATACATGTACATGTAACAACGACTGGCCGTTCATTTCAGGTTAAATCAAGTTTTGTTATCAGCAGCATCGCCTAGGGCATTAGATATAGAATAGCATTAAGTTATAAGAAGTACATAAAGTTCTAGTCCGTGTCAATACGCGGTCTGAGATCTCCATAGCTGTCAAGGCCCAATGGAAGTCAAGAGTGAGATGGGGCCCATGGGGTGCTTGAACCTTGGTTAGGGGACCTGTGGGGTGAAGTCCCCTGAAGCCCGAGATTGGCTGAATTTTATGAATTTTAGAATAGAGGTATACTTGTAATACCGTTCATATGATCATATATTTTAATTGAATTTATTTAAATCACACAATATATGAAAGCAATATCAAAATCCTGGTTAAACTACTGTAAGTGTTATTGAGTTTTGGTATCAAACATGTCAAACATACTATATAAAATCAGGACCCGTTTATATTACAGGATTATGAAACGAGATGAAATCTTGTAAATTTGGGGCCGTCGCGAGACTTCAGCCGCCATTTTTGTTCGTAACTGACACGCTGGTTTTTGCTAATAAAAAGGTGTAACAAGATCGCAAATATCTCAGTAATTATTGATGCTCACATATTATTGTTTCTCAGACTGAACTGGTAAATGTGTTTTTCTTTGTTTGTGTTATGTTTAATTTACTTTCTAATACAAACTTACGGAGATATTTGGTCAGCAACGGCACACAAAAGAAAATGTGAAAACAGCGTTGTATGGTGTTGGTTGTTAACGATTTCCTAATTCAGCAAACATTTATATGAGTAAAAAAATAATTATTTATTCAAGTATTGGCCATGTTATTGTACTAGTATATATACATTTTTGAATGAGCACTTACTTTAGAAATTTGGAGTGTGTGAAATTTGTTAATTTGTCATGAAATGGCTTCTTTTTTCTTTTTTTGTTGAAAATATGGCTGCATGACCTATCAGCTGGTTACAGGTTCCATCCAAAATTCATTATTATCATATGAATTGGCGTAATAGTTGAGTAATGTATGACTATGTGATTGTATTAGTGTGGTTTGACATTTCTGAAATTATGCCTATTACGCTTAAATAAGTCCCTGCATTTTAATCATATTTAACCAGAGTTCTATATATAACTTTCTTGTAAACAGGAACGGTTCATATTAATATTTTTGACCAGTTATAAAATAATAATTAAGCATCAGTATTTTGAGAGTCCAACACTGTACATGATGATTTTTAAATTCTCCTTTGAATAATGTTTATAAAAGTTTATTCCAGTATTATCGCAAGTAGTATTTACGACATATGCTACATTATTAAAAGAACTTCGCAATATATTTTTTATTTATACTATAAGGTTTCACTTTAAATCATAGCACCTACATAGATATATAGCCAAGCAAAAAAAAAACTCAATTGAAGATTCGCTAATATGTTTATGGCAGGTTGTTTATTGCGATCAAAATAAATAAAAGATTGCTCCAATTAATAATGCGGTACCCCGTGGCTAATTGGCTGTCCTAAGCAGGATGTTTGTTTAGATCAAAGAGGCCAGAAATCACAAATACTGCCATGGCTACCCGTGGTGTGCTGTCATCAATATATACACACTAATTGTGTTATATTTTTATTTTTAGTTCTATTTATATTATGCATTTGGGAATCTAAACACATTTGAAATAGATTATGTTCTGAGTAGGATTTGTGAAAAAAAATCGTAATTATGTTTCATATATATATATACGTTATGTTTTTTATGTCATATGTAATTATGTTTATGTTTTTTAAATGTTTTATATAAAAAATATTATAGTTACAAGTTGATTTGTTACGCTTTTTTTGTTATCATCGGTACACAGACGTAGATTGATTATCAATAGTACACATGCCGATACAGGCTGTCAGTGAATTCATACACTTTAGATATTAAATACACAAGTAGTTAAAAACAATGACTGAATATGTAAACAACAACCAGCACTGAGACACGTATTAATTCAGGGCTTTATCAATCAATGTATTTGACTGAAATCAGTATTGTTTTTCAAGTGTACCTTTACAATAATATATCGTTTTTTGATTAGATTATCATCATCATCATACTAGTAGCAGAGAATTGATTTTGAAACTAACCCACATATTTTCAGAAATGTACATATGAACTCTTTATTAAAATAACATTTCTTTGATTTATTTTTTGTTTAAAGACATGCAAACTTAATTAAGAGCTGTAGTCAGTAAGTACACACACTGTTTGTAATTAAAGACAAGACCGGCCGTATAGGTCACTTATCGGCTTATAATTATTGATCCCTTTTGCGTAGATGAGCCGTAAATACCTACGGCACTGGAAAATCGATAATTCTGACTGTTCGAGAACGTAGAATCAGGGAGTAAGTATACAGGGAGGAGAAACGGATTGTTTTGCTGTTTAATGTTGTCGCGCATGTGTTTCACTACTGTGTGAAAATGACTACTTCCGGTTGTTTCGCTCGAGTGTGAAAAACAGCAAATTCATATAAATTATTACACTTACAAACTCAGTAAAGGTGCGAAATGTAAACATGAGTATTATTTATTCACATTGTGTCCTCTGATACAGAGCGTGTATTTGTTGGCATGTATAAAAGCTCATTTTACCAGATGGTTCTGTGTAACAAAGATGGCGCCACTCTGCGCCAAATAAAAAATGTTGACAGTGTATAGCTATTGCAAACGAGATACGAGACTACGGGTTATTTAGGCATTAATAATAACAAAAAGTGAAGTAGACAGTAGACATATTTATCTTTGTCAAGATGGTAATTTCATGGTGGTGATTTTAAGACAAAGCCTAAAAACAGGTGATGAAAATGTGCCTTTTGAGATATCGGCTGAAATTTTTAATTTTTCAAATTAAAAATGATGTGGAGCTATTGCAAACGAGATACGAAGTATGGGTTATATTAGGCATTAATAATAACAAAAAGTGAATAGTAGACATATTTATCTTTGTCAAGAAGGTAATTTCGTGATGTTGATTATAACAGAAAGTCGTAAAAAAGAGGCTGTAAAAACTGCCTAATTCATAACTTTCACATCCGGTCAACTTCCGGTAGGTCGAGATATTCAGTAGGTGAAAATAAACGGGTTTACTCGGACTTTATCCTCAATCTCTATATGAAAAGTTAAAATATAGGGACCATGATTTAAATTAAATTATCCATATTGGGGTTTTAAAATCAGACGGCACCAAAAGAATATGCATAGATGTACACAAACAATAAAGCTTTTAATATAATTATCACTACAAACTAGTTTTATAAAGGGCTAAAGTCAGTTGAGCACCAACGATAAACACCGAGTTTACCCCCTACCAGAATGTGGAGATCTTTTATTTCATTGATCACTGATTGGTCAAATTATTTTGATGATGTCATGCGAAAGTTATGAATTTGAGATGTTGGCTGAAATTTTAACTTTTCAAATGTAACGCGCTTACGATCAATTTACCTGTATAGATAAAATAGTAAATGGCAGCGTTCTAGTGCAACAACATAAATCGATTAATTAGAGCGTTTATGAACCCGTTTCTCCTCCCTGTATACTTACTCCCTGGTAGAATGGATGCGTGTGAGAGTATGTGATATGACCCAAAAAAGTGTGAGACCTGACAGGATCTCGCTGTTTTATTCCTACTGAGTTATCCAATTGAAATCTTACCTGCAACAGTAATCCTGTTATCTTCTAAAAATGTTTCATTTGATGAGCAAATTGCAACTCAGACTATATGTAGTAACCTGGCAAACCTGCATACCAACAATAATGTCTTTGACCGATTTAGAAGGTTATATCATACTCAGTTTGAATAAATACAGGTTGACTGGCCTAATTGTGAGATATGATTATCATTGCACACAACACATAATAATGAATAAATATATGTAGACAGATCAAAGTTGAATCCACAACACAAACAAACATGTATATACAGCCAAGGATAAAGGCAAAACATTACCGCATGAATTATCTCACTAAACTATTACTATTGTTTCGTTTTATTGATTTTCGAACTCTTAATAAATATGTGAAAATAGCATATATGAGTTTTGGAAACTTCGTTCAAATTAATGAAATGTTAATTTTAATTTGATGATATATTTTATTTCAGCTAACTAAATAGTTATGTATGTTTTAATGAACACTTTACGGTGAGGCAATTAACATAATAGTTAAGTGAGATACCAGTAGAGTTATGGCTTCGCCGGTCGGGTTAGGATTGTGTTTTGCTGCCGGTATTATTTTGCGCCTGTCTCTTTTTAGAACGGGCATACCGGAATGGCTTTCGTTAAGAACAGAAATATCGAACCCTCTGACATCATGGGAAAAAGGTAAAATTAGATGTTGCAGCGTTGAATTCGTATTGTCTCTACGTTATGTGAAATGTCATGTGTTTTCGTTGTTTGTAAAAAATCAATACTGTTTACTATCATTGAACGATCAGCTGCTTCAGAGTGCAACTACTAGTTTGAAAGGACCAATACTCTTTGGCTAAGCTACCCTGAAATTCAATTAATTCCAAGGGCTGACCCGAGATCTACGAATAATTATGATCTCTGGTTAACCACCCAGTTGCCCCCTCCCAATTCATGGTTCTTCACTGCACCTTTAAATAACATTCTACTTAAATGCTTGATATTCAAAATCCAAATTAGTTTACTTAAAATTAGTGCAGTACTGAAAAGTTTTTAATTCAAAGTGCTTCATATTGCCTACCAATAACCGGTTCCTTGTCCCCAAAGCAGGATGTAAGCCTGTACACATGTCCTTGAGTTCAATCACCTAATTGATTTCAATTAGTGTAGAATGATCTGAGGCAATCTTCTACAATCAAATAATGCCCTTTCTTCAGTTAATGTGATTGACTATTGAACCAGAAGGAAAAAACACCTATGTTTCTTGTTACAAGATCAACCGTATATTTTAGGCACGGTCTTAAAACTTTTTGCCTATCAAATATTTGATTTCTTTATAAAACAGTTTTGGACATTATTAAAGTAATGTATGCAATTGGTTCCTTTGTTTTCAAAGGAAATGTGTACCAGTTGTTAGTTAGAATGGTTACGAGCCAGTTTTGACACCTGTCAGTTGATTGAACCTGCAACACATGATTATATCTGAGAAGATAATTGACTTGACAGGGCTCTGGAAATATTTTGAAAATCCACTTGCCCAGGGCAAGTGGATTTTCAGAATCCACTTGCCCTGTTCAAAATCCACTTGCCCTGTCCAAAATGTCACTTGCCCCAAATTCAAAAGTCACTTGTCCCAAAATCAAGCCTTTGTCAACGTACCAAACTTTTCTAGACGCTGCGCGCTACCTATCCATGGTGGGTAGTAGATTACGTTTAGGGCTGGATTTCACTGGAGAATCACGAGAAATAGATCCATTTTCAGATTGGCTGGGTGAACACAAATCAACACCATCACTACTATCCTTAAATCCAAGTTCACTGTCAGACTGACCACCAGAATCACACAAATCAACATTTCTAAGATCACCAGGTGTATTTTCCTCAGTAATTTTAGACACATGTTTAGGTTTTGTCCTTACAAGGAACGTTATAGAGACATGGTTAATTTGTAACTTTTTTTGTAAGATTGTTGAAATAATGAAGGATCTTTTATTAAATACTGCATCATGTAATTACCCACAGGAATCGGACATATTGTAAATGCATGTAATAAACCACATTGACTATCCACTACTAGTATATTAAAATATATTTTTATATACATGCGGGGACCTACATATGGGGATACTGTACTATGTTTACAATACGTCCGATTCCTATGAATTACCATATAAACTCATGAATATCAAAAGAAACAATGACCCCTTTCACACATTTCCAAACCGCCTTTGATTACATCATCAATTTTACATCAACATTCGTGAATGCGTTTTAAAAGTTTCCCTTTATAGTAACTGCAAACAAAACATCTGCCTACTCAGCTTTAATCGTCAACGCCAGGCCACAAATAAAGTGATAATCGTGTTACCAAATGTGCCAAACAAAATACAAACTCGCAAACAAAGTTTGTTTAATAATATGTGTCAAAATAACTTCAATAAAGCAACCCGCTGCATTCACATACCTTCCTTAATTAGTGCCAGTAATTAATTTCTACGTTATTTGTGTATAGTACAGTACTTGCCGTAATCGTTTATAAATTGCTGTTTGTTTACAATTTTCCAATGACCCGCGTTTCACCTTTTACACAGCTATAAGTACTTGGCGGACTGATCAGTGTGTATTCATTACCTTTTCCGATAACATTCAGCGTCAATACACACTATGCGTTGCATAAAATCTTGGTGCGGTTATACTCTTCAAACATAATTCGAAAGTTCGGCTAAACATATGATTTATGTTGCGCGTAAAATAATGCATAACAGAAGTCTACAAACTTTACAATGGTTACGTTTTATCGATTATAATTGGATTAATTGGATTAATTTTTGGGATGGTCTTATCATGTTAGTAGAGGACACACTTTAGTATAAATAGGGAAATGAATATTATTAATGCTATCGGCGCATGGACATTTTTGATTGGCGATTTCTTAATTACCGCTCGCGGCGAAAGCGATGGGTTCGTAATCGGCACACTTTATGATAAGCCGAGTTTTCGTTTGATTTTTTGTCTAAAACGGAAACGTCCAGTCGGGCAAGTGTCGGACAACCAGATTTGCGAAGGACACCTGCCCGCACCCAAATTCCACTTGCCCGGGGCGTCGGGCAACCATATTTCCGGAGCCCTGCTTGAGGTGATTAAATGATACCACTGAATACCTGGTTTTTAATTATTTTAAAATATTGAAACAATAATGAAGTTTGAACATTTAAAAATTGTTCCATGTGCTCGGTTTGTCACGATAGTGACGCAGAGACCATTTTGATAACAATTGTTGACATAAAAATACCATATATCCTTACATTTATAAGAGTTATATTTTTTCTTAATTCTTTGATATGAACATTTATTGAGGTAAATTTTCACACAAAGATCTTATTTAGCATGTTTAGTGTACGTCAGTATGTTTTTATCATATTTCAGCAATGGAAGGCGTTGCTCTGATTGACAGTGACATCTCCCCTTATCAAGGAGACTTGTTTCATGAGGTAATTTAGCTTTAATAGTGCTGAATCATAATATTTATAACTGTCTATTAAATCATTTTAGAATTATTTTATTTATTAGAATTTTGTGTCAACTTCATAACTCAATGTCAAACAAAACCTCAATGTGTTCTGAGAATGTAATGGTTTTAAATTAGCTGGTTTCATTGGTCTAATTTTTATCACTGATCCAATCAGAATGCTTCATTCATAATTTCATTTGGTTGGTTGTTTCTATCATGACATCACTTTCTGATATCATGGCATGCCATTATGATGCAACTCAATGTGTTCTGAGAACTGAGTGAGCATTTAAATTGCTGTGGGACACAGTTTAAGACTGTTTGTATCTAAATTCTAAATATAGAATAATTCTAAAATTTTAATGGACAGTTTTATATGAAAGACTTTTTTCTGACTTGCTGATTAGAACTGAGTGTGATGTTCAAGGAATTTGTCTCCGTGGCTGAGGGGTTAACAACATACGTTGTAAACCATCCGCCTCTCACCGCAATGGGTTCAAATTCCACTGGGAGCTTGTCTTGTAAGTGAGGAAGTGTCGATTCTTATGGATGGCGTGAGGTGTACAGTACTGGTTCTACACAGGCAAAGTGGGTGGTCTGCCTCCACCACAAAAAAATCGACTGTCATATATAACCTTACATGTGTTCAAAATGATGTAAAACTCCATACAAAGTTAACATAATGACACTAAACCTAAAGACAAATAACATTGCATGTTTGTATGTGAATGTTCTATCTATTTCCAAGATGTTCATTTTTTTAAGTTTGTTACAACCATCTTCTTGAAATAAAGCGTTTTATTGCTAGTAGTTGAAACATTTAACTGGTTCAGTAATTTTTAGATCTTTATATAAAAATGCAATATTTTATGGTGTGTTTACCAAGTAAGTGTACTGTTTGTTTTTGTCAGCTTTCAAAGTTGCTTTTAAAATGTACTTATTTACTTCATCATTTCAGACTCCGATCATGTTGAGAGTTCTGACTTTTATCACAAAGATATTTCCAATCAAGACCCATTATTTATTTGTGGTAAGTTGATCAAGAAAGTGCAGGTATTTCTGGTCTAAAATGTTTTTGCCCACCAACAATACACCGATGTATTAAGACCTTGGTTAGGCAGTGTAATAGACATATCGTTTCATTAGTGGGGAGGGGTACCAAGTGCATATGAAATGTATAGCAGGATGGTTCCTTTCTCTAGTAATGGGACAATATTATGGTAGGTAGTGTAGCCATTACTGTGCAGAGCAACATTGCTGAGTGAAATGATTCCAGCCGTAGACCTGTATTTTAAACTACTACATGACCTGGCTACTCTCCAGCAGAGTTGTCCTTCCTTACAATTGATAGTTGCGACATCAAATTTCTAGCTCTGCCCTCTACTATGGTTCAAGTTCCCACAAACATTATACCTATGCACCATTGTATTTTGAGTTGTTTGTGTACACATGCTTTACTAATTTTGAATACCTATTGTATTTATAATTGGCTCAAATCTCCAGTGGATATCAGCGTGACTTTAAATACAGATCAGGTCTTAGTTTAGGCTGGCCATTGGCTCCATTTGTACATGTAGGTTTGTAATAATTCTAGCACTTCCCACTCTTGATTTATTGCTGGTATTCTAAACCCATCCAAGAATAAACAAACATAAACCTATGATGACCCCAACTATGCGTCGAAAATAAAAGGTTGGGTAATAACAATATTATAAGAAAAAGCTCACCATCTATCAAAAAATAAATCTGGTTGCCAACCTACACATCCTCTGCTTAATTCTGGAAGTGTTGTTTGTTCACATATGAATTTACTGGCAAAGATGCTGTACTTAACAATTCATGTGACTGGTTTTGTGTCTGTTTTCAGTTTATTGACCTCCTCAGTGGACTGGTACTGGTTAACATTGGGAAACATTTCAGTAGATATCTGGTAAGTAAATGCTCACTTCAGTTTATACCTCCAAAAAAATTAGAATGTTGACATCTCTTAATTTTGGGGCTAGTGATTTTGAATTTGGAGCAAGTGACATTGTGGATTTTGAAAATCTACTAGCACTGGGCAAGTGGATGTTCAAAATATTTCCAGAACCATGTTTGAAGGGTTTCCCTTTCAATCTAAGGAAGCAGGTGTCATATGTGAAGGAGTATGCCATAGAAGTGGAGAATCCGTAGTTATCTCCACATTAATTGTTGTGATGTATCATCCTTTATACAGGTAAGGAAGCAGGTGGCTGACGTGAAGGAGTTTGTTGTTGGAGTGAAGAATCCTTAAGTCACCCCTACCTTAATTTGTTGTGATTTATCATCCTTCATACAGCTAAGGAAGCAGGTGGCAGATGTGAAGGAGTATGCTGTAGGAGTGGAAAAAATCATCCTAAAGAAAGATGCTGTGGACTTTATACAGATTGCTCTTATTGCCACGTAAGTCAGCAGACACTCCTACATAGCATGTAATACATTTATCATATTTATTTTTTTTGGCCCGCAATATGCACAAAATTACCCTACAATAAAGCTCGAGAAATGAGCCTTATCATAAATGCGGTCCGATACGCCAAAATTAGGTCATGTGACCAGGCCGAAAATGCATATCCATATTGGCCCGATCACCTGGCCGTAACGAACGTTACATGACGTCACTTTTTTAAACCATAACGTCAACGAATGTAAATAAACAGCGGATTTAAACAGATACTCAGTAAAGGTAAACACTTTATCTTAATATATCAATAGTAACGCTTGGTTATGTTTACAGTATGTCATAGTATTTTAAAAAGCTTAATCATTAAGAATAACCGATATTTAAACCTTTTTCCGCTGGTAAAATGGTGCACTCTGACAATTTTGGGAGAAACTTGTGGGGATAAAAAGAGCATAGCCTATCAGGAAAAAGGTTTTCGGTCGTGGTTTGTGGTGCCTAAAAGCAGCTACGCCACTAGAAACATTTTATTTTTAGAAAACGTAAAAATCTAGGCCTATATCTATTTGGAAATGTGTGATTAGGCTCATCGGTTCAATTGAAATTAATGTAATTCACATTATATATATATGATAAAAACAACATTGTAACGGTTTAATAAAGAGAAAATGCGTATATATATGATAAAAAGATTAAAACATGGGTGATGCGTTATGCCCGTCCTTACGGCCCTCAGGCTAAAGCCTTCGGGCCGATATTGGGGTCTCGGGCCGATATGAAGGGCAATAACGCATCACCCATGTATTAATCTCTAATTCTTGTCTGATCAGCATAACAAAATGTACAGAAAAACAAGTTTAAAAAAGAAATTCATTGAATTTAAGGTTCCTGTACCAGTTTAACGTAAACTATGTGAATCAAAAATAATAAGAAAAATCCAAACACAAAATTATAGCAGTAACGTGTAAAGTCTTAGCGTGTCCTCGACCTTGAAAGTAAAGACCTGATTTGGTCATGGCACACAGGGGTGTACAATTTTCCAAAAAGCAACTTGCCCTTATTTTCAATATTGTTATTTAGAATGCTGAAAAACACAAAATTTATTTAAAAAACTAGAAAATGCCACTTGTTCTGCCCTCAAAATTGTAGTGTTGGGCGAGCGAGCGTAGAGTTTTACATCGCTGGCACATAGTCTCATGGTGGTGAATATTTGTGTTCACTATTATTGAAATAGAATCAAACAGAAAGAAGTTATAGCTAGGACACAAAATTATATCAATGACCTTCAAAGTACTAGTGTGACGTTGATTGCGACACATTGTCTCATGGGAGTGAACATTTGTATATAATATTGTAATTAAATGATAGATAAAGAAATTATAGCCAGGACACAAAATTATATCAATAATCTTCGAAGTATAATGTGACAATGACTTTGAAGATAAGGACCTGTATTTGGTTGTGACACATCGTCTTATGGTGGTGAACATTCATGTTTAATATTAAGAAACTCGAATGATAGATAAAGAATTTATAGCCCGAACACAAAATTATAGCAAAAACCTTCAAAGTCTTTGTTTGACCTTGTAGTAAGGACCTGGATGTTGGTCGCGACACATCATCTCCTAGTGTTGAACATTTGTGTATTATAGTATTGAAATTGAGTGCGAGTAAAGAAGTTAAAGCTTGAACACAAAATATAGAAATAACATTCAAAGCCTTAGTATGACCTTGCACTTAAAGGTAAGGACCGAATGAAGGGCCAGGCACATCGTCTCATGGTGGTTAATATTTGTGGAAAATATTATTGGAATCGCATGACAGATAAAGAATTTATAGCTGCGACTTGATCGGTCTGGATGACGAACATCAAGCAAACTATGTTATTTTCTCAGAGCTATTTTTTTTGCAAAATAGAACTCTATTTTTTCCGGCCATGCTATCAAACAACAAAAATTTACTAGACAGCACCAATGATTACCATTATTTTGTAGGTAAAACTGAGGTGTGCGAGACCAATATAATGTGACGCAGTCCATCTACTTAATGGCCAGTAGATTTCCAATTTGGCGAGTTGAAATTTTATGCACTGGTCAAACTTTGCGAATAATTTCTACCCTTGCTTGTAAATATACCTAAATGTTTTACTGTGTGCAATCATTCAGTTCTCATTTGCATAGTATTATGACATATAAGTCATGGCAATGTCAAACTCACAGAAGCCATGTTATGTGATACCATTATCCTGTATCTGTACTTCTCCATTTTAGTCATTTCCTGAACCCATACAGTGTGGCGGTATGTCTGGGCAAGTCTACTGGAGTAATCAACAACCTCTTCATCTTCATGTCTTTCATGTTCATGTTACAAGGTAAGCAACGATATACAAGGCAGTATTAGTCGGCCTAATAGACTCCATATAATGCATTGCCCAAAATATGAAGTTTGTATATATATATATATATAGGCAAACCTGCTCAAGAGACAACCTCTTTTAAGAGACCACCATATACATATTTTCCAATCATAATTTAAATATACCTGTATTAAGAGAGCACCTGTGTTATGAGACAATGAGACCAATTTTGCTCTACCCTTCAGTGTTCTCTTAACAGCTTGGTTGTTGTGTAATCCTTGTTCACCCTTCCATACAAATCTGAGCATCCATTTTTGTATTTTACGTATCAAACCGACCAATTGCCCTACAAATTTCATTTAGACATTTGAATGAGTACTGCACATCACAAATGTGTGTCATCATAATTATTGACCTTGACCTACTTTTTACACTTCATGATTCCAGTATGTTTTCGTTACCCCAGTTTGTAACAGTCCAGTAGCCCTAAACTCATCAAACCATGTAGATGAGTACTACTCACATTAATGACCTTGACCTACTTTTTATGCTCCATTGTATGAGGTTTATAATTAGCTCCGTTTCTATCTCACCACTAGTCTTCAAACGTCCCACCCGTATAATTAGGTTGTTCAGTATAGAAAGTTAATGTATGTGTCCTCTAGCACAATTTCCAGTTTCAATTCATGAAAATCTTTTCTGTTTTGCAGACAAAAAACACAATGTTTCAGAAAAATACATCTTTCAGAAAATTGTTTCACAAGTAAATAAAATATTTTATATGAACTTTTTAGATGTTAGCTATAATCATCAAAACTTCTTCGGTATTTGACTATCTTGTTGGCATCTATAAGACGAGGCTCAGTTTGAGACTCAGAGACTCAGTTGGATACATAGAGTATCTTACATTCGTGACTGTGTATTATTGATTTTAATAAACAAGTTGGATAAAATGATGGGATACGAGCCTCTACGAGGATCTTTTATCCATGAAGTTTATTAAAGTCAGTAATACACCGTCACGAATGTAAGATTCTGTTTATCACATAACGCACCTACGACTTGATAGTTTCACTTTAAATGTTGTCAATTTACCTTATATACGGGGGCAATTTGTAAGAGAAATCATGACATTGTTTTGTTGTTTACATGACGTCAATACATTACGCGGCTGTAAATGCATTCGCCCTACAAATTATTTGACACCTTAAACCAAATTTAACGTTACTAACGTGCATTTTATGAAGTAATTTTTTTTTCAAATAATGATAAATAGTTAAGGTGTCTGAACATATCGTATGATATACCATGCAAACAATTGGGATTAAAGTGATTCAGTCCTCATTTGCATCTGTAATACACTAGTGTATTATGAGAAATAAGTCATGGCTTTATTTAACATTCCCAGAAGCCATGTTATGTGATAAAAGGTTTTAAACAGGGAAATAAGAAGTATTCCTGCTATATGATGATGTGAAACACCATACAAACAAACAAAAAAACAAAAAATGGTAGAACACGTATCTTGTTTAGAGATTATTTATTTTGTAAGTCTTACAGCTTATGGTTGCAAAGAGTCAAATCTTAAAGGATTCAATGATTTACAGCTGTATTACAAATATTTATCTGGTTATTTTACATGTAATTATATAGATTTAAACAATGCAATCTTTTTTCAAGCTTATGTACACATTAAAGGAAATACGACACGTGTGATTTCTTGAAATCTCATGACATCCCATTCGTTTTCTACATTACTTACATACTTGTCAAATCTTTAGTAATATCTGAATAGTTCAAATTGTATGTGTAGATTACCAAGTAACACGTCGCCAGTTGTCAATCATTTATCTATTTTAACCAGTCGAACCAAAACTATACCTCCGACAAACAATAGCACGAGCAACAGTATAATAAAGCATGTGCAACCTATTACAATATAACCTATTGTCAGTATACTCCGACATCATCATTAGGGCGGAGATATCTAAGTCCTGGCGACATGTTAACTGCTGATTATATTGCACCAAAAATATATGTAAACCTATGGATGAAGACAAATTGAAATTTCAAATTTTATTTCCTTTTATTTATATAGATGTACATATATGTAAACAGGTTTGAAGCCTGAAAACCATATTGTATTAATAATTCAAGGTGCTGTTTGTAATGCCTGATAAAAACTTCAAGATTGCCATGTGTCCCTTTAAGGTCCGAAGTTATGTTGAGAAATGAGAAACTTCTAAATTCTGATATTTATTTACTGTACGGTACAGCGCATACATACATACATACATACATACATACAGTAAATTGCCCCCAAAAATGCTCTGAAACAAGTTGTTCTGCGAAAATTCCGAAAATGAATTTTTAAAAATATAAAACATACAAACTCGTTCTTCTACGAATAAATATTAATAGTTACATGGAAGAGAGCTTGTGCATATATCCCAATATAAATCTAATAGCCTATAAAAAATACACTGATCTAAGTGGTATGTAATCAGACATGTGTATGTTGAAAGTTGTGATTGATATTGTAAAATCATGTTAAATAATTGTATAATTGTGAAAAAAAATGCTGGCGTCGAGTTCAGTTACAAAGTCGTTTGCATTTATTTTGAACTATTGCTTGGGGTGCATGAGCTGTGTGGGTTTACGATGAAATCAGTTCAGTGCTTCTGTTTTGATGCGGTAATGAGCCTTTTATAGAATATCAGTAGAGAGTGAGCTCAGGGCTTTTTTAATCTATTTAAGTGGGTTCGAAATTAGACCCCTAGTCTGGTTTCCCAAATCTGGGGAAAAAAATCCAGTCTTAAAAAAAAAGCATATTTATAAAAGTGACAGACTTTCCATAGTTTGTATGTTAAAATCAATGCTCAACTTGATTGATATTATGCATGTACCTAAAACATACATTTTAATGACATTTTTCTCTTTAAACACATTCCCCTTAATATCAAAAATCACACATCAACAGGGCTAGGCCTTTTCCCAATTTTCTCGAATCTTTTTCCCAAAATCAACAGGGCTAGGCCTTTTCCCAATTTTCTCGAAAACAAATCCCTGGAGCTTCTCTAAAAACATCCTTTAATAGTGATAATCATGCTCTTTTCCCCTCAATTTTGTCAAATCACACTCTTTTTCCCCAAAATCAGCAGGCCTAGGCATTTTCCCAATTTTCTTGAAAAAAGCCGTGGAGCTCGGCATTATAGCACTAAAGGAGGGTTAACTTGAAATCGAGAATGGTTGGTGAATTCAAGTCCAGGAGCTCGGCATTATAGCACTAAAGGACGGTTAACTTGAAATCATCTTTAATAATGAAAAAGTCTTATTTTAAATGCTTAACACTAAACATTGCTCATTATAAATGGGTTGTCTTTGATCATAGTTTGGACACATCTGAACAGTTCTAGTTCTGAATTGGCAAATTTATTGCAAAAACTTCAAATTTTAGAAAAGAAGAAAAAAGGATAATACAAATTCACCATAGATACATGTATGGCAGAATCTTGTTGATTACTTGCACAGGAAACTAATGTAACTAATTAAAACTAAGATGTAGTCAAATATTTTCCAAAAAGAAATAATTAGCCAATTGTTGTTGGAAGTACTGGTGACAAGCTTCAGAATTTTGTGTTTGAAATGTCCGTGAAATCCTCTGAAATGGCTTTCTTTTCTTTCTCTGAAGTAGTGTTTTCCGGATCTATAACGATGGTTTTTGATTGTCTCGCTTTCTTGAGTCTGGAATTTAAGGAACAATAAGACTGTTAAAACTCTGAAATAAAGTTTGATTTTTGATTGTCTCGCGTTCTTGATCATGAGCCTGGAATTTAAGGAATAGTAAGGCCATTAAAACTCAGAAAAAGTATATAAGTAAGTACAGTGACTGATAATGTTTTTCGATTGCCTTGTCTTCTTGAACTTGAAATTATTAAATGTACAGTCTGTACTAATGAAGAATATGGGATACAATTTATTTACAGTATAAACGTATGGGATACAAAACAAATTGGATTTACTTTGACTATAAATTTAAGTAATATGTTTCATTTAAGAGATAACCATGCTGAGATTTTCAATCTGGGACACTATAATGTGAGTGGTTTTATGGTCTGAGAATTTCGTTTTACGTTGACACGGTAGCGGAGCTGTAAAAAAGTAATTTCATACCGTAAAACCACTCACATACCGTCCCAGATTGAAAATCTCAGCATTGTCTCAGTTCTAGTGCATTTTGTTGATGTCATCCAGTGACGTCGCTTATTACAACGTTATATGACATCACAAACTTTCCAGATGGTAAATTGTGCGTTTTACGATCGCAGATATGAGGCGTAAACCAATGGAGTAATATGTTACATTCTGTTTGCATTAGAATTGATGTTTTATTACAATTTAAAGATTTTAATATTGCATTTTTAACAGTTTTAATATAATTAAGAAAGCTACAAAAAACGGATGATACAAACCCTTTGAAAACTTCAGCCTCGGCTACAGTATCTGGTAACTTCTGGTGCAATGTTTCTGGTAGAAAAATTGCGAGAATTCCAGCTATAATGGATGCTATACCAAATATGGCAAGGGGCAGTGCTTTGCCAAAATCACCTCCTATAAGCTCTCCCTAAAATAAAAATATTGATAGATATTAAAGTGGGTGTAAGATCCTGGGGTTCGACTAAAAACTTACAAATATCTGGTATTTGGGCCTAAATATAATGAATGAGCCTAAAATTGACAATTTATTTACAAGGAAATCTATTTTGCTATCTTAGGTTACGCAGCAGGGTTAATTTAAGAATTTTACACTGGCATTTTTTTACCATAAGTAGGATGCTATGAAATTTATTCATTTCAACTCAAAATTTTCAAAATTTCTGAATGTATTTTTAATTCCGACAATAAACAGTATTTACCATCTTGGCCACATAAGGGGCGGCCATCCCGCCAAATCTTGCCACACAGGAGCTGGCTCCCATCCCAGCATTCCGTAAAAGAGTGGGATACAGCTCTAACGAGAATACATAAATAATACTGAAAGCTCCCGTTGGGCCCAGCTTCCCTATCAGAGCTAAAGCTAGAGTCACTGGATGTAGATCTGAAAGAGAAAAACAAATGGGGACATTTAAATGCTGTATAAACACCGTCAGAATAGAAAAGTAGCAGACTCGGTTTTATTGATTCTGTTCGTAAGAGGTAATAAACCTTCCTCTTTTTAAGTAAGCATGCAAGAGGGCTTCAGGAAAAATAGATTTCTGATCTTTGAATTCCCGAGATAAGAAAAATTAAAAGTTATCTTACAGTGTTGAGTACTTGGACCAGTATCCAGCAGAGAGAATCTATATTTGGACAATGCAATAGCCAAGTTACAAATATGGAATTGATGAACACTATCAGCTCTTAAAGTACATTAAAGGACCCCATGGCCACCCACCCACAAATCTTATTTTCTTAAAATAAATCGAAAATACACAAAATACATTTACTTTTAATAATACCAGTATATTAATTCATTTCCACTACTCCAAAATGTGTTTGTCAATTTGTTTATCAATGAAAACCATTTATTAAAAGCACTTATGGACACAGAACAGCCTTAAACAATAAGATTGATACAGACTCTCTCCGATCTCTTTGCTTTTGGCTATTCTGCCATACATTTAAATATAGTACTGGTGCAATATGATAAACAGTTGATTGAAACAACTGTACAGTTAGAAAAAAACAACTATTCAAACAATAATTAATATTGATTTGCCAAAAAAGAGAAAAAAAAGAAGCTGGTTGTTGCCAAACTTAGTTATTTCAGCTTACCTTCACCTCCATAAAGAACTGTAAATATAGTTGCCACGCACGCAAAACCTCCTAGCCACATGAACGCTATATGCGTCTTTTTTCTGCCGAAATATTCCAACATGGGTATACATACAAATGCTGGGAATTCAATAACCGACAATAGAAAAAAGTTCAAGTAGAAATTTCCGCCGATCGTCCCAGCATACATTGTCACGCCGTAGTAACACATGCTTACGACAATCCTGCAATAGTAAAAAGACACATATAAAGCTTGCTTGCTTGTTTGGTGTTTAATGTCAGTTTTCAGCACTATGTATAATGGTCGATTTTTTGTGGTGGAGGCAGATCACCCACTTATTCCTGGGTAGAACCAGTACTGTATACTTCCCTCACCTGTAAGAATCAACAATTTCTCACAAGTTGAGCTCCACATGTGAAGCTATTGTCACAGACATTATAACAGTCTTGTGGGGGTGGAAAAAAGAGATGAAATTCATTAGAAATTCTCATCATGTGATCAATTTTCCTTGTACTTTTCCGATGTACTTTGAAATGTGGCTGATCTAATAACACGGCTAATGATCTCTCATCTGCTCTAGACAGATAATTGGACCATTATATCGACGAATTATTTCACGTGAAAAACAAATTGAACTTTAAATAAAATTGTACCAAACTTTTCGAATATAAAGGGCGCATATTATGCATTTGGTTGAAAATTTCACTTGACCATACCCCATCCATTTTTTTTCTTTCTAAAGGTGGTGGACCAAGAGCCGCTTATCATAGATAGTAACATATAGGGGCTGGTGGGAAATTATCAATGGTCTTACCAGTTGAAGAAAAGGATCATAGTTCTGAAGAATAAAACCTTGGATGTGAACAATTGCCATAACTTTCCACCCTTCTGTTTCTCAACTGTAGCTTCACTGAACAGCTTCTCGGAGAGTTCCACCTTGTTAACCTTCGCCATCCTATCAATAATCTTCACAGCCTCGTCCTTCCTTCCCATACTTAGTAACCATCGTGGGGACTCCGGTATCAGCCTGGGGCAATAGTTATAGAATAGTCAAGAAAAGTGATATAGTCGTGGTGACTCCGATAACAGCCTGGGCCCATAGTTATAGAATAGTCAAGAAAAGTGATATAGTCGTGGTGACTCCGGTATCATCCTGGTGTAATAGTTATAGAATAGTGAAGTGGCATGATACATATAGAGGCAGGTAACAAGGTCTGGGTCATCATGTTCTCAAGAAGCATAAATAATTATGATCATAGCCTATGCCATTTTTATGTCTTTCCCTCATGACATCAGACATCATTGCTGCTTTATCCTTGTGTCAAGTATTTGTTATTAATAAGATATTCTGTTGTGCTGCTTCAATTTTGCCCTGAGGCAAAAATTTATCAATGCATATATATATCTTAATAGTAGAGGTAGATGGTGCATGGTGCGACGATGGTCAGCTGTTTAAATAACCAGTCTCTAGAGCCATATGTAAATAGTATAGATTCATTATAACTCACCACCAGCATGAGAGGTAGATGGCACATGGTGCGACGATGGCCAGCTGTATAAGGAACCATTCTCTAGAGCCATATGTCAATAGTATAGATTCATTATAACTCACCACCAATATAAGAGGTAGATGGCACATGGTGCGGGGATGGTCAGCTGTATAAGTAGCCAGTCTAGAGTCATATGTCAATAGTAAAAATCCTTTTTAACTCACCACCAATATGAGAGGTAGATGGCACATGGTGCAGCGATGGCCAGCTGTATAAGGAGCCAGTCTCTCTAGAGCCATATGTCAATAGTATATATTATAACTCACCACCAATATGAGAGGTAGAAGGCACATGGTGCAGCGGTGGCCAGCTGTATAAGGAGCCAGTTTCTCTAGAGCCATATGTCAATAGTATAGATTATAACTCACCACCAATATGAGCGGTAGATGGCACATGGTGCGGCGACGGCCAGCTGTATAAGGAGCCAGTCTCTCTAGAGCCATATGTCAATAGTATAGATTATAACTCACCACCAATATGAGAGGTAGATGGCACATGGTGCGGCAGTGGCCAGCTGTATAAGGAGCCAGTCTCTCTAGAGCCATATGTCAATAGTATAGATTATAACTCACCACCAATACGAGAGGTAGATGGCACATGGTGCGGCGACGGCCAGCTGTATAAGGAACCAGTCTCTCAGGAGCCAGGCAACCCCAGATAGGTAAATCAGCCCAATAGTGAAAAAGCCATGGATAATCACCCCCGCCCACACACGCTTGGATGGACCGACCACCTCAAGACCTGCAGCAGACAAGAAAATTTATTGATTGGAATAATGAAAAATAGTAGTCATAGATTTTGTTTAATTGTTAAATTCTCTGGTGACCTAAACAAGTTTTGAGGAGAAGAAAAAAGATAACGGCGCAACAGTTTGTGATATGCATCGAGACTTTATATGACACACCTGTCGCATCAGTTAGATAATAGTACAACAGTTTGACCCACCTAGGACGCAGCAGCTCATGAAGACACCATGGCAGGCAGCACCTACACAGAACTGCAGGATTATGTACACCCAGAAGTTAGGCGCCCAGGCGACACTGACAGATGATATGAGGAGCAGGACGCATGATATGTACAATGCTTTCTTCCTCCCTATCCTGAAACCAAATACAGTGAAATATAAATTTCAATGTCAAAACTATTTCTGTTAACTAAATAAAATTCCTACAATTAAAAATCATGATGGCCACCACAGCTAAAGATAAACTTAAAAACAACAAGTTTGTACGCACTCCTCCAGATCTGCAAAAGTAATATCAGGTGTTTGCCTGTCTGGGAATCTGGTTCCCTAATTTCTTCATATTCTATATGAGAATGCAGGGGAAATACTTATGTTTGATAACCAGACAAGATGTTTAATGTCTACGGCCAAGTTTGGTGATGTTGAAAGTCAATCACATTGGTAAGCTAGCCAAGGCCATACCATATATACCGAAACGAAATTCTGCTGTTAATTGAATGGTACATGGCTACATAAGACGTTTTCTTTCGGAAAAAAATAATACTAAAACACAGGGCTACCATAATACTATTAAGATAAAGCCTAAGATTTTTTGGAAATGCTGAATTTGAGCGCGCGAAGCGAAAATTTCAAAATCGACACTTTTCAAAATCGATTGACAAAAAAGAAAATTACAATGTGTATACAACATATTACATTCTGTTGTATCTTATTCATACTTTTCCATTACCCAGATGTTGAGATTTCACCTTATTTTCAGTAGGTCATACAATTTGTGTTACTCGGTTTTTAACCTTAGGTTCTAAAGTAAAATAATAATCTTTGAAAGAGTAAAAAGACAATAATTTTCAAGATTTTGATTTTAAAAGATACACATGTTGAATCAATTTGCATGAATGTGCAAGGAATATGCAGGGTTTTAAAAGAATCACACTGTAGATACCTTAACTTGGTTGAACATCAAGGATGAAGACCGAGTTTATCACAAAACAGAATGTATTGGTTATGTCTTATTTCTGGTCACTGATTGGTCAGTTTTTAGCTTTACTGATCAGAGATCAGCAGAGCTTATGCCGTGGTGCGGCGTCCGTCGTCCGTCTGTCTGTCTGTCCGTAAACTTTTTTTTGTAGCGACTTCTCCTCTGAAACTACTGAATGAATTTTCATGAAACTTTACAGAAATGTTGCCCATGAAGTCTAGTTGATCCTAGCAAAAATTCATGTTGATGTGAAATCCAAGATGGCCGCCAGATCTAAAAATAGGTTTTTAAAAAACAAGTTTGTAGCGACTTCTTCATGAAAACTATAAGTGATATTGATATGGGACTTTTTCTAAAATGATCAGCATGACATGATGTTGGTCCTTGTCGAAAATCGTTTTGATTCGACGTTAAACATGGCTGCCAGCGGCCATCTTTGTTTACATAGAGTTATATAATGAAAACTTGTAGCGACTACTCCTCTGAAACTACTTGACAGATTTTCATGAAACTTCACAGGAATGTTGCTCGTGATGTCTAATTGATCCTAGCAAAATTTCAGATCGGCCAGAAATTCAAGATGGCCGCCACAGCTAAAAATAGATTTTTAAAAAAGAAGTTTGTAGCGACTACGTCTTGAAAACTATAAGTGATATTGATATGGGACTTTTTGGAAAATGATCAGCATGACATGATGTTGGTCCTTGTCAAAAATCGTTTTGATTCAACGTTAAATATGGGCGGCCATCTTTGTTTACATACAGTTATATAGTAAAAACTTGTAGCGACTACTCCTTTGAAACTACTTGACAGATTTTCATGAAACTTTACAGGAATGTTGCTCTTAATGTCTAATTGATCCTAGCAAAATTTCAGTTCGGCCAGAAATTCAAGATGGCCACCACAGCTAAAAATAGATTTTTAAAAAAGAAGCTTGTGTACCAAGTTGTACCCAGTGTGTACCTGGTGTAGCCCTGTGTAACCATTTATTCAAAACTAAGGTATGTCTTAAAACAATATATATATATTAATTATTAAGGGAAACATGTCCAATACTTTTATATACAATGTAACCAGTTGTGCCTGAGTACTAAAAAATGAATTCGTGAAGGGCTAATTTTTTTGTATCCAATGTAACCAGTTTTGCCTGGGTACAATGAACTCTTGAAAAATGTTGGGCTATTTTTTTGGTATCCAATGTAATTGTATCCAATGTAACCAGTTGTGCCTGGCCAATGTAACCAGTTGTGCCTGGGTACAAAAAATGAACTGTGTGGGGAAAGGGCTAATTTTTTTGTATCCAATGTAACCAGTTTTGCCTGGGTACAATGAACTCTTGAAAAATGTTGGGCTATTTTTTTGGTATCCAATGTAATTGTATCCAATGTAACCAGTTGTGCCTGGCCAATGTAACCAGTTGTGCCTGGGTACAAAAAATGAACTGTGTGGGGAAAAAAATGTAGTTTTTGGACATATATGATATGTCCTAAAAACACAAATGTTTCCATTGGGTATGTTATTTGTTACCGGATACTGGGTACAAGCTTTATTGTAACCAGTTGTGCCTGGGTACAAAAATGAACTGTGTGAAAAAAATTGTAGTTTTGGGTCATATATGCCATTTATGTTTGTTTGCAAATATTCAATAGGTCATATCTCCTTTATTTTTCATGGCATTTTAATAATTCTTTCAGCTTTTTTCACGATTTTCAGAGCCCTTTAAAATAAACCTTGTTTGAAAACAGTGCATCAACCCCTTTAACATGTATTATTTTATTTTCTATACGTTTATATAAAAAATTAATATGCTGGATATTCATAGTCTCTTGTAATTTAATTGTTGAATCCTGTTATTTGTTCATTTTAAATGTGTTAAACCACAAACCTAATTCACAGATTAGTATGTACAAGGATTTATCCATTAATTGTTATCCCTATGTGTTTTAATGACGAGATTTAAAGAAACACTTCAACTGCAATATACAAGTGACCGAAAATGTAACACAGTGGCCAAAATGTAACACTACCACATTAAAAGCAGTCAACTTTAAAAACACTATAAAAAGCAAGTGAAATATCAATTTCCTGTTTATCATATTCAGAACTCGAATTACATAAGACGCCGCGGGCGATTTGGACTAACTGATTGGTGTACACACCAATTAGTTGCCATCAGCTGAGCAGTCGCGTATTGGGTACACCACAGACATATTAATTAGGTCTGTGGGTACACGTGTTGGTATTTTAGTTAATAATTGGGTACTAATAAAATGTATGACTTTTTTTTAGGAAAAAGCCGACAATTTTAACAGAAAAGCTGGTAAGCCGGTTATCTAATAAAAAAGCCGGTAATTACCGGCGCAAAGCCTGAGAAATGGTAGGCCTGAAAACAACACATAACACAGCAATTAGTATTCCTTGAAAGTTTCATTATTGACAGAGTATGCATTTGGCTCAAACACTTGAGCAAGCTTAGAATGCAAAGGTTTACAAACTCATTACATTAAATACGGTGCTGAAATAGCTCAATTTTTCAAAGAGGAACTTCAACATTTATGAATTTCTTGTTACAATGTGTTCCTTTGATCAAAACGTCTACAACATCACAGTTGTGTCCTTTCTCTAACAAAGTAACAGCAACTTTTCTTTGGAATATTATGTGGAATTAAGTGTACATTGCATACAATATATAACGGAAATTCCCGATTTGCGTTTCTTTTTCATTTCAGTGTAGATATATATTAAGAGTAGATTTAAAAGTTATTTAAAGTCCACATTTATAACGGTAATAAATTTCTATAAATTACATAACATTCTGTCTCCAATATATCCCTATAGAGAACTAGATCTCTTTTCATTGCTTGAGCTCTTTGTGAGAAACTGCTCATGTCTGTATAACTTACATATCAGCCAGAAGTCCAAAACCAAGATCACCGGCGAGAACGCCACCATAGAAAACCAGCTGAGCATGTGACGTCTTCAGGGCATCATCACACACAAAGTTATGCTACAAAGACACAGTTAAACTGGTATTAGTGGGAGGCAGTTATGTTTCATTTTTTCCGAAAGTACTAGATCTAGATTTTCATCAGCTCATTTTAAGCCATTCCTGCCGAGTCAGCATATTAAGTTCATTACCAAATGGCAATTGTTGTTCATCTTACATTTTGTTTAGTCTACTTATACACTGTTAGCTTTACTTATACACTGTTAGCTTCTTATCATGCAGATCCAGTTGATCTTACATCATTAACTTAGATATCTCCGCACTATTGTTAAGTTGGAGCATACTGATTGGCCAGTTATAGTATAATAGAGTTGCACCTGCGAATTTTTGTTTTAGGTAACATTGCTTTGATTGGTTGAAATGGATTTTTATTGATAACTGGCATTAAGTTAATTGTATTTTCTGATGATACGCATTGCTAACTCATTTTATGCATTAACTTTTGTCGACTGATTTTATGCATTGCGAAATGGTTCTTTGTTGGCCTGTAAAATGTTAAAAAATCCATGACAAAACCTGTACTGTAGTTGTGCAAACTGACCTTGGAAGTAAATGTTTCCTTGAAAACTGACCTTGGAATTAAATGTTTCCTTGAAAACTGACCTTGGAAGTAAATGTTTCCTTGAAAACTGACCTTGGAAGTAAATGTTTCCTTGAAAACTTCTGTATCATAGACCCACTCACTACACTCATGGAGGCTGGCGTTGAGTGGGCGGCTTGTGTTGTCGTAGGCCACCCCCAGCTCACTGTAAAAATGGCACCGGTCATACGTCCAGTCAGCAGATGGAGGAATAACCTGGTTGATGAGTTGCTGGTGCCAGTCACTCTGTATCTCAAATGTGTCATTTTCATAGTTGGGGAGTTTACATCTGAAAGGCATATCTGACATTTTATATTTTACCATATTGCCCCTAATAGTACCGCTATTCATAATGCCAAGATGGTGCTATAGTAATATTATATATAATATATAAAAAAAATATTTAAAGGTTCCTCCAAATTGAAATAACTTCCCTTTGTATTACAAAGATAATGATTAGCAGTTTCTAAAAATACTTTGGTCAACATCGTAAACCTATTCGTTCATCGGTAAATCACGAATCCATACGGCACATTTGCCCCTAATACCCACCTGTCACGGAAACGTAACTGAGGTTTGACGGAAACAGCCGAAAGGAAAACACCTGTTGACGTCACGCATTACCCATGGTTCATTAGAAACCAAAATGGCGGACACAAACAAAGTAAACAATGCGAGCGAAGTGGAAAATGTTGAACACATTTTGTTTACCCCATCTACTTTGATTTTGAGCGTATAAAGTATAAATGAAAACAATAAACGAATAATACAAATAAACTCATGGTATTGGATTCTTTAATGTCTTCATCGTGTGACTTTGTCTCCGTCTGTGGGTCTGAAAATCGGAGAATCGGGGAATTGCGTCGGGTTTCAGCATTGGTTTTAAGTTTTCGATACCTACCGTACTTACTCGATGAGTCCGGACACTCATTAATTCCGGACACCTAATTAATTGAAGGAAATAATAAAACTAGTGTTTGAACATATTAAGAAATCAATCTTATTTCAATAGTTTTGATGGTTTTATAAATTCAGACATCGGGAATAGATGAACTATTCGCCGAAAATGACAGGTTAAAATTGCGATCAACGACTTCTTCTAATCTCGATAATTACCAACAGAGGCAGCAGAATATACTTCAATGAATTTAATTGTAATTTGTTTGATGCAATTAAATAAAAAGTTTTTTATCATGATTTTTTACTGTTATTAACGAGTCATTTTGAAACAATTGCATTATTACTGACCCATGCTATAAACATCCATATAAATGCTGTGTAATCGGTCAGGCGCGTGTTGAAACAATTGTTTAAACCAGGTAAAACCATGCCAATGTAGGTGTTACGGGTTGTTTTATCTTGTCGCTGTAGTAGCTAGTGGGCCATTCCATTATCTGGCATTACCAGCAAAAAAATACGGACTCGCACACACAGGTAAAGTACTGTGTCTGTTTGTACAGACACATCAAATCTTTTTTATTTCATACTATAAGCATGGCATGCTTTGAATTTTAGCCTCAATTTGAGGAATAACATGATGGTACAATTAAATGGACAAAGAACATGACTACTTTATAATTTTTATTTATTTTCTGCAATACCTTGTATGTTTTACTTTGTAATAAAATAATCAACTTGTTTAAAAATTACATTGTCTCATTATTCAATAAAGTTCATTGC
Source organism: Cyrtodaria siliqua (assembly GCA_037043455.1). Lineage (NCBI taxonomy): Eukaryota > Metazoa > Mollusca > Bivalvia > Adapedonta > Hiatellidae > Cyrtodaria > Cyrtodaria siliqua. The sequence goes on along the minus strand of JAWPHD010000710.1, from coordinate 348,843 downwards.
TATATTTCAAACAAAATATAATAATTTAATATCTTAATTATTCATTAGTTCATTGTTTACACATTTTTATTAGTTCACTGTTGTGGATTGAATCGCACATAGCCCAGTAAACTATTACACAGTCTGCACTAGCCAGCATATCTATACTTGTGACTAGAACGTGACAGTTCCACAGATCAAACGGTGTACCGCTCACTCACTGCAAAATTCAAAGGAATAACCCACTCTACCCGTGTGTATCTCGGTGTACTGATTTCACAGGTTTTACAGTTTGCCCAAGTTGAGTACCGTAATTTTAGACAGTTTATAGAATAGCCGAATAATTACCAATAAGTGATAATTAATGGATGGATTTTCGTAATTACCGTAAACAACGAAGGTGAGATTGCCCCGAACATCACAATTAAAAATAGTTACCGTAGAATGTTAATTTACCGTTCCCTCTCAAAATATTCGGACATTGGCAAATATGAATTAATTTTGCAAAGTTATATTACACCAACATTTTTTTTTATTTTATCCCGTCCGAACTGATAGAGAATACGGTAATCTCTTTTTCGTTAAATAAGAGTCATCAAAATCTTTCTCAGTAAAATGGTCCGAACATACGCGAGAGTGCTCAGTTTTTTTTATGTATAGGTAAACTTCATACCTTTAAAACTTGCATTTATCAACGTTTTTTGAGAAAACGGACGATGACATTGACATTCTATTATAATAAGCTTTCATTTAAAATCACTTTATTTTTCAATTTGGAGGACCATTTAAGAATTATAAAAAAGATTGAACATTTATTGAATTTTTTATAATATTTTTTTTGATTTTTTTTGATTTTTGGATGCAAAAGATCATGTATTGAATTTTGAAGAATTTGTTTGGCCTATTTTGCTCAGCGTGCCTTAATTGAAATTCTTCATGGTCCTGTCATAAACATATAATGTGTAAGTGCACATAATTGTCCAGTTTAATTGTTGATTTATATAAAGAAAAGATTTGCATGCAAGTTTTTGTTTTGTATTTTAAAATTATTTACCGTATAAGTTGGGACACCGTAAAGATTGGGACAACCTTGAATTTTAGAAAAATAATTATTTTTAGTTTGGGACACATCACAATTTCATAAAAATTCCATAATTTTAATATAATTTAAATTGGGACTGTCAAATTTTGGCAAACAAATGATCAAATTTAATGTGCTAAATGCATCGGTAAATCCCGTAATTATATAAAAGAAAAAAAGAAATAAATAAAAAATATTAAAAACAGCTAATAAGACACAATAAAACAGCTAATTGCAAGGTAATTCCTCCCTTGAGGCTATTTCAGAAATTCCTGTAATCTGTCAATAGGAAGGTGTTAACTACTGGCTGGCTGGTTTATTATTGGTTTATTATGCAAATATGTATATATAAAACACTATTTTGAAAAAATTTCTGATTCAGGTTGTCAGTGATTTAATATTTATAATAAGTCGAAATAAACATGATAAAGCCAATTTTAGACATTATTGCAAAGATACCAACGTGAAAGATATAGGCTAAGGTTTTTATACTGCACTGGATTAACCGAAGCATTGTGGTGTAGTGGTTATAGCGTCTGCCTTGCATTCGGGAGGTCGTGGGTTTGAGTCCCCTGACCGCATCATACCAAAGACTTTAAAAATGAAGAAGTCACTTGTAACCCTTGCCTGACGAGCAAATAATGGGTAGTGCTATGACTGATTGACCAGTGTCAGAATAATGTGACTGGGTGGGAGGGGATATCATGTCTACTACGGCGTGGTATTCCAGTGTGGCAGCACTATAAAGAAACCATTGAGTTCGCTGCTTCAAGTAGACATATCATCACATCACACAACAACACACAGATAAAAGTCCAGACATTGTGCCTATAATCGTCGGGTAGGACGCCTGTCGTAGGTGGAGGGACTATAATCCTTAGAAATACACACACACTGCACTGGATTCAGCTATCAGCTGGTCTTATTTTCAGCTTTCGGAAAATACCCTGGATTGCCAACAGGGTATCTTTGTTAGTCCTAGATAGGTCTTTTATTTGTCTTCAACTTATGGAGAATAACTCTGCTTCAATACAGAGGTTTTTCCATTATTGTAGATATCTGCTACACTAGTGGCATTTCTCAGGGGCATTAGGTATATTTCTTAGGTGGGTGTATATAAAAAAAAAAAAAAAAAAGTATTTTTAATCTTATTTAAATTGTTTGATATTTCACAAGGGTGCTTGTTTAAGCATGCCGAGGTAGTTGTATTATATACCAAACTAACTTCAGTGTATACGAGTTGCACTGCAGTTTAACACCAAATTAAGTCCTTATAAAATCTTTTGGGACACTAAAAAAAATTATTATTTTTTGAAAAGGTATAATTTGGGACATCAATTTTTGTAATTAATTTATCTTGTCCCAACTTATAGGGTAAATACGGTAGTTATTATTTCAATTAAGACTTTGAGAAGATAGCAAAAATGTTGTTATGGAAAAGCCATTTTTTTGTTTCATTAGAAAGGAAAAGAGAATGAAATGTTTAAATAAAATCTGAAAGGAGGAGGAGGTAAAATAAAAATAAAACAATCTAATGTAACTTTATGAGTTATGAGATAATAAAATCTCACATTTGTGCTAATTTTTAAACTTGTTCACAAAAATAGTCTATTCTTTTACAGTTGATAATGTTATTATTTTCTGCTGGCTTCCAAGCCACGTAGGATTATGTGGTAATGATAGAGCTGATAGTGCTGCTAAAGCAGCATTATGTTTACTCAAATTACCTTATACTGATTTTAAAAATTGTATTAACACATATATTCATATCTCTTGGCAAGCCGCTTGGGATTTGTCAGTTAACAATAAACTCCATTCAATTAAACCGTTACTCGGAGAATGGCGTTCTTCTAGTAGACCCATTCGTCAAGAAGAAGATGTCCTACCCCGGTGCAGGATAGGGCATACACGTTATACTCATTCATATTTATTACAAGATGAGCAATTAACAGAATGTATACCCTGCTTTGCACTGTTAACGGTAAAACACATCTTGTTGGAATGTGTAGACTTTGATCCTATGCGTCAAAGGTACTACAATGTTAATACTATAAAAGAGTTATTTGATACTATAGATTTTAGTCTTGTTATATTAATCATTATAATGTGTTCTTATATATATTTACTTGTTTATACACCCGTTGACGGGCATTAGTTGATTTACATATATAGTTTATAATACTACCTTTGTAAATAGTTTTATCTTTATATATTTACATTAATTTTTAATTACTACTTCATTTCTTCATCTTTCATCGGTTTTTGTGCACAATATGACCTATGTATGTGTCCACGTGCCGTAAAACACCATTCATTCATTCATTCTATTTTTCAATGCCAAAGACGTTTCAAACTTTGCAGCTTTAAGGGACTTGGGGTTACAATGCACCTGGTTTTTATTGAGTCGCCATGCGTAAGCATGCCTGACTCTATGGAATCGTGTATATATGTTTATAGTGCAATTTCTGAATAGGGAGTTTTTGAAACGGGTGAGACGCTTTACCGTTGTAAGCAATGTAGTCCCCTTTAACTGCTTCAAATACAACTTAATTTGATAAGATGACTGACATGAACGTTATGTATACCGAGTAATATAACTACTGACTGTGAAATAATGAAATAATTGTAATTGTATACAGTATAAACATGTCTTTTTTGTAGGTTTACCGAAATATAATGCGCATTAATACACCAACAAAATCGGATTGGGTGCTTTACGCACTTCGAGAATGTAGTTCCTTTAACTGCATCAAGTATAACTTAATTTCATAATGTGACTGACTTGAACGTTATATATACCGAATAATATAACTACTGATTGTGAATAATTGTCATTGTATGCAGTATATACGTGTCTTTTTCGAAAAAGGAACTGAAATACTATATGCAATTATACACGCATATATATATATCTTGATCGAAATGACGTCAGTATGATATATTTCATGAATGGAGGTACCCGGATGTGCCGCTCATGACGTGTGACCCAGATAACAAATTGGGAACTAAATGTTCGTAAATATTGTAGTTATTGCATACATGTGATACCTCACGGCGTGAGATAAAGATGAAATCTCACGGAATTCTAACCCTCCTTCCAGCCCCACGGAATTGTGTGAAAAACTACCGTAAAATTGCTAAAATCGATTTTTTGAATTTCCTTTGGTATGTTAGCAGATGTTGCTTCTAAAAATAGAATGAATTCAAGAACGACAACTCCTACGAAATTTCGTACTTCGTACTCAATTAGATTCGTACTATTGTACATTGTACTTAATTTGATTCATACTATCGGTTATTTTCCAGAGGGGAAGTTATTAGGCAGCCAACCGTGCAGCCGTCTTTTGCACGGCCGTTTTTGAAATATTTGGTGGTGTGGGTGGAGTAAAAAAAAATTTTTTTTTAAACTCTTACTTTCTCAATACTTAAAAACCTTTAACCTCATCAAGAAGATAGACACTGTTCACTCTTGGCGACTCTCAGGACCTTCAGTCCTTTGATTTTGAGTTTTAATTTCTTGCATACTCTGACTTGTGTTGAATGACTTTTTATTTGAGGAAATTAAAACTGCAGATGATATACCAGTAAATTTCCCCCCAAAAATCCATATTTTTGTTTGAGAATGAATTACCTGTGTTTGGGCGTGTACAGCAGAATGATATTCATCATCATGTAACACCCCACGCTGATTGCCGGAATACATAGCACCAGGTATAGCCGCTTCTGGTAATATCCAAATTCTCCCAACTCCTTCAGAATGTCGTCAAATTTCATCGTTTCTTAAGTAAGTTCTTTCAAAAATACAAATTTTCCTAATTTAATTCTGGTTGTTACTGCATATATACAAATTAAGATTTTTTTCCAAAAAGTTACAGAAGAGAAGAAAATTTGAAGCTGAATGATGATTTAAACTTAAAATTCTGAATAGTCAATTTTACTAATTTCTAATTACTACTTTGGTTTTTATAATAGCTTAATAACAGTGTTTCCTAACTCCAATTCTGAATTTGTGATAAATTAAGCACAAATGACCGAGCGAAGGCAGAATTAATTTTCTGTCATTATTACACTTTACTAATTCTACTGCTACTGTCTAGAGTGTTTGCAAGAATGCTGCTTGCTGAGTTATGGCATGATTAAATATGTTGGATGTCTTAGGTCAACAAGATACAAGTTTGTCAGTTAAATTTTTTAGTGAGCTCACCTGAACATCATGTTTGTTTTTTCTTTGTAAATTTTTTAAATTGCAGATAAAATATCACACATGTGATAATTAATTTTACTAACTTATAAACAAAGGCTGGTTAGTAAAATTAATTATACCGGTTTACCGGTTTTGAATAGCACCTCCATGGCCGAGGGCTTAACAACATCGCATTTCTTCACGTTGAATATATACTATCATGACAACATCCACATGACCTTAATAAAATATACAGGTCAAGGTAACATCAAGGTCATTATATGTGTTAAATACTCATTTTTTTCTTCACAAAAACTTAATGTTGGCTATAACTTTCTCTTTTCTTGATATTTCTTCATCAAACTTTCAATACGTACTCACCATGATAACATCGACATGACCATTCCAAATATATTCAGGTCAAGGTCACACTGAAGGTCATTATATGGGTTAAATATTCATTTTTTCTTCACGAAAACTTGGTCCGGCTAGTTTGTCAAGGTCATTTATCAGGGTCCAAAAAACCTTGTTATACTGACAAAGTGCTGACAGGCAACACACATGTTCTGCTGAACACCCGTCTAGTTGTTATATAAACCGTACTTATAGCAAAATTGAATAAATCATTGCAAGTTTTCTAAGAATCAAGATTATGGTGTTTACCTTTAATATATGTGTGAGTATGACACATAACTGTATCTATACATCACTACTAGTATTTTGTTTATGTGAGGTGGGCGAATCTGATTTGAGTGGGGATCTTGTTGACTGACAGTGAGTATTCCTGTGGAAACAAGGGAACGCAGTATCCCTTGAAATAATATTTGCATAGTAATCAGTAGCCTCTATTATCTTTCGAGAGAAAAAAAATACCGTATACCTCTATAGAAATATTCCCCTCCATAATAAACACATCCCTTTTCAAAATGGGGTTTTATAAGAGGCCATAAATTTTATAAAAAAATACTTTCTTTTTAGCTCTACTGGCCAAAGGCCTTTGGCCAGTAGAGCTTATGGGATGCTGAGTTGTCCGTCTTCCGTCCGTCGTTTGTCCGTCCGCCATCCGTTGTCCGTCGTTAACTTTTGTCTCGTTAAGACAATAGGGCTTTCATTTTTCATCTGATCTTTACCAAACTTTACCAGATTGTTAATGTCATTGAAAGCTCGGACAAGTTCGAAAACCAGCCAAATCGGACCAGTAACAGCGGAGTTATGGCCCTTGATTTAGTTAAAAAAATGCTATATTTTGCCTCGTTAAGACAATAGGTCGTTCATTTTTCATCCGATCTTTACCAAATTTTACCAGATTGTTAATGTCAATGATAGCTCGGACAAGTTCGAAAACCAGCCAGATCGGACCAGTAATAGCGGAGTCATGGCTCTTGATTTAGTTAAAAATGCTATATTTTGCCTCGTTAAGGCGCCTTCATTTTTCATCTGATCTTTACCAAACTTTAACAGATTGTTAATGTCAATGAAAACTCGGACAAGTTTGAAAACCAGCCAGATCGTATTTGTAACAGCGGAGTTATGGCCCTTGATTTAGTTAAAAATGCTATATTTTGCATCCTTGAGACGATAGGGCCTTCATTTTTCATCCGATCTTTACCAAATTTTACCAGATTGTTAATGTCAATAAAAGCTCAGACAAATTCGAAAACCAGACAAATTGGACCAGTAACAGCAGAGTTATGGCCCTTGATTTAATTTTTCATCTGATCTTTACCAAACTTTACCAGATTTTTTGACTTTTTTTTTCTTTTATTATTTTTATATTTCTTTATTTTTTAATTTTTTTTAATTTTTTTATTATTATTTTTATTACTTTTTTATATATATATTTTTTTAATTTTTTATGTTTTTTATTATCTTTACTGGCCAAGTTCGAAAACCAGCCAGATCGGATCAGTAATGGCGGAGCTATGCTCTTGATTTAGTCAAAAATGCTATATTTTGTCTCTTTAAGACGATAGTCACTTGCTTCATTGATGTTATAAGACCCATATAAGCCAGTAGAGCGTCCACAGGCCCTCTTGGGCCTCTTGTTTTTAATTACCTCATATAATTGCCCCTCTGTTGTAGAATGCAATGCCCATGTGAGAGTTTAAACTGGGGTATGCGATATTCTGTAACTTAAAGGGGTTGATACACTATTTTCAAACACGATTATTTAAAAGGTCTCTGAAAAAAAGCAGAAAGAATTATCAAAATGCAATGGCTTACAAAATATATTTTACAGCAAAGAAAATCACTGCAAATTGATTAAAAATAAATATACAGTATGTAAAATGTATAAATTGTATGCTTATTTTTCATTTGCAGTGATTTTCTTTGCATTTCTTTGCTTTAAAATACATTTTCTCAATATGCCATAATATGGTAAAAAGGCGCGATGAGGTCATCATTCCAAGATGATCGCCTCAATTTATGTTTCTTTGCAGATTTTCAATAGGTCATATCTCCTTTATTTTTCATGGCAATTTGATAATTCTTCCATCTTTTTTCATGTTTTTCAGACCCCTTTAAAATAAACCTTGAAAATAGTGCATCGACCCCTTTAATGCATTACGGACAATACTGATAACCAAACATAAAATGCAGAATTTATCACAAATGTTCATTTTCAAATATTTGTATTGAAATTTGTTACTGTTGTGTCATGCTCTTATTAAATGTTTGTATGTCAGGGTTTGAAATTAACTTTTTTCAGCAACTTGTCCATAGGACAAGTAACTTACACAATTTACTTGTCCCCAGTCAAATTTACTTGTCAAAATTTCATGTAAAAGTGATACAAAAAACAAGATCAATCATGAAAGTGACATTATTTTCCCTCAGTTGCATTCCACCAATGAAAACAAGATGGGTTTTATTTGTCATTTACAATGTGCTTACCAATGTTTTGGCATTTTTTCAGTCACAAGTTTTAAAGATGTAAAATTCATTTCTTTTTATAAAATTTAGTTGTCCGTAGGACAGGTCACCTGGGACAATTAACTTGTCCCCAGTTGAATCTACATGGCACAGGACAAGGGGACAACTGTTAATGTAAAACCCTGTATGTATGGTATTAGTAATTAATTCCTTGACTGGTAATAAATGCCCTTTAGGACTGTTTTAATTTTAATTTATCATGCAGATATGCACTTTTCTGCCTAATAAAGGGGTGACCTATTAAATTTTGTTTTAATTAGGCACTGGCCAATAAAGCAAATCAATGCAGAATCCCTCGGCGTTTATTGTACGTAACGTTATCTGACGTCATGCACGTAACTTTGCCTGACGTCATAAAACAAACAAAAAACAACAACATGGCGACGTCCTCGATAACCGTACCCTTCTGAGAAATATGTAATAATAGTAATTCATACAGAAAATATGGATAATCTACATGATAAATAGAATATTATGTCAGTGCCTTTTACTATCAAGTTTATTAGGCTCGGCACGAAAACGAAGAATAGCTCGGCAGGGCCTCGCCATTCTTCGTTTTCTAAGCCTCGCTTAATAAACTTGATAGTAAAAGGCACTGACATAATATTCTCCATATATATCCCAATTTATATATATGTGTAAGCTCGTGCAGGGCATGCAGAGATTACATGACTGATTGTCCAGTATGAAATGTTTAGATTGCTTGGTAATGCAAGCATTTATGATAAAGATTATTAGTGACTTGTGACTTTTCTACTAGTTACCCAGTTATTATGTATTATGGTTACATGATATGATGTGACTTCTTATTGACTTGTATCATTCTTGGGTCAATGCACAGACCAATTTATAATTACGCTTGTTGGTTTGTCTTCACACTATTTACAGTCTAAACTTAATTTTAAAGGTAATGTCGGCATACATTGGAATAGCTCTATTATTGAAAGTCCTGAAAAGCTTGAAATCGTGAAAGAATTACCAAAATCGGAGTATAAACAAAGAAGACATGTCCAGTTGGAGGTTGTTCTGAAAACAGATATGGAAGCCGCCATTTTGATAACTAGGATCATGTCTTTATGTTTATCATCCAATTTTGATCCTTCTTCCATCCTGTTCAAAGTTTTCCAAAACACTCAAAATAAAGCTTGTTTAAATATATGCTTACATGCCCATTAAGTCTGAAAATTAAAACTTTGTATTTTCTGATCAGATGGCTCGAAAATAAATTTGTACTCCTGAATCAGAACCTCAAGATATATGTCATATTGGTGTATAAGTACCTTTCTTTGACAGAGCAAGGGACTTCCTCTACCAATGGAAGCTGGAAAAGTCGCCGTATGACCTTAGCTGTTGGTGCGACTATAAAATCCAATTTAGTTTCATTGACAAAGCAGATAGTCAAGCTGAGATTTTCTCCCAACAGCTCTTGTTGAAGAATCTGTTTGTTTTAATCTTCAGCCTGTTTTTTTGAATCAAGATGATTGTTGAAGATTATGTTTGTTTTAATCTTCAGCCTGTCTTTTTGAATCAAGATGATTGTTGAAGATTATGTTTGTTTTTATCTTCAGCCTGTCTTTTTGAATCAAGATGACTCTCTGAGGCGTGTGATTTTGTCCCAAACAGAAAGAGAAGTCAATATTTGATATTTAACCAGGACTCTATACATTGATGGTTATGTAGGTCAATTCTTGAAAGCATACTCCATACTCTCAGTCTCCTTTGGTGGTTACTGTGCTATGTCTACTACTCTACATAATCTTTGTTTACAGACACCCTTTGATTATTGGGCTGTTCTATTTATGAATTTGATAAGTGCTAGTGTGAACACCCGAACGCCTGAATTACAATGGAAGGCTCACATCCTGACCTGGCACACATACATACCACTAAGACACTTACGGATGATTCAGTATCAAGCCAAGATACACATACCATTATGATCAAATGAGTATAATCCTTGTTTTGGCCCTATGTTTTATCAAATAAATTAAAGGACCGGGTCACACGGTAATCTTGATTTTTTAAAAACTTGCGGCGTCCCGTTACTTTTTCTACATTAATTGCATTTGTTCAATCATTAATAGTTATTATAAGAATGGTATAAAGCAAATTGATTTTGCATATTACAAACTGTTGATTACATTTCACCAATAATATGTTTAAACTTATGGTAGAATAACGAAGAAAAGTTAAAAGCTCAACATTTTATTTAAATATATGCAAGCAGACTTTAAAGTCAAATTGATACTGGATTAATAAATCAAGAGGCTAATGTTAATGCCTTAGTTCACATCATGCAAAGTCAATGATGGATTCTTCTCAGGGCTCAAATGGTAGAGGGACTAAAATCTTTTGAACTACACACACATTTGTAATGCCTGATGAAAACTTCAACCTTTAAAATATATTGTGTATCTAACTCCTCTAACCTGAAAATGATGAATTTATATCAGTTTTCATCAAAAAGTTGTTTTCAAATACTGTCCAAGTATTATGAGATATTGTTTACCACATTTCTTGAATAACTATTGTTTAAACCAATTCCGCTAACAGTTTTTATCAGTTTGTCTCAAAGTAGCTATTTGCCTGGGGCCCCATTTGGTTCCGGGGCAAAGAATAGGGCCACTGCAGATCCCGTTGGAGGGGTAGGTAGAGGGGTAGAACCCCCCTCCCAAATTCATGTTCATTTTATCATTTTTTGTTCAATGACATGCTCATTAAAGGTCTTCATCATGACCCCTGCATTGTTTCAGGTGCCATCTCGCTCAAATCACTAGAGCAGTGGCAGAAAAACAATAAACATGGCTCCAGCGTAAATGGAGTGCCTACAATAGAATTTGCAGCAACTCTGCAGTTCTGCAGGTGAAAAGGTTCTAGGCCCATTCTCCATATTTTATCTCGATGTACATGGAGGATGAGCCTGGAATGTTCATTCCTGTTAGGCGCCGTATAACCTTTCATGTTTCATTAAAAACCCAGTTCAGTTCAATTAAAGTAGCTATTTCACCAACAACAGCAAATTTTACAACATGTACACCATTTCTAAACCTACTGACGATGAGGTATAAATATAACTTACATATTTTCAGAATCCAAACTCTAAAGCCACAATATAAATGGCTTTAACCAGCCACGCAAAACATTAAGAGTTACCAACTCATAATTCAATTTATGCGTAATTTTTGTGTACTTTTACCTTTAGTTTGGCGGGTTAGTTTCTTTAACTTTACAGAATAACTTGGAATCAAGCCAATCAATAATTATATGCACGTTTCTTTTCGGCTTAATTGTCAAATCAGTATTGCCGGAGTTGTTCTTCCAATTTTTATATCAAAATATTTTTTGCGTTTAACCCTTCTCACATAATATTTTGATGGTTTGTTCATCATGTCTGAGTTTTTCCATGGCCTGCGAACAGTCCGCAACTAAATCCAATTGAACACATATATGACTTGACCATATATTTTTACAATAACATGTACATGTATTGTTTCCTAATTTCTCTGGATGTGGGATTTCCTTTTGATGGGATGTACTTTTGTTCACACTGTCTTGTCAATTTGAGCACTGAAGACAGGATAATAGCGAGGTTGTGAAGACTTAAAATCGATTTATGTACCCAATGGACCATATTGCCTACTGACCCTTCCCAAGTCGGTAACCCTGTCTTCACCACTCGTTCTGTTGTGTATTGTCTTTTCCATTGCTTAGTTAATTTGCTCTTTGTTTGTGGTACAGTGTGGATCTTCAGTGCCATTGCATTTGGGTGCTGTGATTTCTCACTTTTTGTCAGAATGTTGTGTGCAAGAACTTCTACAGCAACAGTATCTGAGATACTGGTCTAAGTGTCACTCAAACATGGAATACCATTCCACAACAATACCTCCAGCGCTACATTGTGTCAATGAGAGCCTTGTGTCGAGCTGAAATTTCTGCTTATGCAGGCCACACCAGATGTTAAACCCATTTTGAAATTATGACTTGGTTGTGAGGGCGTTGAATTTTGTACCCGTGTTATGTTTGAACTATAAGAAGTTTTGAAACAAATAAAAAAAATGTGTGAGGTGAAGGGTAATAATAAGGAGGGCCCAAAATTTATATTAACATGTGTCACTTCCAGGGCATCTGATTGGTTAAATTATTTTGTAGTAAAACCGTCTATTGTTTTCTTTCAGGAAATGAGTTATTGTGCCTTGCTGCCATAGCGATGGCCTCATACCAGTCAATGTATCCCATCATGCTCCTGGTGCCGGCGGCCATCTTCTTTCATAATGTAAGTAAACATTGGCATATCTTACCACAGTCAAAACTTCCAAAGAACAATACAGATAGGCTGGTCCCCAGTTGCTTAAAGGGACTGAAGGCAACCTGGAAGTGTGATTGGTGTCGATCCAAATAAGAAGGAAAACCCTCATAATCAGCTTCAGATTCATATTAAATGTACATACACATTAAATTAAGCCACATGTTTACTCTTTGGCTTAAACATTGTTTATGAACATGTTCGGTCTGGAAAACTCGACGACTTGACTTGTTTTTGTTGGTAAATCATAAATATTAATTTCAGTGGGGTTTATATTGCTAGCAGTACATATAATTATAATACAGTGTACTTAGAAAACATGATTTAAAAAAGCCTTAAAGCATTGTATGAATATTAGCATATTTGGATTGAAATATATTTCTTGAAAATCGTCTCCCTTTATACATATAATAGTTCCCTGTTGCTCAATATATATTGGTTCCCTTATGCTTAATATGTACTGGTCCCCTGTTGCTCAATATATGCTGTTTCCCTGTTGCTTAATATATACTGGTCCCCTGTTGCTTAATATATACTGGTCCCATGTTGCTTAATATATACTGGTCTCCTGTTGCTTAATATATACTGGTCCCCTATTGCTTAATTTTTACTGGTCCCCTGTTGCTTAATATATACTTTACCATGTAATACTGGTCCCCCTATTCATAATTTTGATAAAGCATCATTAAAATAGACTGACTAATCCGTGACCAGAAATTTGACACACCACTAAATATTGGCAGGTGATAGACTCAGTCTTTATCGTAGATGTTCAACCAAGTATTGTAGAAAAGATGGTATTTACAGTGTGATACTTTTAAAACACTGAATATTTCATGTACAATATAAGTTCAAATTGATTCAATATATATATATATATGTTTATAATCTTCCAAAATCGAAATCTTGAAACAGGCCCGTAGCTATGCTGAGGCACACCAAAGCAATTTCCTCGGTAGAGGTTTGGCAAGCTACCAAACATTTAAGTTGGAATTGTAATGGAATATCAAAAACATGTCATCAGACTGAAAATATATTTAGGGAAATGCACTGAAACATAGGAAATTACATGTAGGAATCAAAGATTTTTCAGGTGTCCTTGCCCCCAGACAATTTTGAAGTAGATTTGCCTCGGGTAAATTTTAGGGTTGGCTACATTACTGTAAAACTTAACAGCGTTTATCTTTATTATAGACTTGTAAGTGAGCAAGTGTTGATTCTTACGGATGGCGGGAGGTGTACAGTACTGGTTCTTTTAACCCAGAATAAGTGGGTGGTCTGTCTCCATCGCAAGAAATTCGAACGTCATAAATAACTTGACATGTGTTGAAAAGGACGTAAAACACCATGTACAGACAAACTTTATTATAGAAACTAAGTAAGGATAAAAACCAAAATGTTATCACCTACTAAAAATAAGGTTAAATCCCTGCACTGCATCTTGGCAATGGAAAAACTTTTGTTGGGGTGTGGGGCGGGTGTCTAACTTGAAATTTGACAAATTATATTTTCTATTCTAAAGGGCCTAAACATAATCCTTGAACCTTAAAATGACCCCTTATTTACAAGGACATTTATATGGCATGGTATATGGGCTATCCTAGGTTACACAGAAGTGTGTTAGAATACCTAAAATTACTTATCTAGAGTAGTGTTTATCCACTGACCCTTTTACATACCATGCACTTTTGACTTGGCTACTGTGAAACCCAAATTAGTTACGCTAAAGTAAATAAAATACCAAAATTCACACGTTTATACAAAGAAATTCAAATTAACACACTATGGGAATGTCCTGCATTCTGATTGTCCAAGTCATTAAAATTTGCAACATATAAACACGTATGGTATATACCATCGCAAATGTGACAAGGTTAAAATAAAACGCTCATTCTGATTGGATGACAGTTTAATGTTACACTTCACTGAAAGACAAATTAACATGAAAAAAACTAACAGACGTCAAATAAATCAAGTTGGCTGCTGCCCGCAGGGAATGACGTTTGACCATTGATTTTGACTGTTTGAACATGTTTAGATGCATTCCCTGGTTAAAGTATGTCACATTTAGTGTTAAGTAGTCTGTACTGATTTTGAGACGGTTATTGTCCATTTAATGGTCGTAAATCTTATCTAAGGACTCCACTATCACATCTGATTTGGGAAATCAAGATTGAAAATTCACAATTCCAGTACAAAAACGAAACTCTGATAATTACTCTTACAAATTTCAAAATTCTTACAGATGGTGAGAGGTATACAGTACTAGTTCTACACAGGAAAAATGGGGTGGTCTGCCTCTACCACAACAAAATCGACCGTCATATATATGGCCTAACATGTGCTAAAAATGACGTTAAACACCATTCAAACAAACAAATAAACAAAATCAGCATTGGAATGTTTTAACAGTTAGTGAGTGAATAGTTTCTGTGTTTTTGTTGGCAGTTTCTATAGCTGTTAATCCCAATGCCAAAACATATCTTTTTTCCCAGTTTTGAGACCTAAATTTCCAATTTTAAGAAGAAGAAAAAAACGAGTGTTAATAAATGCTTGTAAATGCCTCTGTTGATCTTAGTGTACAGAAAACAGTATTAAAGAAACATGCAATTATTAAATGAATGTTTTATTGTATTTTCCCAAATTTATGTATGAAAAATCGTGCTAAAATTCCCATTTGTTATGGTATGGGTTATGTTCCCAAAGTGTAGAGAAAAAACAGTGGCTTATCTGGAGCACTGGTTATATAGTCACATGGACACATGGGTGTTTCTGGGATTTTGCGTTTTCCTCCTGCACAAAGACAACTCGGCCTTGTCCAAAATGATTTGCATAAGCTGTGTATAGTTTAACCTTAATTGATATTGAAAGATGTTTATAATTTTATCTATGTTGTATTATGATGATCAGAAGAGAACTGGCAAAGCAGAGAAGCAGTCGACAAGATCGTCACTTGTCGGAAGTTACAGCGTCACATTTACCTTGGGAATGGCAATGATGGCTGGATTGTTGCTGTTCTCCTACTTTCTGGAAGGTTCTTTCAAATTTCTCTACGCAACTACTGGATTTATGTGAGTACATGCACAACAGGAAGCATGATGTATTCGTAAACTATTCATTACATGCATAAAGGGCTTCTTTTTTTATTCCTAATAAAAATTAAGGCTTTGTGTATATTACTGTAATATTTATATTCCTGTGTGTATATTACTGTAATATTTATATTCCTATGTGTATATTACTGTAATATTTATATTCCTATGTGTATATTACTGGAATATAAACTGTAATATTTATATTCCTATGTGTATATTACTGTAATATTTATATTTAAAATTTATATTCCTATGTGTATATTACAATAATATTTATATTCCTATGTGTATATTACAGTAATATTTATATTCCTATGTGTATATTATTGTAATATTTGTATTCCTATGTGTATATTACTGTAATATTTATATTCCTATGTGTATATTACTGTAATATTTATATTAATGACTTTTAAGTTAAAACATGCCCGAGATAATGGTGTCCTGTCTGCATGAAAACTGGATATTGATTCAGTTGATCTTGCCCTTGATGCATGATCCTTTCTAGATAGGTGCCATTTTATATATTTTGAATGGACTTCTAATTCACAGGGCCCATATATTCGATTGGTTTGACATACATATTGCGGGGTCTGCGCGAAACAGTTGTATCTTGTTCTTTATTTGTAGTTACAATAGTTTTGCACTCACCCCTTGATATACGACGGGTGACAGAGAAATAATGAGATGATGCTGTTATTATTATTTTATTTTTATTAAATAGTTAACAATAAAATTTACACACAATACACAAAGTCCAAATTACCATAAGCTTTTTTTTCAAACTTCAAATTCCCATTATTTCAAATTAGGTGTGCGAAAGTCTATGCTGTTTCATATGCTACTACAGTGATGTCAGTACAGATTGCACATTAAATGTTGATGTCATATCTGTCAGGTAAAACTTAATGTACAAAAATGCAATGACGTCATTGTGGTATTGTACGAAATGACATAGATGTTCTCGCGCTTAATGTGAAATTATGGGCATTTGAAATTTAAGTTTACATGTGAAAACAACAAATTTAAATTGGACTGCACCGCTCTCATGTTAATGGGTGACTATGACAACATATAAAATGCCTTTATATAAATATTATTATCAACTGATATCAGCTGTCCAATAAAGGATGCATTACTTGCAGGAATTGGTTTGCTTTTACTACGAGTTGCGGTGACTCGGGTGGTTACTGGTTTCTCGATCCAGAGGCCAAAGGGTGTTCGATTGCAAGTGGGGTCTCATCTCGGGTTATCAAACGCAGTAGAAAGTATGTCATCCTTTGTAGTGGATGTAAGCTGTCAGTCCTGTTTGCAAGGAGAGCCATACCTTATGCATGTACAAGGTCTCACTGGACTTCAGTGTTAGTGTTTCACACCTTTAAACCTTCCTTTAAAGCAACTGTCAAGACACCACAATGATCAGAAATTGTCAGTAAATACATAGATATGACAAAAAGGCTTGTAAGCTTACTTATGGTCTCAAACGTATAATAATTATGTATCAAGTATATTTTGTCTATTCTCAATTCCAGACTAGGAGTTCCAGACCTGAGGCCTAACCTGGGTGTGTTCTGGTATTTCTTCACAGAAATGTTTGAACACTTCAGGCCGTTCTTCATCTGTGTGTTCCAAATAAATGCATTCCTGTATACAGTTCCACTGGCTGTTAAGTTGAGGTAAGTAAATGCATTCCTGTACACAGTTCCCCTGGCTATAAAATTGAGATAAGTAAATGCATTCCTGTACACTGTTCCACTGGCTGTTAAGTTGAGGTAAGTAATTAATGCATTCCTTGACACAGTTCCACTGGCTGTAAAGTTGAGGTAAGTAAATGCATTACTGTACACAGTTTCCCTGGCTGTTAAGTTGAGGTAAGTAAATGCATTCTTGTACACAGTTCCCCTGGCAGTTAAGTTGAGGTAAGTAAATGCATTCCTGTACACAGTTCCACTGGCTGTTAAGGTGAGGTAAGTAAATGCATCCTGTACACAGTTCCTCTGGCTGTAAAGTTGAGGTAAGTAAATGAATTCCTGTACACAGTTCCACTGGCTGTTAAGTTGAGGTAAGTAAATGCATTCCTGTACACAGTTCCACTGGCTGTTAAGGTAGGGTAAGTAAATGCATCCTGTACACAGTTCCACTAGCTGTTAAGTTGAGGTAAGTAAATGCACCTGTACACAATTCCCTTGGCTGTTAAGTTGAGGTAAGTAAATGCACATGTACACAGTTCCCCTGGCTGTTAAGTTGAGGTAAGTAAATGCACCTGTACACATTTCCCTTGGCTGTTAAGTTGAGGTTAGTAAATGCACCTGTACACAGTTCCCTTGGCTGTTAAGTTGAGGTAAGTAAATGCACCTGTTCACAGTTCCCCTGGCTGTTAAGTTGAGGTAAGTAAATGCACATGTACACAGTTCCCCTGGCTGTTAAGTTGAGGAAAGTAAATTCACCTGTACACAGTTTTCCTGGCTGTTAAGTTGAGGTAAGTTAACGCACCTGTACACAGTTCCCTTTACTGTTAAGTTGAGGAAAGTAAATGCGCCTGTACACAGTTCCCCTGGCTGTTAAGTTGAGGTAAGTAAATGCACCTGTACACAGTTCCCCTGATTGTTAAGTTGAGGTAGGTAAATGCACCTGTACACAGTTCCCTTGGCTGTTAAGTTGAGGTAAGTAAATGCATCTGTACACAGTTCCCCTGGTTGTTAAGTTGAGGTAAGTAAATGCACCTGTACACAGTTCCCCTGGTTGTTAAGTTGAGGTAAGAAAATGCATTCCTGTACACAGTTCCCTTGGCTGTAAAGTTGAGGTAAGTGAGTGAGGACTTCTGGGCGTTTGTGTCTCGGCTGCACAGTATGGTTGATCAGAGATGTAATTACAAAGAGTTCACAACTTGCTCTTTCAGATATGAATTACTCATACTTTTACATATGTACTTCCATGCTTTTATGGAATGTGATCATTATTTCCAGCATCCGGCACTGTCGTTGCCATGATCCATTCTGTTTTCCTGACACAGTCACTGAATATTAAAACAGACTGTTCCAAAATTGCTCCTCATTTTGGTCTGAACGCCAATTAGCAAGATTGTTACAACCTGGTTCTAAGGGTCGACGGCCCCATATTCATAGCGAGGGCCCCATATTCATAGCGAGAGCCCCATATTCATAGCGAGAGCCCCATATTCATAGCGAGGGCCCCATATTCATAGCGAGAGCCCCATATTCATAGCGAGGGCCCCATATTCATAGCGAGGGCCCCATATTCATAGCGAGGGCCCCATATTCATAGCCAGGGCCCAATATTCATAGCCAGGGCCCAATATTCATAGCGAGGGCCCCATATTCATAGCGAGGGCCCCATATTCATAGCGAGGGCCCCATATTCATAGCGAGAGCCCCATATTCATAGCGAGGGCCCCATATTCATAGCGAGGGCCCCATTTCATAGCGAGAGCCCCATATTCATAGCGAGAGCCCCATATTCATAGCGAGAGCCCCATATTATCAGGTGTCCAAACTAGTTATATTTTTGCTTCATTTATAGTTGCTGGTTTTGTTGAGATTTGCCTATTGAGTCATAATTGTGATACTGGCTTGATATTTTTTTTAATGAAATGGGGTTAAAACATACTGGGATCAACCTCAAGAGAAAGATGAAATTAAGTTTTCCATCAGACATGCCAGGAAGCGAACCCAGGTCTGTAGCTTGAAAGCCAAAGCCTTACACACTGAGCTACCTAGGCTGCTAATATATTTTGAAATAAATGCAAATAGTCTTTCCCAGTTCTCAAAAATGCAAATAGTCTTTCCCAGTTCTCAAAAATGTAAATAGTCTTTCCCAGTTCTCAAAAATGCAAATAGTCTTTCCCAGTTCTCAAAAATGTAAATAGTCTTTCCCAGTTCTCAAAAATGTAAATAGTCTTTCCCAGTTCTCAAAAATGCAAATAGTCTTTCCCAGTTCTCAAAAATGCAAATAGTCTTTCCCAGTTCTCAAAAATGCAAATAGTCTTTCCCAGTTCTCACGTTCATGATTGCACCACCGAAGGATAATAACTAAAGGCCTGATCTGACCGTGTTTAAATAGAAGGTGAACGGAATCGTCAAGAATTAGTTGATATTGTAATTTCTAATCATTTATTGTCATTTCAGGGATCATCCAGTATTTTTAGCGTACGTTCTAGTCACTCTGATGTCTATATTTAAGTCATACCCCAGCTACGCAGATGTGGCTGTGTTTGTTACCCTCCTGCCAATGTGGAAACATGTGTTTACGTGTGAGTAGAGTTCCTTTATGTTAGATGTGTTATTTAACAAAAAAACAAAAATCAGTTACTATAAAGATCTTGTCCGATCTAGTTGATTTTCAAATATTTGAGAGAGTATACACTTAATATTAAAGACACTAACCCACCAAATAACGACAAAATTACACTACAAAACCGTTTATCCAAACTCTATCCATGTATTCAGGTCATATAATAATGTATATGTGCCAATTAAAAGTATAGGTTTATTAACAGGTTCTTAAAATACCCGTGATTGAATACGCATAAACTGAATTATGAGTTGGTAAATCTTAATTCGACGCCTCAGTTTTGGGGTTTGGCCTGTCTGTTTAAAGCCGTTTATGTTCTGTCTATAGAGTTTGGATTCTCAAAATATGCAAGTTATATATATATATTTGTCATCAGCAGGTTTAGAAACAGCGTACATATGTTGTAAAATTTGGCTGTTGTTGGCGGGATAGCGCCTTTAACTATATAGACGTTCTGATTGGCTAAGAAAAAAAGTCTAGCTGCCAATAGTAAATTGATAACCTTAATCTAATTATGACACATAATTACCACATATACGATATCAGAAAGTATGTTAACAATTGTGCGTTTTTGTCACACTACCACCGACGTACTAGCAAGGGCGATGTTAATTGCCGATTTATCAAACAGAACAAAATCTGCTACAACAGAGTTAATCAGTGGTAACTTTATCCAGAGACCTGAACTGGCACAATTTTATCTGAAAAAGCAGATTTCAAAACAGACCTCAGTTCAGCATTTGATACCACCGAAGATGGAGCAAGGCAGTACCGGTACTTGATTATTGCAGGTTTTTGGTGACAAATATTTATTGTATTGCACAGTACTGTCCCCCATACATATAAATATATATACAACACCTGTAGCCACCACGGAGCACGTCATTTGTGTGCCATGACGTCGCCTTGAAAACTAACAACAACCTAATGTTATAATTGATGAAAATGTTTATAAATAGTAAATTTAGTTACTATTTAATTAGATTATTGTATTATTCATAGTTTGCATTAAATACATATTTTACAGCATTGTTAAATAATCATGTTTTGTAAGTATATCATAACTTCGGAAAGAGATTATATGAATTCGATCGAGTTTGGCATACATATTCAAAGTATTTAGAAAACAAACAATATAGTCATTCCAAAAAACTTATATATTTAATAAATATTGATATTCTTAATTTATATCAATATGTAGGATTTTAAAATGTTAAGTTTTAATATTTCATTTTGAAATTGACTTGTTTGTTTTATTAAAAGTTAATATTATTTAATATTTTATTAACATTTTAGTGCTCCTTGATATTTTCTAACGTCGTCAATTTCAACGTAAACAGTCAGGGGTGTCACGTATACACGTTATTTTCGTAATAACTTAAATGCGTTATTTTCGTCACGAAAACATCGGCAAATTCCAGCGTCCGTATTTTGACATTTGTTTCAGTTTGACATGGAAAACCCGACATCTAAGCATATTTTATAACATCTCCCTTAACTTACTAGTTGTATACGAAGAATGTACATACTTATGTGCGCCTGAGAGCAGTTTTTTTATCAAAATATCTCATTTTTTGCTCCATTTTAACCGTTTATTGACTATTTTTGTCCCTTTTTTTTTTACGTTTTCCGATTTTTCTGACGCTATTTGACATTTTTCCAAGTTAGTTACATGTGTTATCTTTACATTTTTGCAATAAAAAATGAGGCGCACGCCGTTTTTATTGGGGCGCACGACGAAATTAGTTGATGCGTGTATGCTCAAAATAACGTAAATACGTTATATTGAGAGACCATTTCGTTTATGGCCGGTATGTCACAGATAACTCTGTGGGTCATGTTCTTCACTAATACAGTTTAGCCTATTTACCTCCCTCTTGTTCATTTGAAATATTAGCCTGCGGCTGATAACATTTACATCTGTGTCATGTGCAGGGCTTCTAAAATTTTAAAATGCAAATCGGTCCAGGTTTTTTACTGCCGTAAGAATCGCGCTTATTTTGAAAAAATAACTAAAATTGCCGTACCCCACCCACCATTTCATCTGTACCATGATTTTTTTCCGTTCAGTCATTGATATAGAGAACTATTTAAAATGTATGTTTGTATTATATTTGTATTATTTCTAACTTACTTTATCAAAATTTGTACATTTTAATGACTGACATCATGTCTTCGCTTTACTGAATGAATAATTTTCACTCAATATTAAAATTGTTGATCATTTGAGGAATTGAACCGGAAATGTCTAATAAACCGGGTAGGTATAAAACGCGGACTAACACGCGCGGACTAGCGGATTATATACGATTTTACATAAATTTGAGTAATATCGTTTTTCATCAATTAGCTTAATTAATACCAAATGTTACGACTAACGCAAACAATTTCGGTCCGACTTAAAAAAAAAAACGGTGTCAGGTTTGATCACTTTCCTTAATATTATACTTAAAGTTATTGTAAAAAAAAAATCAAACAAACAATTAACACATCTCGGTATTTTAATGACGCAAACAAATTTCAGTCCAGCTTTGGCCACTTAAAAAAACAAACCGACACAAGCAAACAGGCTAACACCTTACGACTAACGGTATATCAAAGAAATCACAGACGGTAACACTCGCTTCAGTGAACCGACAGAACGCGTGATATACTTTCACTGATCACACATCAAAGGCCTGCTACATGGCTATAGACTCTTCCGGAAAACTCCCTACTATCGGTAATGGTTTAGTCCAAATTGACCAAATTGTCCTACTTTCTGGGACCGATTTTAACAGAGATTTTGAAAAGAAAATCGGTCCGGAGAAACAGAATTCGGTCTGCGGACCGAGAAACCGGCGATTCTAGAAGCCCTGGTCATGTGTGTGATGAGTTGTGTATATGTATTCGATACGTACATGACCATAATCACATCGTCGTGCAACACAACTGTGTAGAATAGATTTCTTTGGCGATTGGAAGCAGGCGTGTGGGCTGGAAACATATGCCACTGTAATGTTGTAATGTTTTAATATTGTTTTGTTTTTAAATGAAAAAACAGTAGTTTCTCTTTACACAAACTACTCCGACGTTTTATGTCAGCGGGGAACGGGAAGTCTTATTCGAACCTTCTTGCAAACAGCTCATCAAAATCAATAGCACACTTACAACCTACAAACACAACACCCCATATCCAAGGCCATTAAGTATAAATATGAACGACCTGTAAAAACGATCGTTACAGTATAACTGTGTTTATTTTTGCATCTGATATTTGTTAATACCATATGTGTACGGATCTTGCTACGTCTGTTATAATTTATATGTATAATATTGTATGATCACATGGGCCTATGGCTTACTGATTTTGAAATAAAGTGCTTCCATATCCCACATCATCCTGAATAAATATAAATACAGGCGACCTGTAAAAACGGTCGTTACGTATCACACATCACCCTGATTCCAACCTCGATAAGTATAAATACGGGCGACCTGTAAAAACGGTCGTTACGTATCACACATCACCCTGATTCCAACCTCAATAAGTATAAATACCGGCGACCTGTAAAAACGGTCGTTACGTATCACACATCACCCCGATTCCAACCTCAATAAGTATAAATACGGGCGACATGTAAAAACCGTCGTTACGTATCACCATCACCCTGATTCCATCCTCAATAAGTATAAATACGGGCGACCTGTAAAAACGGTCGTTACGTATCACACATCACCCTGATTTCAACCTCAATAAGTATAAATACGGGCGACCTGTAAAAACGGTCGTTACGTATCACACATCACCCTGATTCCAACCTCAATAAGTATAAATACCGGCGACATGTAAAAACGGTCGTTACGTATCACACATTACCCTGATTCAGACCTCAATAAATATAAATTCGGGCGACCTGTAAAAACTGTCGTTACGTATCACACATCACCCTTATTCCAACCTCAATAAGTATGAATACGGGCGACCTGTAAAAACGGTCGTTACATATCGCACATCACCCTGATTCCAGCCTCAATAAGTATAAATACCGGCGACCTGTAAAAACGGTCGTTACGTATCACACATCACCCTGATTCCAACCTCAATAAGTATAAATACGGGCGACCTGTAAAAACGGTCGTTACGTATCACACATCACCCTGATTCCAACCTAAATAAGTATAAATACGGGCGACCTTTAAAAACGGCCGTTACGTATCCCGCATCTGCCTGATTACACCCCCTAATAATAATTAGAGGTTATTAACTGGGGTAGGTGTGCCTCTTTGTGAAATTGGCCCTTGATAGCCATATGAGGCCCTCGAGCTAAAGCTCAAATTGAATTGAACTGAATTAGAACATTAGTTTTTTTGTTTTGTTTTTTCATATTGTTTAAAGGGACACATGGCAATCTTGAGTTTTATTAAAACATTAAAAAAAGTGCTCCTCGATTAGTTATCCTGCGTCATTTTGACTTTAAAACTGCTTGCATATAACATGTATAATTCAATAAAAAAATAAGATTTCAATATGCTTCGTTATTTTACCATTTTATTATTGGTGCAATATTCTAAAGAGATAGTAATATGTAAAAACAATTTCCTTTGAACTATTCTAATAATTAAAGGGACACTGTCTGTAAGTAAGCAGATATTGAGCATAACCAAATAACTGTCTGACTTTTATTCAGTGAAATGTATACATGAAAACATGAGCATAGACACTAAGAAGTCTGTAGTAATACATTCGTGAGTTTGGAAAAAAAAAAGCTTAAATTATTATTTGTAAATAAAGTGGGACCCACCGTATTTACCTTTTCTGCGATCACGTGACTTCCATTAGGGCATTAGGTTCTCACCATAGTATTTAGGGCGTAATATGTATAGCCCTCTTAGCTCAGTTTGGAGCTAGGTCGACTACTTTACGTTCACTATTATTACCGCGACTTTAATTTTAGTTTGGGCTGCGAGTTCAAACGCCCGAAATGGTTTCTCTTTTTTTTTGTACTGCGACTGAATTCCATCAAACAATCCTGCTTTAATTAGTAAATATTCAGTAATGGTTGGTATGTAATGTTTGCGAACATAATTAGTGGTGTGTGTTTTATAAGCTAAAAGTTACGGACAGTGTCCTTTTAACATTAATGATTAAACAAATGCAAGTTACATGCGTTAAGAGAAAAAATAACGGGACGCCGCGAAAAATATATATGATTATAAAGATTTAAAAAAATCAAGATTGCCGTGTGTCCCTTTAACCTACTTGTTGTCTCAGATTTTTAAATACTTTTACCATTTATTCAATACCATTTTACTACAAGCAGTCTTCGCGGTGAAGTGCGTGACCTATACAGGGACGCCGCGAGTTTTTAAAAAAGCTCAGACCAATGTATGTGTTTTGACTTATAAAATAACATGAAAATTAAATAATTATATATTTTACAGGTATCACATAACATGACTTCTTGAAGTGTAATAAAGCTATGGATTATTTAGCGTAATACACTAGTGCATATAGACACAGACCGAACCACTGTGTTTGTGTACAATAACAAATATGAGTAAAAATTACGTGCATGGTATACTTACAATACATTTATAAACCTTAATATTCATCATTAATTAAAATCTTACTTTATAGAATGCACGTAGTAACATTACTAAATTGGTTTGTCCCTTTATTTGTAAAGCAGACACGTAACAACTTCGCTACATAGCTAACGTTATTATTTATTTATTATTTATTTTAACATGTTGCATTTTAATTCCCAATGAAAAACATTTACTTTTGGGCAGAGCTAAGACAAACAGGGTGCAGTTGAACTTTTTTTTTTTTTTGGTAAGACGTAACATGCTCTTGACTTTCACGCGCTAATTGCCGTAAGTTACGATGCGTGCAATGCTGGCAACATCGATGTTCTAACACATTATCGCTTGTCAGAGTTTCACAATGAATAGTACCCTTTGGAAACAGTTGTAACTCTAACATGTCTAAGCTGGTGCAAATGTTCTAACACTATGTATTGAAGCTTAAAAACACTATTTTTACCACAAATACATGAATTTGCATTCCTTAATTTTGAAAAACATACATAACAATGTAAATAGAAGGATTGAATTTGATATTACCATTTTTAATTGAGTATGAAAAATAACCCTTGTCCTACTAAGGGCGACTACAATAGCATTTGCGCCCATTGTAAAACCAGAGTAACTCGCAGGCTGATCAGAGTTTACAATGTTCGGCTGCTTATCAGTCATTTCCCCCAAAACACCCCTTTGTAACATAAATGGAATGATCCAAATTACATTACCATTATACATTCATAACGGGCTAAGGGTTAAATTAAAGTTAACAAGAAGCCTTTGGGCTGCAGTATTTTAAACTCACCATATGTTTTTCTCACCCCATTGGAAGATTAAAATATTGAATAATTCGATCATTAATGTTCTCTTACAAATTGCCGCCGTAAAAAATGTAAATTGGCACAAATTGTAAGTGAAATTATTACGTGTCGTCGAAAGTGTGTTCTGACAGACAGACAGGCAGGCAGGCTGGCAGATATTTCTATTGACTTAGATTTTTTCATTTACTTCTGTGATATATAGAATCTTACATTCGTAACCGAGTATAAATTCTTTGGATAAAATCAATAATACACTATAACACATAATACACAATAATAATCATGTAAGATCGTCTATATACTTAATTCATTGGTAAAGGAATCATAACCTGGTCTTATTAGAAAATCTAGGATAATCATGTGAAAATAAGCTTCCACCACCCTGCCAATACCAGTCAGTTAATGTACCACTGTTTTGAGATATAAAGTAAACAATGTCCTGGGTTCGGACAGGGAAAATGAACGAAAACAGGTAATGTTTGTTTTTATTTCTATTATTCACTGATGATTTCTTTTTCCCCCCCCCCCCCCGCCCTCATTGCAGATGTCAAATTGTCTGACATCCAGTGTCAGGGGTATACATAGTTCCAATACGTCAGTCAAGTTCAATTAACACGTACTTTTCACAGACAGCTGGCTATGACAGTCGTACCAGAGAGACTGAAGTAACTCAAGTAAATGTATTAGTTTCTAAAAATGTATTTATTGTAAGGATTCCAAAATGAATTCCAAAATATTCACCCCATTAAGAACAAAAAAACATAACAAAGAACAAAAGTCAGAACTATTTATTAGTTTCTAAAAAGTTATTAATTGTACGAAAAAGTAAGGGAAACAATAAGATTTCAAATTTTGACTCTGCAGACCCTGAATATATGTGTATTATTTGAAATGAAATATAGTCAAACGGTCGTAATTGCAAAACCGAGGTAATAACACACTGTTTTAGTGGAGAGTACTGCAGTAACTTCTTAAAACAGACTTCACTCCAACATGCAATAATTATTTAACATTTTGTTACGTTTTTTTTTGTTTATATGTAATATGTGATTTTTTTAAAAATAATATTTGAAAAATAAATTCAACATTTAACCAACTATAAAATGTAAATTAATGCACCAATGCGCATTTAGAATAGACACAAACTTGTTCAATCTCGTTTAACTCGTAGTTGCATAACTAAGCAACCGTGACGTCACCATCATATCAACACAATTTTAAAATATTTTTTAAAGAATACAGAAATCCCGAAGCCGCAAACTGTCTCCTGTACCTAATACTATATAATCTTCGCTGCACCATGTGTCCCTTTAACATATCAAAGTAAATTTGTTTTTCATCGGATGAGGTCAATTTATGCATATACTATGCACACATAAAATTCGAAAACATTTGTATAGATCTTGAGTCCTAAAAAATATTGAAACAGCGGGTTTACTATCTGACTATACAAATCATAGTATTTGGCCTTCCTGCTACTTTCTGTTGTTTAACTAAGACATGTAAGACATGTAAGACGGCGAATACATACATTTGAAAAAATTATTTCATTTTAGCTCAAATTTGACCGAACACAGAGGTGTCAGAAATATAGAGACAATATTAAAAATGTACATGTGTTGCTTAGCATGCTCAAATCATGCTTGAAAACTAAGGTGCTAGCCTAGGTAGGTAAACGATGTGTATATACAATTAATGTATATTATACCACAATAGCTAAAATACACACTATGCATTGTGTAATACCCGAGGATATACACAGCATATGTTAGTTACTTTGGTATAAATAAAATAGAGCATGAGTCTTGCACGTGTACGTGACGTCACCATCATATCAACACAATTTTAAAATATTTTTAAAAGAATACAGAAATCCCGAAGCCGCAAACTGTCTCCTGTACCTAATACTATATAATCTTCGCTGCACCATGTGTCCCTTTAACATATCAAAGTAAACTCGCTAACGCTCGTGCATTATCTCCCCGTACATGTGCAAAACTCATGCTCTATCCTATACGTGTACGATAGCTCTAATGGTTTTCCTTTGTTCTTGCTTATGATATAATTTTCATAAACCTGAAGGTCTGAGCCGTGATCGTGCTATAAATGCCGATTTATTTCAGTCGTGCTATAAATGACAGAGTTATACCATGTACACGCCCGTTGTTGTAATATAATGTTTACACAACCTATCAATTAAAATGCCAATTACCGGCACTGAATGGCTATGGTACAACACATATTTTTCTCGTATGAGATTTGGGCCTGAGGCCCTCGAAAAGTGTCATGCTTGTTATCGTCGACGTCCATACGTCCGTAACGGTATGTGTCTGTAAATACTCTCTCTCTCTCTCTCTCTCACGTTTCTTGTATGCCCATAATTTAAACAAGAATGGAAAGGGTGTATACGATAGAATTGAAAAACAAAAACAAATTAATGTATAAAATGATATGGCGCGTCTAAAGTATGCAATGGCCAGTAGCCTAGTAGTGGCATAGTAGCTTGAATGGAGTAACATAGCGTACTATAATAATAATAATAATAATAATAAAGACTTAATTTAACGAGAGAACTCATTTGAAACTAGTCAATCTACCATGAGGCCCTCAACAATACAATATATACAATATTTACAAGTAAAAATGCATTTAAAGTGGTATATTCAGTAAATGGAAATATGTTTAAATAGAACTGCAAGACTTAGTCATTTACTTATATATCGGATGGTGAATCCACTGTAAATACAGTGTTTTGAATTGATTTACAGATTGGGCATTTTGTATATGGTGGGGAAGAGAGTTCCACACTTTAGAGCCTGAATAAGCAAATGACTTTCTGAATAACTCACTATTGGGTCTGGAGGAATATAGCTGAAGATTTGATGATGATCTTAGATTCCGCATATGGACATTTGAAGTTAGTAAATACGTCTTTAAGATAAGCAGGGACCTGATCATTAACTGTTTTAAACATAATGATTGCTTTTTGAAATATAACTCTTTCGGGAAATGTCATCCAACTGAGTTCGGTAAAAAGTTCCACGGAAGGAGTATCGAAATCTTTATCTAGGATAAGTCGTGCAGCTCTTTTTTGGAACCTTACAAGTTTATCTTCGAGAGAAGTATTACAATTTCCCCATATCAAACAACAGTAATCAAGATGAGGTAAGATATAAGAATTGAAAAATAATTTGCGCATAGGTATAGAAAGGTAAATCTTTATGCGAGATAACAGGTATAACAATGAATTACATTTTTTCAGAACTTTATCAATTTGGGTATTCCAAGAGAGGGTATTGTCAATTGTAACACCGAGTATTTTTTCTTCGTAACTACAATTAATAGTTTCATCTTTGAACTGAATAGAAGGGGCATTATGATAAATATGATGTATTTTGTTCTTAGATGAGAGATACATTATTTTTGTTTTTGATGCATTGATAGACATGCGATTAGTATCGCACCAGGCGTTGACGTTGATAAGGTCATTATTGAGTGAATTTGCAGCGTCGACAAGAGATGAATTAGAAGTTGAAAGCGTTGTATCGTCTGCAAAAATATCCGTGACTGTGTTTTCCATAGATAATGGCAAAGGTAAACAGCTCTTCCATAATCAACAAGTGACCATTGGGGCGCAGATGGATTCCGTCATCCTTCATTAAAGCGCGGTTGGTTGCAAAAGCATATGGCAGAAATGTCACCCGTCGTCTGTTGTCGCGCCATTCACGCCGTAAAAGCCGGTTCAGCTGTATCCGGAGCGTCACTGCGTCTTCACTGCCCGGCTTGTCTAAAAGGGGGCCTCTGTAACCGTAGGCCTTCCGCTGGTATCGCGGGAACACACAGCCAATCAGAATTTTCGCTTGTGGACAGCGGATACAAACAGTTAAAATTAATCGTCTGTATGTCTCGAACAGGCTCTTCGGGGTGTCTTCCGGCGACGCGTTCGTAACATCGTTTGTCCCTAGTTGTAAGTAGACACACCCTGGCTGCTGAACCCGGCAGGCCTCTATGAAGTCGTTCCACTCTTTCTGATGCATCAATGTCTTTATTCTGGCCCCACTCATGTGGAAATAACGCCTATATGGATTCGACCACTCGCTGTCCCCGTTATCCTCCATCATCCGGCAGATGAAACTATGCCCTAGAAAGTAGGTCAAAATCCTGGCTGCTAATTATGACTAAGCGTGTGTATAGGTTTACCACCACCAATTACATGTAAACCTCCGTGCTGTAGTCGAATGTAGTTCCTATAATAAAAAGTAATCCCTCCTTTTTCGATGGAAATGGGCATTATAAGTAGGGGAAAACTGCCCATTTCTATTCGATTTTGTGGTTATATGTATAAGAAGCGTATTAATAGGTTTTACTGGATCACTGATGAACATTTTCGAAATTTCGACTCTATGCTTACACTTTGTGAGCAATGAAAACAGTCGATCAATAAAAACAGCTGTACCCTTGACCTGTTTAGTAAACAAACAAGAACTTTCTTACATGTCTTGTGACCCCACATTTTCTGGTGATTTTTCAAGTGGAAAAATAGTTTTCTATATGAACATTACACTGCTGCATTATCCATACTTGAGTTGAATTTGCAGCAAATCATTAATACGTGACACTTTAACATTGGTGTCTACTGGGGAAAATAATTGGTGCTTTCATACCTATAAGCGTTTATTTATCCTCGCTGTATTGCACTAAGCATTTTAGCGAGCAGACCTAGGTTTAAAGTCTCATCCGAAGGACTGGTAAGGTAGGAAATAATATGATATGACTAAGCCACGGGTGCACCAGCTTATATAGCAAAGACCACACTACAGACAGTATGCGTGACCAATCAAAAGTAAGATAAACCAAACACCAAAGCAACAAAGGCGACATATGAATATTGTAATGCAGATAACCTTACGATACAAGAACACAGGCAAGCGAATAAAAGTCACGTTGTTTAGAATAGATAATACTTTTGTTACAAATATCGTCTTTTTTCTCTCTTTTTTTGCAATTTTCCCCATGTTCATGTGACCTTTATTAGATATATGACAGTATGACGATTTTTCATTTATGGTCAATTACAATTATTAATTTAATGTAACATGTGTAAGAAACGAAAAAATATATATTGCAGTCTCGGTTTGACATGTTTGATTGAGACTATTTTTCTACGGTAGTTCAATGTGCTTTCTTGCATTGTTTGATAGTTATAGAAATTAAAGGGAATGTAGCGCCACAGCCAAACAAACTCTATTACTGAGAGTTCTGAAAAACTTGGAAAAGGGTGAAAGAATTATCAAAATCGGATGATAAACAAAAAAGATATGACCATTTAAAGGTTGTTCTAAAACAAATATGGGAGCCGCCATTTTTAGAACTATGACGTCATAGTTCCATATTACCATATATGGAATATTAATAAATATCATTTAAAACGACGAAAATCACTGCAAATGAATGATTTTTTTTTAACTGGTGTTATAAATCATTATTGCCATTAAGTATTACATATTTTTCATACAGTTGATGTCATTTTTTCCCTATAAATCAGTAAATTTTCATATTTATAAATATTCCATATATGGTCATTTAGAACCGTGATGTCATAGCTCTCAAAATGGCAGCTTCCATATCCGTTTTAACAGAAACTTTAAATGATCATATCGTCTTTGTTTATCATCCGATTTTGATAATTCTTTCAACCTTATTCAAGTATTTCAGAACTCTCAATAATAATGATGGTTTGGCTGTGGCGCTACATTCCCTTTAATATACATACTTTCACAAACATTATTTGTTTTAGAGTGAGGACTAATTCGATTAGAAAGACTGTGTTTAATTTGTATCACACCGTTTTTTTTCGTCATGAAAGTTCACTTACATATGTGTGCTAAATGCAAATACAGTCTTCTACAATATAATTTAAGTCTTCATAACTCTAAAACAAATTTGAATCTCCGGCTATATTTATCCCGGACTTAAAAACGGATATGGGTGTTAGACTGTGTATCAACATGATCAACGTCATAATAGTTTTCTTTATAATATTTCAACTTAGTATAAAGCATGATTAGTAATGTTATAATTGTTTCAATAGTTTTGTACCTGAACAAGATTACAGAGTTTCATTACATAATTGTTTATTAAACAACTCATTTCTATCACTCAAATAGTTATATATTATGTATATAGTTTAAATTTAAACATAGTACATTTTAAAAGATAAAACTCCTTTTGTAGTGTCCGCAGATCTTATTTCAATGTTACCCGTGGTAATTTTTATATTAGTTTTTTGCTACAATTACCAAATATGTCTTACATGTTATATTAGGCAGCATATAGAAGTATGCATATTTTACCAATTAAATATGAAGTTTAACATTGACATTCCAGCTTTTTATTGGTGGAGGAAGACGCCAGGTGAAAACCCGGGCATTTCTTCGTGCACGGGCGCGCACCTGAGTAGAACCACTGACGTTCCGGAAGCAAGCTGGATAGCTTGATACTCACATACTAAACAGTCCTGGCCCCATGTAGAATCAAACCCACAGCGGTGAGGGACATATGATTTCAAATCTAAGACCACTCGACCACGTACGACCCCAAGTTTATGTGAAGCATCATTATACGTTTGTTCGAATGGTGCACCTGTGGTCATAAATGCCCCCGCAATGGGGCTTATCAGTTTCATTTAACAAATCTTAAAATATCTTCTGAAAAAATACAAGATATAGAGCTGTGATATTTTGCATGTAACATCGTCTTATGGTCCTCTAACTAGTTTGTTCTAATGTTGACCCTGAGGTCAATTTTGGACCCGCCCCAGTGTCCTAATTATTCACACAAACTTTAATCAAGCATCATTTTTGATTTATGCTCCGGACAAAAAGTGTGACGCACGGACGCACACACAGACGGGCGGAAAAAGCGGCGACTATATGCTCCCCCATAATAAACAATCTAGTGTCTTTAGTTACAATATATTTCATATCAAAAACTAAGGTAATATTAAATGAAAAGGAAAAAACTGTGATGGGGCCTCAATATAATGTATCTGTGGTAATCAGTCAGCGAGACGTAATCAGCTAAAAAGCATGCTATCATGGAACATGCTATCCATGATTTTTCAACGAATAAATGTGTCTTTAAATCATGAACATTTTGTTCCACTGGGCCTATATAAGTCACCTATACAAAAGATATATCAAAATATCGAGTTCCAGTTCAAACAAATTATGAAAGCATATCTACGGTCTAAAATTATAAAGTCGTAAGTGTTACGTAAGTGTTACTTACGACAACTGAGCAACATTCAGTCTGGTACCCGTTCTCATATCAGTTTGCTTAAGCAGGGTTTTATTCATAGTTGTAAGTGAAAGCAGGTAAGCAGCCCGTTTTATGAAACATTGATCGTAAATCAATTTCTTTAAATGCTTCACTATAAATTACACTTTCCAAATAGACGTGATTTCATTTCATTTTCTTATACATGGTATATGTCTGCACTACGTGTACACATAATTGTCTACATTGAACATGTTGAATCCTTCGTTAAAAAAAATAAACGATTTTAAAATGTAAGACTTATCGTAAGATGTTTTCATAAAACAGGGCCCTTCTGCTGCTGGTGGTAGATACGACCTTAAAATGTATAAAAAGTTGGGTCTTAACTGGTAGATACGATCGTATTATGTTATGCTTGCATATACATGATATAAAATGTGAAACTGCTACGAGTTTATATATCACGACCTTCTTTTCTTTTTTCTTTTTTTTTTCTTTTTTACAGTCCAGACTCTATTGTGCCCATCTCGGTGAACCGTGAGGATTGTCAAGTATGTCGGTGGAGAGACTATAAACCTTCGAACTACACACACACACATTATTTTTTTTACTTTTATCGAATGAAATAACTTATATAAGTATATTGAGCATTGGGACTTATTATGTTTGTATGACCCAATATGTAATGATATATAAGGTACGGGGACATATAAAGGTTATGGGGAAATATGCATTTATTTGCGTGAAGAGCATGAAGAGCGTGCAGTGCGTGAAGAGCGTGCAATGCGTGAAGAGCGTGCATTGCGTGAAAAGAGTGCATTGCGTGAAGAACATGCAGTGCGTGAAGAGCGTGCTTTGCGTGAAGAGCGTGCCGTGTGTGAAGAGCGTGCAGTGCGTGAAGAGCGTTCAGTGCGTGAAGAGCATGCATTGCGTGAAGAGCGTGCATTGCGTGGAGAGAGTGCAGTGCGTGAAGAGCGTGCAGTGCATGAAGATATTAATTAATGATTAATAATACATTGTCATTTAAGTATATCAGGAAACTCGGTCGTAAATTATAAATTATCAAGGGACATGGTATCGGTTGAAAATACCAGATCGTTTCGTTGGTATCAGTATCGGTATCAGACCGATTTGTTCTTAACGGTATCGAACTCTGGTACTGAAACATTGTCTTTAGACTAGATCGTTCACATAAAACACTTTTTCTGAGAAGTTGCATTTTACAGTTGTGAAGTTATAAGCATCAAAAATATCTATAGAGGGTGAGATGGCTCAGTGGTTAGAGTTTTGACCTCTCACTCCGGAGGTCACGGGTTCGATCTCGCCCGGGAGCGTTCTCGTGGACTCTCAATAGAACACTCAATACTGGTTTGTGCCAAGGAAACGGACTCGAGAGAGATTCATACAAGCTTCCAGCTTTCTTCCCAATCGAGCTAAAAGAAATTAGAATAAAAACTAAACTAAAACA
The DNA here is from genome assembly GCA_037043455.1 of Cyrtodaria siliqua. NCBI lineage: Eukaryota > Metazoa > Mollusca > Bivalvia > Adapedonta > Hiatellidae > Cyrtodaria > Cyrtodaria siliqua. Next base: position 313,825 of record JAWPHD010000710.1, on the reverse strand, counting down.
TATCTATGCAATCGAGCGCCTTTGAGGATAAAGATATAGGACCTTTGTAGTATTCTATACTCGGTAAAAAAAAGTTTTGGACCAGGGTATATAAAGTCATATAAAAATAAAAATAATGGACAAAATTTAAGTATCGTTTTTTAGAACCCAAGGTCTACCCTACCTTAATTTGGTACCAGGAACATTAAATTCCAAACAAGATTTGATTTTAAAAATATATCGCGAACACACAAAGGGTCTGTAAAAAATGTTGCAAAGTCCATACAAAGTAACAGTTACGGACACATTCGAGTAACCAATAAAAAGATTATTATTTGTTTCGCAAACTTTCATTGTAAACGATAATTGTTGTTGATTGTTGATCTATTGTGAATTATCAACTGAGATAATAAGAGTTATGGTCGAATGTCATGGTTCAGCGATCATTGTACGGGTTCGAACACTGCCATGGTCAAAAACTTTTTTTACAGAGTATATTTAAGGATTCCTATCCCTAATGAAACTCTCCTTTTGTATACTCTTCATTAATGCATTGATTATAATAGTTGATAAGGTGCTGTACTTGTACTCTTTAAAAAGATTTTGGGTCGTCGGTTCAAACCCCACTAAGGCAAATTATATTTTATATTTTGTTCTTTTATATTTTCATTATTTTGCTATTTTTCACATTCTCAACACATATTATCACTGATACGTTGATACAATTTATAAGAATCATATCATTGTTACCAAATCTACAGAAATATCACAAGTTGAATATAGATAATGAATAAAAATCGTACATTATCAGATTGAAATATGATTTTATGAAAATCTAAACGGTAAACTTTCTTGATTTTGGTCAAAATGTTTAAAAGAGTGCTAACATAAAACTGATGTAAACAATATTTGATTTCCAATACATTGAACTGTGATACTGATTCATTTTTAACCGGTTTTCCTTTTTTCATAACCAAAAACACAACAAAACAAAAACATTTTGACCATAGTGATTCAGCGAATTTGGATCTCTAATAGTTTCTGAAGCCTTTGAAACATTATCAATTGTATTTAGAAATAAAAATGTTTCTGGTAGGCCTAAAAGAGACAAAATGAATGCTTATACAAGTACACAAACGGTTCTGTACAGACGGACGAACACTTGAAGAATGCCTCTGTCTATGCATTTATTAATAGGATAGCCCTACATAATAAAAAATATCTACGTAAAGATATTTATTCGAACTTTGCTATTAATTACGATCTTCCAAAAATTACCATTTCGGCAACCCTTACCTACTTAGGACGAACAGACTGACGGACCGACACTTGTACTTCAGCACAAGTGTTTCGCTACATACAATATATTAAAAATAATATATAGCCGCAATGTGTCTGTACTTACGTTGAAAGTATGCCTAAATTCTACTTTGAAGAACGCAAAATGAGCAGGAAAATGTCCTATTTCAACGCAGTAGTCGTAGTAGAAGTAGTAGTGGTCGTAGAAGTAGTGGTAGTCGTATCGGTAGAAGTAGTAGTGGTTGCGCTGTTAGTAATATTTGTAATAGTAGCAGTCGTGGTAACAGTGGTAGTTATAATGGTAGTTGCAGAAGCAGCAGCAGCAGCAGTAGTAGTAGTAGTAACATAATGTATGCAATTTTTTCTGTTATTGTGCGCTCCTATTTTAACTAATTTTGTATTTAGAGGGTGATAAGCTATATACGGAATGACCATGCCTTTTCACCGTATAAAGCTTACTTTGGTGTGAGCCATATACGTAGAAAATATGAGATATATGCCTACATATAATACTATATTATTATGCGGGATACGCGTATTGTCATGGTAATCTCTCCAATAATGTTTTCGCTGTTTGTAGAAGACATGGAATTGTTCTTACAAGACAGTAATAAATCTGGACTTACAATAGACGATATAACTTTAATTCTTTTACTCTTCGCAGATGATATGGTTTTGTTTGGAAAATCACCGTCTGAGTTACAAGAACGTTTAAATTTGTTGAAAGAATATTGCGACAAATGGGGATTAGAGGTTAACGTGGAAAAGACAAAAGTTATGGTTTTTAGAAAAAGGGGTAATCTTTTAGTTAATGAGACATGGGTTTATAATGGAAATAATTTAGAAGTTGTTAACGATTTTAACTACCTCGGATCTGTTTTTAGCTCAACTGATCAGAGATCAGCGGAGCTTATGCCGTGGTGCGGCGTCCGTCGTCCGTCCGTCTGTCCGTCTGTCCGTCTGTCCGTCTGTCTGTCCGTAAACTTTTATTTGTAGCGACTTCACAGCTGAAACTACTGGATGGATATTCATGAAACTTTACAGAAATGTTGCCCATAAAGTCTAGTTGATCCTAGCAAAAATTCATGTTGATGTGAAATCCAAGATGGCCGCCAAAGCTAAAAATAGAGTTTTAAAATACAAGTTTGTAGCGACTTCTTCTTGAAAACTATAAGTGATATTGATATGGGACTTTTTCTAAAATGATCAGCATGACATGATGTTGATCCTAGTCAAAAATCGTTTTGATTCAACGTTAAACATGGCTGCCAGCGGCCATCTTTGTTTACATAGAGTTATATAGTAAAAACTTGTAGCGACTACTTCTCTGAAACTGCTTGGCGGATTGTCATGAAACTTTACAGGAATGTTGCTCTTGATGTCTAATTGATCCTAGAAAAATTTCAGGTCGGCCGGAAATTCAAGATGGCCGTCACAGCTAAAAATAGATTCTTAAAAAATAAGTTTGTAGCGACTACTTCTTGAAAACTATAAGTGATATTGATATGGGACTTTTTCTAAAAAGATCAGCATTACATGATGTTGATCCTAGTCAAAAATCGTTTTGATTCAACGTTAAACATGGCTGCCAGCGGCCATTTTTGTTTACATAGAGTTATATAGTAAAAACTTGTAGCGACTACTCCTCTGAAACTACTTGGCGGATTGTCATGAAACTTTACAGGAATGTTGCTCTTGATGTCTTATTGATCCTATCAAAATTTCAGGTCGGCCGGAAATTCAAGATGGCCGTCACAGCTAAAAATAGATTTTTAAAAAATAAGTTTGTAGCGACTACTTCTTGAAAACTATAAGTGATATTGATATGGGACTTTTTCTAAAACGATCAGCATGACATGATGTAGATCCTTGTGGAAAATTATTTTGATTCGACGTTAAACATGGCTGCCAGTGGCCATCTTTGGTTACATAGAGTTATATAGTAAAAACTTGTAGCGACTACTCCTCTGAAACTACTTGACGGATGTTCATGAAACTTCACAGGAATGTTGCACTTGATGTCTAGTTGATCCTTGAAAAATTTCAGGTCGGCCGGAAATTCAAGATGGCCGCCACAGCTAAAAATAGATTTAAAATAAATAAGTTTGTAGCGACTACTTCTTCAAAACAATAAGAGATATTGATATGGGACTTTTTCTAAAATGATCAGTATGACATGATGTTGGTCCTTGTCGAAAATCGTTTTGATTTGACCTTAAACATGGCTGCTTTGTTTACATAGAGTTATATAATGAAAACTTGTAGAGACTACTTCTTTGAAACTACCTGACGGATTTTCATGAAACTTCACAGGAATGTTGCTCTTAATGTCTTATTGATCTTAGCAAAATTTCAGGTCGGCCGGAAATTCAAGATGGCCGCCACGGTTAAAAATAGATTTTCAAAAAACAAGTCTGTAGCGACTACTTCCTGAAATCAAAATCAATCAGTAGAGCTTCAAGGTCATTGACCTCTTGTTAATTATACGGGTTCATACAATTTAAATCAAGAGACCTTAGCAGGTAAAGGATTAAAAGCTTTAAATATATTAATTGCACATGTAAAAAAATACAATTTTAAACCAAAAACGTTTTGCCAATTATTTGATGCGTTCGTTGGTTCTATATTAAGCTATGGAGCAGAAATTTGGGGTTTTACAAAGTCAAAGGAGATCGAAAGAATACATTTGAAATTTTGTAAATACTTGTTAAGGGTTAAAACGTCTACTAGTAATTCCGGTATTTATGGAGAACTAGGTAGATACCCATTGTATATTTTAAGGTATGTAAAAATAATAAAGTATTGGAGTAAGGTGGTCGATTCAAAAAACATTTTAATATCAACTTTTTATAAAGACGCTGTGAGAGATTGTGAAAGAGGAATGAAGAATTGGGCCAGCAATGTTAAAACCATTATAACAGACTGTGGCTATAATTATGTTTGGAATGACCCAACTTGTATTGATATGAAATCTTTTCATTTGTTGATTAAACAAAATTTAATAGATTGTTTTGTTCAAATATGGAACACTGATGTTGAAAATAATCGAGTTTTATGCTTGTATAGACATTTTAAAACCTCATTCTCATATGAAGTGTATTTAGATATATTGCCGTTGAAATTAAGAACTGCCATGTCGAGGATAAGATTATCCTCCCACAGACTTAGAATTGAAACTGGCAGATATTCACAAAATAGAACTGATAGAAATCAGAGATATTGTACATTGTGTAATAGTACAGACTTAGAAGATGAATATCATTTTATTAGCTCTACTGGCCGAAGGCCAGCAGAGCTTATGGGATGCCGAGTTGTCCGTCGTCCGTCCGTCCGTCCGTCCGTCCGTCCGTCGTCCGTCCGTTGTTAACTTTTGTCTCGTTAAGACGATAGGGCCTTCATTTTTCATCCGATCTTTACCAAACTTTAACAGGTTGTTAATATCAATGAAAGCTCGGATGAGTTCGAAAACCAGCCAGATCGGACAAGTAACAGCAGAGTTATGGCCCTTGATTTAGTTAAAAATGCTATATTGCTAAATTTTGCCTCGTTAAGACGATAGGGCCTTCTTTTTTCATCCTATCTTTACCAAACTTTACCACATCGTTAATATCAATGAAAGCTCGGACAAGTTCGAAAACCAGCCAGATCGAACCAGTAACAACGGAGTTATGGTCCTTGATTTAGTTAAAAATACTATATTGCTATATTTTGCCTCGTTAAGACAATAGGGCCTTCGTTTTTCATCCTATCTTTACCAAACTTTACCACATTGTTGATATCAATGAAAGCTCGGACAAGTTCGAAAAACAGCCATATCGGACTAGTAACAGCGGAGTTGTAGCCCTTGATTTAGTTAAAAATGCTATTTTTTGCATCGTTAAGACGATAGGGGCTTCGTTGTTCATTCGATCTTTACCAATCTTTATCAGATTGTTAATGTCGTTGAAAGCTCGAACAAGTTTGAAAAACAGCCATATCGGACCATTAACAGCGAAGTTATGGCCCTTGATTTAGTTAAAAATGCTATATTTTGCCTAGTTAAGACGATAGGGGCTTCATTGTTCATCCGATCTTTACCAAACTTGATCAGATTGTTAATATCAATGAAAGCTCGAACAATTTTGAAAACCAGCCATATCGTACCAGTTACATCGGAGTTATGGCCCTTGATTTACTTCAAAATGATATATTTTGTCTCGTTAAGACGATAAGGCCTTCATTTTTCATCCGATCTTTACCAAACTTCATCATATTGTTAATGTCTATGAAAGCTTGATCAGGTTTGAAAAACAACCAGATCGGCCCAGTAACAGCGGAGTTATGGCCCTTGATTTTGTTAAAAATGCTATAATTTGCCTCGTCGTACGAAAGGGCCTTCATTTTGCATCTGATCTTTGCCAAACTTTACCAGCTTTTACGACTGTCTTTTTTATATTATTTTAAATTCTATTTTAATTATAATTTATTTATTTTTTTAAAAAAAAAATATTTTTTTTTTTTTTTTTAAATTATTTCTTTTTTTTGGATTTTTTTTTTTTTTTTTTTTTTGGAATTTATTCCTTTTTATATGTATCTATATATATTTTTTTTAGCTCTATGTTGGACCAGTCGGACCAGTAACAGAGGAGTTGTGGCTCTTGATTTAGTTAAAAATGCTATATTTTGCCTCAATACGGTATAGCCTTCATTTTTCATCTGATCTTTACCAAACTTTACCAGATTTTTAATTATGGCCCTTGATTTAGTCAAAAAGCTGTTTTTTGCCCGAAACTTTCAAAAAAACGTAAATGGAAGTCACTCGCTTCATTGATGTTATAAGAGCCATGTTAGCCAGTAGAGCGTCCACAGGCCCTCTTGGGCCTCTTGTTTTAATTTGTCCTTTGTACGAACAATTACGTAAATTATATGTTAAACAATATTATTACAGACATCCAAGTGTTTTTAAATTTATTCAGCTGATGCAATCTTCAAGCCAGCATGAGCTTTTTAGATTATCTAGGTTTGTTAGGGAAGCATTTATTATTCGCAATACTGCAATGTATAATGAGTAAAAAATGTATGTTCATCCTCATTGGACATGACATGTAAACTATTAAAACTTAAAAGTTTACATGAAACTTTGTAATAGGAATAGTTTAATCCTTATAACATAAATACGTGATCCAGAGTGAATGTGTGAGACATTTCGGGCGTCAGAGTGAATGGGTGAGTTGTATGAGTGTATAGTATGCATGGTTGTGTGTTTGTACTTTTTCATTGTTTAATGTAAAAATTGCATTGACCTGTCACATATTAACAAATGTAATATGTATTTATATGACGAGAAACATTTGTTTAAGTCATAAATAAAGAATATGTTCTGTTCTGTTCTGTTCTGTCATGCTTAGTGACTGACTGACATTTAATGACTGACATATGGTACTGTGTACTGGGTTTGGGTATTTATACTTAAAGTCACATGCCCGTCAACAACAGGCAGGTTTTAAAATCAACAGGCAGGTTTTAAAATCGATGCACATCGTTTCTAAGTCGACGAACGATAAGGTATATATGTAACTAACTTATGTTGCGAATCCGCTCTATGACTACAATATTGTTATTGTTCGAAGCTTCTCATAAAGTCCTATGCATTACTGTATGGAAACAGCTCTCAATGAGCCAATGCTTATCTAATTTCACTGATTAGCTATAATAGCAATAAAACCATTAATCTTATCAAGGACATCCTAGTTGACCACATGTGGTCCATTAGGTCAATGCAGAGGTACTTTAAACAGATGTGAACTGGTCTGTTATTTATGAATCTGTCTTCGTGTTTGTATCATTTATACAAATACATGGGTACATTTTAAAATGTTTATATATTAGATGTACATGTATATGCCAGTTCTACAGATAAGACGTGTATCAGCGTAATTACGCATATTTTTTCATCAAAACGCATTAAAAAATCGTCATTAAAGTATTGTTTGGACCCATTGCGTTACCTTATCATATTTTAGCAAAACTTGTTTTAAGAATACGCATTAGTATTAAAATGTAAATGTAATATTAAATACCCGCGTACAAACTAATGACTTCAATAGAAAAAATCGAGTGAACCCAATCATACTCAATACTTAATGAAGTTTGAGGTATTGAATGACAATCAAGTACCTCCAGCAATTACTAGCCCATGCTTCGAAAACAAGTCGGCTTTACATTAATGTCTTCTTCAAAACTTGTTTTAAGAATACGCATTAGTATTAAAATGTAAATTCGCAATACAAGTTTTTTCACGCGTACATGAAAGCTTAACTGGAGCACTGCATACGAGAGGTGTTCAACTTATAATTGAACACTTGTGTTTAAGATGTTATTTAATTTATATCATAACAAATGCGTGGTTTAATGATGTGAAACTGTCATTTAGAACGTATGCATTTAAAAATAATCTCCAATTTCACGCTGTTCGTTTTAAATTACATTTTGAATTAGGTGTACACTATTTTCTAGTTTTAAACCTATATGTTTCTGTTGCCGTGGTTAATTTGGTACCAGAAACATTAAATTCCAAACAAGATTTGATTTTAAAAATATATCGCGAACACACAAAGGGTCTGTAAAAAATGTTGCAAAGTCCATACAAAGTAACAGTTACGGACACATTCGAGTAACCAATAAAAAGATTATTATTTTTTCGCAAACTTTCATTGTAAACGATAATTATTGTTGATTGTTGATCTATTGTGAATTATCAACTGCGATAATAAGGGTTATGGTCGAATGTCATGGTTCAGCGATCACTGTACGGGTTCGAACACTGCCATGGTCTAAAACGTCTTTTACAGAGTATAGAAGCTTTCGTAATTTGACATATAGTTGAATTTCATGTTAATTTTTGCTGAAATCTTGAAAATCGCCACATTTCAAAAAAAGCCATATTACACTTTTTTTACGTTCAGACATGGACATAGCAGAATACTATAACCTTAAACAACATTTTAAAAGCATTTGTCTTAAAATTTGTATTCCAGTTATTTTTTTAATTAAAGATTTTTGCTTCAAAATGTCATTCTCTACCTTTTTTTCAAAAATACGGATGCAGCAACATTAGGAAGCACAAAATATTGCATGTCATAATGTTCACATCGAAGGAAGCATTAGACTTGACATTAAGATCAAAATATTCGTCGAGAATTTCAAGATAGTTGATTCAGTTACACATTGAAAGTGTTCACTTATAAGTTGAACAGCTCTCGTATTTAATCAAAGTGGGTATACATATATTTATGTATATAATATACATATATGTAATCAAAGGGTGTTTATGATATACATACATCTGTAATAGAAGAGTGTGTATATAATGTACATGTACATGTATCTGTAATCGAAGTGTGTATATTATATAGTGTACATATACATGCATCTGTAATCGAAGTGTGTATATAATGTACATGTACATTTATCTGTAATCCAAGTGTGTATATAATGTACATGTATCTGTAATCCAAGTGTGTATATAGTGTACATGTATCTGTAATCGAAGTGTGTATATAATGTACATGTACATTTATCTGTAATCCAATTGTGCATATAATGTACATGTACCTGTAATCCAAGTGTGTATATAATGTACATGTACATTTATCTGTAATCGAAGTGTGTATATAATGTACATGTATCTGTAATCGAAATGTGTATATAATGTACATGTATCTTTAATCGAAGTGTGTGTATGATGTACATGTATCTGTAATCGAAGTGTGTATATCATGTAAATGTATCTGTAATCAAAGTGTGTATATAATCTACATGTACATTTATCTGTAATCCAAGTGTGTATATTATGTACATGTATCTGTAATCCAAGTGTGTATATGATGTAAATGTATCTTTAATCGAAGTGTGTATATAATGTACATGTACATTTATATGTAATCCAAGTGTGTATATAATGTACATGTATCTGTAATCCAAGTGTTTATATAGTGTACATGTATCTGTAATCGAAGTGTGCATATAATGTAAATGTATCTGTAATCGAAGTGTGTATATAATGTACATGTACATTTATCTGTAATCGAAGTGTGTATATAATGTACATGTATCTGTAATCGAAGTGTGTATATGATGTAAATGTATCTGTAATCGAAGTGTGTATATCATGTAAATGTATCTGTAATCAAAGTGTGTATGTAATGTACATACATATGTAATCAAAGTGTGTATGCAGTGAACATGTACATGTAATCGATTGATTGATTGAATTGGGGTTTTACGGCACACCAACACAAGAAAGGTTATATGACGCCAAACAGGGATGAACATGCCAGGCTCATCCTCCATTTACATCTAGATAAAATATGGAGCATGGGCATAGAACCTTTTAACCTGCAGAACTGCAGAGTTGCTGCAAATTCTATTTTTGACACTCCATTTAGGATGGAGCCACGTTTCCACATTTGCATATGCGATGTCATTAAGAAAAATGACAAGTTGAAGGGGATGGGGTGGGGTGGTCCTACCCCTCTGCCTCTAGCGGGATTTGCAGTGGTTGTATTCTACCCCGGCAACCACACGGGGATGTATCTGTAATCGAAGCGAATATATAATGTACATGTATTTATAATCAAAGTGTGTGTATATGTTGAAATCATGTGATAAACGTCACAGACGGGCAATGACAGGATTAATTTATTGTTACAAGAATATGTATATGAAATGTACCGCATATAATAAATGCGGACAATGGTGCTTTTCTCAGGAGTGTTTATTAGGATCGCAAACATTGCCGAAAATAAGATACATAAGATACAACGGCTTGACAGTAGCGTTTTTTTATAATTCATAACTTTCAAATGACATCATCAAAATAATTTGACCAATCAGTGATCAATCAAATAAAAGACCTCCACATTCTGGTAAGGGTTAGACTCGGTGTTTATCATTGGTGCTCAACTGACTTTAGCCCTTTATACAACTAGTTTGTAGTGATAATTATATTAAACGATTAATTTTTATGTATATCTATGTATTTTCTTTTGGTGTTGTCTGATTTTAAAACACCAATATGGATACATTTAATTTAAATCATGGTCTAATATTTTCTTTTTTCATATAGATATTGAGGATAAAGTCCGAGTAAACCCCTTTATTTTCACCTACTGAATATCTCAACCTACCGGAAGTTGACCAGATGTGAAAGTTATGAATATCATATATTATTTATAATTGAAAAAAAAGTTCTCGTAAAACACCATCTAATATATTTACAAACTCTAACAATGATGATACTAATTTGAATGGAAGTTTAAATAGTCTATAGCTGGTTTTATATTCAACATAAATTTGATAAATAGAGAATACATTGTAGTTGAACAAGTAAGCATACAAGTTCAAAATGTTAATAATAATGTAATCAAAAAAATGGAAAGTAAAAACAATTATAAGCATATATTTAATACATATAATATTGATGTGAACTTCTTACTATGCTTGGAAGAGGAGAGCATGTGTTTGTTATTCACACATTTAGAATTTGTGGGAAATTAAATTACAATCTTGTGTTTCAAACATTAAAACTGTTTCTCAATTCTGCTTCGTTTTTACTTAAAGGCCGAGATTGGTAGACCAGGGGATCTCTCCGATGATTGGCACTGGTCATTAACACCTGCCAAGTTAGGGCTATAAATCTGTGATTATCTGTGATTATCTGTGATTATAATGGCCCAAGAGCACACACCACTGAATGATAACATCTGTATAAATTCCTGTGGTCAGTTCTGTATTTCTGGGAGGAGAAATGAAGATTCTAACAGCAAACTGAACTGATAACATAATTTTATATAATAAAGTCATACAACTATTCTTCAAAGATACACCATCAACTTTAATTAAATATGCACAACTACTATTTTAATAATGCGATATGATTAATAATGTGTTTTTTTCATGCTTTCTGACATACTTCTGACTTCTTACATCATCTTACACCAGACCACTTACTCTCTCATAGACATCACACATAGAGTACTGGTCCTCTAATCTGGAGGAAATATTATCAGCATGTGACCTTTGATATTAATACACCCTTATTATTAATTATTACCATAGTACATACTTTCTCAGTTGGTAACAATACCTTACAATGAATAACATTATGTGAACTAAAATAAATGTCAAATCACCTGGATTTATTTTGCAGTCAGCTTATAGATAGATCATACACTTTATTTCCTCTTTCGAGATTTCCATACATATACACATATACAATGGTAAGCGTTAACAAATTAATTAACTTTCAAATGGAGAGAGAAAATAATAATGACATAAGGTGAACGTATAAATAGAGAATATTATGTCAGTGCCTTTTACTATCAAGTTTATTAGGCGAGGCTTAGAAAACGAAGAATGGCGAGGCTCTGCCGAGCCATTCTTCGTTTTCGTGCCAAGCCTAATAAACTTGATAGTAAAAGGCACTGACATAATATTCTATTTATCATGTAGATTATCCATATTTTCTGTATGAATTACGATTATTACCTATTTCTCAGAATGGTACGCTTGTCGAGGACGTGGCCATGTTGTGTCTTTTGTTTGTTTAATGACGTCAGGAAAAGTTACGTGCATGACGTCAGATAACGTTACGTACAATAAACGCCGAGGGATTCCGCATTGACATGCTCTATTGGTCAGTGCCCAATAAAGCAAAATTTAACAGGTCACCTCTTTATTAGGCAGAAAAGTGCATATCTGCATGATAAATAGCTTTTCTATTCCCAGTATTTCCTATATAAATCAGAGACAATTATGTAATATAGTTACTTTATCATGCAGATATGCACCTTTCTGCCTAATAAAGGGGTGACCTATTAAATTTTGCTTTAATTAGGCACTGGCCAATAAAGCAAATCAATGCGGAATCCCTCGGCGTTTATTGTACGTAACGTTATCTGACGTCATGCACGTAACTTTGCCTGACGTCATAAAACAAACAAAAAACAACAACATGGCGACGTCCTCGATAAGCGTACCATTCTAAGAAATAGGTAATAATAGTAATTCATACAGAAAATATGGATAATTTACATGATAAATAGAATATTATGTCAGTGCCTTTTACTATCAAGTTTATTAGGCTCGGCACGAAAACGAAGAATGGCTAAAAAAAAAAAAGAAAAAAAAAAGGCATTGACATAATATTCTCTATATCTACTCGTTTGCTCCACTGGGAAATGTCTCCCAGTGGGAGATATTTCCCAGTACGGAACATTGCTCGGCCTTTTCCGTCAGTGGCGTAAATGCCCAATGACGTTCCGATTGTTTTACGGACGACTTCGTCAGATTCCGTCACTAGGAATAACGATTACGGAAATTAACGAAGAGTTCCGGTTCCAATTGTCGTAACGTCGTCTTGGATGTTGTAACGTTGTTTTGGCGTTCTCGTGCAAACTGGTGTAAAAAGGCGTGAATCATTAGAAATATTAATAAAATATCATTTTAAATTATGTAATATATAGTTTATAACCAGTGTTTTTGAGATACTGAACATATCTCAAAGTATTATAGAATTATATAGTACTATAATGTTATGTTTGATCGGTATACACACAGGTACGCGCGCACACACGTACATACGCACATGCATACATACACACGCACATACCTGCTCATACGCGCGTGCACATATACACACTACCTATATACAAGCATGTGAGTCTTAATATTAACAAACACGTACATATACAGACACAAAGATAAACTGTATTTATTTTATGATATGCAATGAAATATCGTATTTTATCAGTGAAATAAAAGTGTTATTCCACACTGTGGACTATAGAGTTTTATTTCACAGTAGCTGCCGGGACTACTTCTGTTGTTCTACTGTAGTTGCCTATATTTTTTTTTGTAAATTCATAAAATAAAAAGAAAAATTGTTGTTTTGTCATGAATAACATAGTTTTCTCACTTCTCGATGAAATAAAATATGTTATTCACTCCAAAACAACAGATATCCTCTATATATATTACTATTTCTCGCCGAAACGAAATACAAGGAACTAGTTACATATATACAAGCAGAAAACATAAATTGACATTTATAATATGTTGTTGTCTGAGATAAGTCATACAGCGTGATGTTATATTCACGTAATTACTATTCTTGTTACGCTTAATAAGTAATAGCAAAATGAATTAGCTAATGTATATTATAACATATATTCAAATTATGCACTTATTATATATGAACAGACTGTAGATCCCGTTGGAACGGTAAAAAAAAAAGAAATAAAAAGAGACAAGAAGCCCAGCTGCACAACATTGTGTATTTGAAACGGGAAATTATGCCAGACTGTGTACTTACATTTGCAAGAGGATTATACCCGAACCCAGCTGGACAGCTCTATATGGGTCATATGTGGGAATGATGTTATGAATATGTTCATGTTTTAATTTTGTATGTGTGGGTGTGTTGTGTATGTGTGTGTGTGTGGTGGGGTGGGGGAGGGGGGGGGAGGGGGAGGGTATAATCCTCTTGTAAATGTTAGTAAATTAAGTAAAATTTCCAAAGAAAATATCATAACAATTACTATCGTTTGTATTAACTATTGCTTGTTTAGTGCTATATCTTGCAGAACTGTCTATGTTTTTTGCATTCGTATATTTCTTCAGCCTGTCAATCTATTCCAGTGAATGCACGGACAATTGTAAACTTGAAAATCTTATTGACTATTTTGTATTATTTCGACTTGTAAATGTGTTTTAAAAATGTTATTGACCTTTTTGTATTATTTTACTGTTGAGGACCTTAGGGAAGATTGGACCATGTCCAACTGAGTTTACTCGATAATAAAGTCATTATTATTATTATTATTATTATTATTATTAAACAATACATGTATACATAACAATCAATTCAATATTCATACAATATGTTTTATGTGGTAAATGAGTGCTGTTACCATTTTAGTTTAGAACACAATGTAGTACAACCTTCAATAGATTACATTTATTGATATCAGTTATATTCATCAATACAAATATTTTATTGCAAGATTATTTGCACTTTGTTCACCTTTCATTGAGTCAGCATTGATTCACATAAAACCATAAAACATTCTGGATCAGGAATTTATACTGTAGTAGCAGACACATGGTGATAATGGGGTGATAATGGGGTCAGTTAGGAGGTCGGAGAGTAATTTCTTTACAATTACTGTCAATCATCCAAGAGTTGCCCTGGCCTTTAAAACTGCTTGCATGGAATTAAACCAAAAACAAATAATTATGATTTCAATTTTCTTCTTTATTTTACCTTTTTGTTAAAATTATTATTGACACAATATCATAAAAAGTTAGTAAGATGAAAACAACAATTGCTTTTAACTATTCTAAGAATTAACATTTATGATTGAATAAATGCAAATTAATAGCAAACTAACGGGACACCGTGACCTTTTAATCGATCAAGATTGTTATGTATTCCTTTAATATGGTGTCCGGTTTTGGCCAGATACAATGTCGCATTGTCGTGGGCTGACAATGTGACACCCAACAATACGACATCACGACATTGCGATACGACAATGCAACACGGCGATACGACAACGCGCCATTGCGATGGTATGTCTGATGGAAAACTTCATCTCATTTGCCTCTGACGATGCTATCCCAATGTAACACCAGTACCCTTTTATATTACATACATCTATAGTCCTGAAATAACCTAACACTAATTGTGTTAAAATAGTAATTGTGTTAAACTCGCATTTCGTTAGACATGTTACATTTGAGGGTCCAGAATGGAAACTCTAAATAAAAATTACCTACGGATAAAACTACGCAAGCCTGGTACATTTCACCCCAAATCGCCAGAATATTGTATGGCTATCAATGGCTATCAATTACTCATGGCAATCAATAAGCTATCGGCTAAATGATTTACGAACGTTTAATGATACCGATTTGAATGCAAATTCCTTCTGTCGGAATTTGGCGGGAATGCAATTTCCGCCACGCCATTAGTACGTAACCAATATTGAGACCTTCTAGATGCTTAAAAAAAGATCGAACTGTTGAGAATGTTTATTTTTTATTTATTTGTTTTATTTGTTTGTTGTTGCTGTGTTTATTCGTTTGATTTTTTAAGCCGTGCTGGTAACATTTTACGGCAAAATTATATGTATACTTGTTTTAGGGGCTGTGCATTTGTTTCATTAATAGATATATTTAAAAAACAATGACGACTAATTAAAAACGATACGTATTTTTTAATTTTTTATTTCTATCCAGTTTTAAATTGCTTCAATTCTGCCAACGAGATGATTGATTCCGTTGCAATTATCTTGTTTCGATCATGTTCACCACCGCATCGATTCCAATCACTCACGCTTGTTTCATACTTAAAGTTTGTACATTTTAATACGCACATATTATTAGACTGTCACTTTTTTTAACTCACATGTTACCATTCAGCTGTGTAAGCATCCGTTACTAAATTACCGTGTTGTAAAGAAAGTCCTACAAGTAAATAAGGTTCGTATCACCTCCGAGGGCAATGCATCTGTTGCTGAACCGTCAAAGTAAATGTTTCAGATCAAAATGGTTACATCATTTTACTCGGTTATTATTTTAAAATGTAAATGCGAATTGTAACAACGAATAAAATTAAAAACATCCTGTAAACAGTTGGTTGTAACAATTTCAAAACATCCACCCTGACCCATCACCATGGATGATTGTAAATAAAAACACAGTGTATTTAATCGTAACGTGTTTTTTTTATTATTTTATAATATATAATTAAACACAAAACCTGTCCATCAAAAAAACAATTAGATGAAAAAAACGCACTTTGCAATTTGATTGTCATACAGTACTATTAAGGATTTTGTGTAATCCGATTGAGATTGCATTTGAAACAGATAATCTCAAATATTTGTACATGAAGCTCCCAGATTAATATATTAATTATACAGTTATCTAGGTAGTGTTACCCTTGAATTATAAGTACATAATTGATAACTATCTGACATGACCTTGAGAATGACATTTGCTTTTATCAAGTTCGTATTTTATATTTAAGTATAGTATTGTTTAAATCTAACAATATTAAGCTGCAAATTGCATGTAAAAATATGTTTATGTTTTTCAAATGCAATCTCAATGGGGACATAATCCTAAACTTAATTGAATTGAATGTTGTTTAATGGCTCATCATTTAGAGCCGCCCCAGAGAGAGGGGAAGGATGCATAGGAATCCGGGAACCGTGCCCTACTCTTATTATCGAATAGATTCCTATGCACTGCATAAGATAAGCCCAGAAAGCAGCTCACCAGGGCATGCACTGAAACATGGCTTGGCCTCATTAGCCTGTCCTGGCCTGGCCTAAGATAAATTGGTCCCTTGGGGCTAGTTTAGGTCAGGCCAAGGAGTCATGGGTTCAAAACTGGGGTTAATGTTTGCTATTCAAGGTCATTTATGTTATTTCTACATGGTCAGTGGCTCACGTTAAGGTTAGCACCTCTCTCATGGGACAATGCAGCTGTACGGAGTATGTTAGGAATTGTACACCTTGTGAGGGTCATTCAGAAATAATAATTTGATAGTTATCATGTTGAAGCAACACATTTTTGTCTTCATATGATAAAATGCAACCAGTTTATGATGCAATGGAAACATGTTTTTATTAATGTGAAATAGACAGTTTGAAGCAACATATTTTTGTCTTCATAAAGACAGTTTGAAGCAACACATTAAAGAGACATCTCTCCAGCCTAAAGGGACATCTCTAGATTAAAGAGACATCTCTCTAGTTTAAAGAGACATCTCTCTTGCTTAAAGAGACATCTCTCTAGCTTTAATGGACAACTCTCTAGCTTAAACGGACATCAACGGACATCTCTCTAGCTTAAAGAGACATCTCTCTAGTTTAAAGAGACATCTCTCTAGCTTAAAAGGACATCTCTCTAGCTTAAAGAGACATCTCTCTAGCTTAACTGAACATCTCTCTAGCTTAAAGAGACATCTTTCTAGTTTACAGAGACATCTCTCTAGTTTAAAGAGACATCTCTTTAGCATAAAGAGATACCTCTCTAGCTTAAAGGGACATCTCTTTAGCTTAAAGAGACATCTTTCTAGATTAAAGAGACATCTCTAGTTTAAAGAAAAATCACTATAGTTTAAAGAGACATCTCTCTAGTTTAAAGAGTCATCTCTGTAATGTAAAGAGGCATCTTTCTAGCTTAAAGGGACATCTCTCTAGCTTAAAAGAGACATTTCTCTAGTTTAAAGAGAAATCACTCTAGTTTACAGAGACATCTCTCTAGCTTAAAGAGACATCTCTCTTGCTTGAAGGGACATCTCTCTAGCTTAAGGAGACATCTTTCTAGTTTAAAGGTTCATCTCTCTAGCTTAAAGAGACATCTTTTTAGTTTACAGAGACATCTATCTAGTTTAAAGAGACATCTCTATAGTTTAAAGAGATATCTCGGACATATCTCTAGCTTAAAGAGACATCTTTCTGGATTAAAGAGATATCTCTAGTTTAAAGAGAAATCACTATAGTTTAAAGGGACATCTCTGTAGCTTAAAGAGACATCTTTCTAGTTTACAGAGACACCTCTCTATCTCTCTAGCTTGAAGGGACATCTCTCTAGCTTAAAGAGACGTCTTTCTAGTTCAAAGAGACATCTCCCTAGTTGAAAGAGACATCTCAGCCATCTCTCTAGTTTAAAGAGGCATCTTTCTAGCTTAAAGGGACATCTCTGTAGCTTAAAGAGACATCTCTCTAGTTTAAAGAGAAATCACTAGTTTAAAGAGACATCTCTCTAGTTTAAAGAGGCATCTCTCTACTTTAAATAGACATCTTTTTAGCCGAAAGGGACATCTCTGTAGCTTAAAAAGACATCTCTCTAGTTTACAGAGACATCTCTCTAGCTTAAAGAGACATCTCTCTAGCTTAAAGAGACATATCTCTAGAGTTTAAAGAGACATCTCTCTATCTTAAAGAGACATCTCTCTAGTTTAAAGAGACATCTCTCTAGCTTAAAGAGACATCAACGTCCGTCCGTTAACTTTCGTTTAAATGACGTCTTTGTATAAACCGATTGGCTCATTTTAACCAAACTTCACATGGATGATCCTGGGGTCAATGCTGTCAAATTTATACGAATTAGGTCAATGCGACATCCAAGATGGCCGCCATTGCCATATATGGTCAAAACAGCTTATTATCAAGAACCACTGAACATGTTTTGACAGTTTTTCTTCATAAATGATCGCCAAGACTATATAATGTGTACAAATGAAGTTCCCAGGGTCAACAAAACCGTTTTTTTGAACAACTTACCGGTAAAGCAGTTGTTTTTTTCTGAAACCACAAGGCACATAGCTCTCATATATTACATGTAGCATCAGCTTTTGATCTTCTATCAAGTTTGTTCAAATAGTGACCCTGTGGTCGAACCTGGCCCCGCCCCAGAGGTTACAATGTTTTGCATAGACATATAATCAACAGTTGCTCCCAACAAGGGTAGAGACAAGTAAATGTTGCATTTTGTTGACATAACAATTTTAATTTACTGAAAATCATAAATTGGCTCAGTGGTGCCATTGGTAGACCAGAGCGGCAAACCCTGTTCTAAAATAGTTTTGAAATATGGAATCTTATAGACAAAACAAAACTCATTTTTTCTCTAATACTATCAACATAACATGATATCACTTTTCCCTAAACAGTTATTTAATTAAAGATTTCATAGTTTTCGAAAGAAAACAATATATGCAAAATCACTCTGAAATAAAGTTTAAATGTACATGTACATGCTTTAGAATAATAAAGAACTCGGATTTAATAGTGGTTTGATGAATCCCTGGGCAATCATTCATTATTGCAACTTGTTTACAATTCTAGGGAGCTGACCCTGATCTGACCAGACAGAACCCATTAATGTCCCATCACCTTGAACTACATTTAGAGTTATAAGGTGATTATAATTCGGCCAAATAGTTATATGGTAAAGCAATACGATAGCAACAGGACACGCTTTTAAACACTTAAATATTTTCATTGTTTAAGGCTTTTCAAGCAAATCACAGCTATCTTATATTGACCTTCGTTTTTAAGGTCGACTAGTATTCTTACTTGCATATGCTGTTTAGCATTTGCGATCAACACGTTGCATAAACCAACGGTTATTACCACTTTTCAACGTGTCTTGGTCATGTAAAAATCTATTTAAATAAGACATAAAGGTCATTATATCCCACATTCAAGTTTCTATCTTTAAAGAATCTTATTTTTAAATATGGTTCGCATAATTTACTTTTATAACTAAACAATGAAGGCCAAACTAACCAAATTTTGTAAAATGAGTTGTGTACCTTGAAAATTGTCACCGAAGGACCATTTATAAGATTTTAGATATGGTAACCTTGAAATTCAGTTTTTAATGTCAGAATATAAAAATGCCCATTGTTGAGGTAAAAGGACAGCTATGCTAAGGTTTGACCTGATAGCTCTTATAGTTTCGCGTAATCAATGTGGTTCGGGAAAACAAATACAAAGCGAAATAAAAAAGATCATATCAACCAACATCTGTTGATATCAGTTGCTATCATAATTATAAAGAATGTGAATGTGAACACTGCCTCTATTAAAATACCACATGCTCTTAGACTATACACCATTTGAGTTCCCAAGTGTATTGTTTTTTATTGAAAATGCACCTGTATTTCATAATTTGTTTGTCCCATTAGTGGTCTCTTAATAAATATTTGACTAAAATTCATTTCATCTGCCATCTATATGCATCAATCATTATATCCATGATATAATCTCATTATATTTACAATAAAAAGTATGTATTACCAACCCCTTATGCAATATATGCAATCAAATACTATATAGAGTATATTATTACACTACACACCCTACCATCCAGCAACCCATCCACCCTACCAAAATGGAACCACTCACCCTTTCAACCATCTATCCACCTATCCATTTGCCCACTACCTGTTCAATTTTATTTACCATCCATCCACCATCTCACCCTTCCAAAAATATTGTACCAACATATCTTTGACTTATTTATTGAATCATTATCATTGCATTAATATATTGTTGTATATCCTGCCATTCATTTATAAACCACTCAATCGTATTATCAGTTTCAAACATTAATTTATTTTATTATTCATATCATCCTTATATATTATTGTATTCCCAATTGCACAAGTTTATGTTCCTTCCTTCTACACGTTTCTCGTGATTAAAAGCATTGACATATCATAACAAATGATAATTCAATGGACATATCATAACAAATGATAATTCAATGCAATCAAATAACAGGATGAATTATAGTTATCTGAAGTTAAGACCTTTGTGAATGCCCCTCATTTTGAAGTTGGTCAATCGACCTGACTAAGGACATGACCTGGAACAATAACAATTAAGGTAAACAAGTTTTAGGCCAGGCCAGGCCAGGCCAATGAGGCCAGGCTAGTTAGGCCAAGCCATGTTTCAGTGTATGCCGCTCACCAGTGAGCAAGTCTGTACTGTTACTTCTGAGTAACCATGACATTATAATTTCCTGCCTAAGTGGTCAGTGTGGTCAATTTCACAGCAGGGGAGCAATTATTTTGTGATAAGCCTCTGATAACATGATTCTGGCTGCCCATACGTTTGCACATGTTTAATAATAGTATAATATGCGTAAATAACCATGGTTACCAAGTTTCTATGTATATATGTAAATCAACAAATGCCCGTCAAAGAATGTTTACTATCTGAAAATAACTTGTTTGCGTTATTTTGAACGCAGTAATAAACTAAACAAGTTATTTCAACAAAACATCCTGGTAAAAATAAAATGAATTCGTCACAGATGGTTGTTCTTTTAAGAATATATTACTATGCGAAAACAACTGACGGGCCGACTATGAAAACCTCTTTAATAACAGATTACCGGAAAATAACTTGTTTGCGTTATTTTGAAAGAACACTGTAATAACCTAAACACGTTATTTCAAAGATATTGATATGAATCATATTTAACACATGCTTAATAATAGTATAATATGTGTAAATAATCATGGTTACCAAGTTTCTATGTATATATGTAAATCAACAAATGCCCGTCAAATTACTATGCGAAAACAACTGACGGGCCGACTATGAAAACCTCTTTAATAACAGATTACCGGAAAATAACTTGTTTGCGTTATTTTGAAAGAACACTGTAATAACCTAAACACGTTATTTCAAAGATATTGATATGAATCATATTTAACACATGCTTAATAATAGTATAATATGTGTAAATAATCATGGTTACCAAGTTTCTATGTATATATGTAAATCAACAAATGCCCGTCAAAGAATGTTTTACTATCCGAAAATAACTTGTTTGCGTTATTTTGAACGCAGTAATAAACTAAACAAGTTATTTCAACAAAACATCGTGGTAAAACAAATAGTGAATTCGTCACAGCCTGTTGTTCTTTTAAGAATATATTACTATGCGAAAATAACTGCCGGGCCGACTATAAAATCCTATTTAATAACAGATTACCGGAAAATAACTTGTTTGCGTTATTTTGAAAGAACACTGTAATAACATAAACACGTTATTTCAAAAATTTGAATTGAATCATATTTAACACATGTTTAATAATAGTATAATATGCGTAAATAACTATGGTTACCAAGTTTCTATGTATATATATAAATCAACAAATGCCCGTCAACGAATGTTTTACTATCCGAAAATAACTTGTTTGCGTTATTTTGAACGCAGTAATAAACTAAACAAGTTATTTCAACAAAACATCCTGGTAAAAAAAAGAATTC
The DNA here is from genome assembly GCA_037043455.1 of Cyrtodaria siliqua. Taxonomy (NCBI): domain Eukaryota; kingdom Metazoa; phylum Mollusca; class Bivalvia; order Adapedonta; family Hiatellidae; genus Cyrtodaria; species Cyrtodaria siliqua. The sequence goes on along the minus strand of JAWPHD010000710.1, from coordinate 291,701 downwards.
GTCACAGCCTGTTATTCTTTTAAGAATACATTACTATGCGAAAATGTCTGCCTGGCCGACTATGAAAACCTATTTAATAACAGATTACAGGAAAATAACTTGTTTGCGTTATTTTGAAAGAACACTGTAATAACCTAAACACGTTATTTCAAAGATATTGATATGAATCATATTTAACACATGCTTAATAATAGTATAATATGCGTAAATAATCATGGTTACCAAGTTTCTATGTATATATGTAAATCAGCAAATGCCCGTCAAAGAATGTTTTACTATCCGAAAATAACTTGTTTGCGTTATTTTGAACGCAGTAATAAACTAAACAATTTATTTCAACAAAACATCGTGCTAAAACAAATAGTGAATTCGTCACAGCCTGTTGTTCTTTTAAGAATATATTACTATGCGAAAATAACTGCCGGGCCGACTATAAAATCCTATTTAATAACAGATTACCGGAAAATAAATTGTTTGCGTTATTTTGAAAGAACACTGTAATAACATAAACACGTTATTTCAAAGATTTTGATATGAATCATATTTAACACATGTTTAATAATAGTATAATATGCGTAAATAACCATGGTTACCAAGTTTCTATGTATATATATAAATCAACAAATGCCTGTCAACGAATGTTTTACTATCCGAAAATAACTTGTTTGCGTTATTTTGAACGCAGTTATAAACTAAACAAGTTATTTCAACAAAACATCCTGGTAAAAAAAATGAATTCGTCACAGCCTGTTATTCTTTCAAGAATACATTACTATGCGAAAATATCTGCCTGGCCGACTATGAAACCCTATTTAATAACAAATTACCGGAAAATAACTTGTTTGCGTTATTTTGAAAGAACACTGTAATAACCTAAACACGTTATTTCAAAGATATTGATATGAATCATACTTAACACATGCTTAATAATAGTATAATATGCGTAAATAATCATGGTTACCAAGTTTCTATGTATATATGTAAATCAACAAATGCCCGTCAAAGAATGTTTTACTATCCGAAAATAACTTGTTTGCGTTATTTTGAACGCAGTAATAAACTAAACAAGTTATTTCAACAAAACATCGTGGTAAAACAAATAGTGAATTCGTCACAGCCTGTTGTTCTTTTAAGAAAATATTACTATGCGAAAATAACTGCCAGGCCGACTATGAAATCCTATGTAATAACAGATTACCGGCAAAATAACTTGTTTGCGTTATTTTGAAATAACACTGTAATAACCTAAACACGTTATTTCAAAGATTTTGATATGAATCATATTTAACACATGTTTAATAATAGTATAATATGCGTAAATAACCATGGTTACCAAGTTTCTATGTATATATATAAATCAACAAATGCCCGTCAACGAATGTTTTACTATCCGAAAATAACTTGTTTGCGTTATTTTGACGCAGTAATAAACTAAACAAGTTATTTCAACAAAACATCCTGGTAAAAAAAATGAATTCGTCACAGCCTGTTATTCTTTCAAGAATACATTACTATGCGAAAATATCTGCCTGGCCGACTATGAAACCCTATTTAATAACAAATTACCGGAAAATAACTTGTTTGCGTTATTTTGAAAGAACACTGTAATAACCTAAACACGTTATTTCAAAGATATTGATATGAATCATACTTAACACATGCTTAATAATAGTATAATATGCGTAAATAATCATGGTTACCAAGTTTCTATGTATATAAGTAAATCAACAAATGCCCGTCAAAGAATGTTTTACTATCCGAAAATAACTTGTTTGCGTTATTTTGAACGCAGTAATAAACTAAACAAGTTATTTCAACAAAACATCGTGGTAAAACAAATAGTGAATTCGTCACAGCCTGTTGTTCTTTTAAGAATATATTACTATGCGAAAATAACTGCCAGGCCGACTATGAAATCCTATTTAATAACAGATTACCGGCAAAATAACTTGTTTGCGTTATTTTGAAATAACACTGTAATAACCTAAACACGTTATTTCAAAGATTTTGATACGAATCATATTTAACACAGTCATGTTTAATAATAGTATAATATGCGTAAATAACCATGGTTACCAAGTTTCTATGTATATATGTAAATCAACAAATGCCCGTCAAAGAATGTTTTACTATCCGAAAATAACTTGTTTGCGTTATTTTGAACGCAGTAATAAACTAAACAATTTATTTCAACAAAACATCGTGGTAAGAAAAGTGAATTCGTCACAGCCTGTTGTTCTTTTAAGAATATATTACTATGCGAAAATAACTGCCGGGCCGACTATGAAAACCTATTTAAAAACAGATTACCGGAAAATAACTTGTTTGCGTTATTTTGAAAGAACACTGTAATAACCTAAACACGTTATTTCAAAGATTTTGATGTGAATCATATTTAACACAAGTTTAATAATAGTATAATATGCGTAAATAACCATGGTTACCAAGTTTCTATGTATACATGTATATATGTAAATCAACAAATGCCCGTCAAAGAATGTTTTACTATCCGAAAATAACTTGTTTGCGTTATTTTGAACGCAGTAATAAACTAAACAAGTTATTTCAACAAAACATCGTGGTAAAAAAAAAGTGAATTCGTCACAGCTTGTTGTTCTTTTAAGAATATATTACTATTCGAAAATAACTGCCGGGCAGACTATGAAAACCTCTTTAATAACAGATTACCGGAAAATAACTTGTTTGCGTTATTTTGAAAGAACACTGTAATAACCTAAATACGTTATTTCAAAGATTTTGATATGAATCATATTTAACACATGTTTAATAATAGTATAATATGCGTAAATAACCATGGTTACCAAGTTTCTATGTATACATGTATATATGTAAATCAACAAATGCCCGTCAAAGAATGTTTTACTATCCGAAAATAACTTGTTTGCGTTATTTTGAACGCAGTAATAAACTAAACAAGTTATTTCAACAAAACATCGTGGTAAAAAAAAAGTGAATTCGTCACAGTTTGTTGTTCTTTTAAGAATATATTACTATGCGAAAATAACTGCCGGGCAGACTATGAAAACCTCTTTAATAACAGATTACCGGAAACTAACTTGTTTGCGTTATTTTGAAAGAACACAGTAATAACATAAACACGTTATTTCAAAGATTTTGATATGAATCATATTTAACACATGTTTAATAATAGTATAATATGCGTAAATAACCATGGTTACCAAGTTTCTATGTATATATATAAATCAACAAATGCCCGTCAACGAATGTTTTACTATCCGAAAATAACTTGTTTGCGTTATTTTGAAAGCAGTAATAAACTAAACAAGTTATTTCAACAAAACATCCTGGTAAAAAAAATGAATTCGTCACAGCCTGTTATTCTTTCAAGAATACATTACTATGCGAAAATATCTGCCCTTCCGACCATGAAAACCTATTTAATAACAGATTACCGGAAAATAACTTGTTTGCGTTATTTTGAAAGAACACTGTAATAACCTAAACACGTTATTTCAATGATATTGATATGAATCATATTTAACACATGCTTAATTATAGTATAATATGCGTAAATAATCATGGTTACCAAGTTTCTATGTATATATGTAAATCAACAAATGCCCGTCAAAGAATGTTTTACTATCCGAAAATAACTTGTTTGCGTTATTTTGAACGCAGTAATAAACTAAACAAGTTATTTCAACAAAACATCGTGGTAAAACAAATAGTGAATTCGTCACAGCCTGTTGTTCTTTTAAGAATATATTACTATTCGAAAATAACTGCCGGGCCGACTATGAAATCCTATTTAATAACAGATTACCGGAAAATAACTTGTTTGCGTTATTTTGAAAGAACACTGTAATAACCTAAACACGTTATTTCAAAGATTTTGATATGAATCATATTTAACACATGTTAAATAATAGTATAATATGCGTAAATAACCATGGTTACCAAGTTTCTATGTATATATGTAAATCAACAAATGCCCGTCAAAGAATGTTTTACTATCCGAAAATAACTTGTTTGCGTTATTTTGAACGCAGTAATAAACTAAACAAGTCATTTCAACAAAAAAATCCGGTAAAAAAAAGTGAATTAGTCACAGACTTTTTTTGAATGCAGTAATAAACTAAACAAGTTATTTCAACAAAACATCGTGGTAAAAAAAAGTGAATTAGTCACAGCCTGTTGTTCTTTTAAGAATATATTACCAAGCGAAATAACTGCTTGGCCGACTATGAAAACCTATTTAATAACAGATTACCGGAAAATAACTCCTTTGCGTTATTTTGAAAGAACACTGTAATAACATAAACACGTTATTTCAAAGATTTTGATAAGAATCATATTTAACACATGTTTAATAATAGTATAATATGCGTAAATAACCATGGTTACCAAGTTTCTATGTATATATGTAAATCAACAAATGCCCGTCAAAGAATGTTTTACTATCCGAAAATAACTTGTTTGCGTTATTTTGAACGCAGTAATAAACTAAACAAGTTATTTCAACAAAATATCGTGGTAAAAAAAAAGTGAATTCGTCACAGCCTGTTGTTCTTTTGAGAATATATTACTATGCGAAAATAACTGCCGGGCCGACTATGAAAACCTCTTTAATAACAGATTACCGGAAAATAACTTGTTTGCGTTATTTTGAAAGAACACTGTTATAACATAAACAAGTTATTTCAAAGATTTTGATATGAATCATATTTAACACATGTTTAATAATAGTATAATATGCGTAAATAACCATGGTTACCAAGTTTCTATGTATACATGTATATATGTAAATCAGCAAATGCCCGTCAAAGAATGTTTTACTATCCGAAAACAACTTGTTTGCGTTATTTTGAACGCAGTAATAAACTAAACAAGTTATTTCAACAAACATCGTGGTAAAAAAAAAGTGAATTCGTCACAGCTATGTTGTTCTTTTAAGAATATATTACTATGCGAAAATAACTGCCGGGCAGACTATGAAAACCTCTTTAATAACAGATTACCGAAAAATAACTTGTTTGCGTTATTTTGAAAGAACACTGTAATAACCTAAACACATTATTTCAAAGATTTTGATATGAATCATATTTAACACATGTTTAATAATAGTACAATATGCGTAAATAACCATGGTTACCAAGTTTCTATGTATACATGTATATATGTAAATCAACAAATGCCCGTCAAAGAATATTTTACTATCCGAAAATAACTTGTTTGCGTTATTTTGAACGCAGTAATAAACAAGTTATTTCAACAAAACATCGTGGTAAAAAAGAGTGAATCACAGCCTGTTGTTCTTTCATGTCTTTTAAGAATATATTACTATGCGAAAATAACTGCCGGGCAGACTATGAAAACCTATTTAATAACAGATTACCGGAAAATAACTTGTTTGCGTTATTTTGAAAAAACACTGTATTACCATAAACACGTTATTTCAAAGATTTTGATATGAATCATATTTAACACATGTTTAATAATAGTATAATATGCGTAAATAACCATGGTTGCCAAGTTTCTATGTATATATGTAAATCAACAAATGCCCGTCAAAGAATGTTTTACTATCCGAAAATAACTTGTTTGCGTTATTTTGAACGCAGTAATAAACTAAACAAGTTATTTCAACAAAACATCGTGGTAATAAAAAAGTGAATTCGTCACAGCTTGTTGTTCTTTTAAGAATATATTACTATGCGAAAATAACTGCCGAGCAGACTAGGAAAACCTCTTTAAATAACAGACTACCGGAAAATAACTTGTTTGCGTCATTTTGAAAGAACACTGTAATAACATAAACACGTTATTTCAAAGATTTTGATATGAATCATATTTAACACATGTTTAATAATATTATAATATGCGTAAATAACCATGGTTACCAAGTTTCTATGTATACATGTATATATGTAAATCAACAAATGCCCGTCAAAGAATGTTTTACTATCCGAAAATAACTTGTTTGCGTTATTTTGAACGGAGTAATAAACTAAACAAGTTATTTCAACAAAACATCGTGGTAAAAAAAAAGTGAATTCGTCACAGCTTGTTGTTCTTTTAAGAATATATTACTATGCGAAAATAACTGCCGGGCTGACTATGAAAACCTCTTTAATAACAGATTACCGGAAAATAACTTGTTTGCGTTATTTTTAAAGAACACTGTAATAACCTAAATACGTTATTTCAAAGACTTTGATATGAATCATATTTAACACATGTTTAATAATAGTATAATATGCGTAAATAACCATGGTTACCAAGTTTCTATGTATACATGTATATATGTAAATCAGCAAATGCCCGTCAAAGAATGTTTTACTATCCGAAAATAACTTGTTTGCGTTATTTTGACGCAGTAATAAACTAAACGAGTTATTTCAACAAAACATCGTGGTAAAAAAAAAGTGAATTCGTCACAGATTGTTGTTCTTTTAAGAATATATTACTATGCGAAAATAACTGCAGGGCAGACTATGAAAACCTCTTTAATAACAGATTACCCGAAAATAACTTGTTTGCGTTATTTTGAAAGAACACTGTAATAACCTAAACACGTTATTTCAAAGATTTTGCTATGAATCATATTTAACACAAGTTAATAATAGTTTATTATTATTATTATTAAGAACACTGTTATAACATAAACACGTTTTTTCAACAACATTTAATTACTGACTGTCGTGTTCAGACAACAGGTAATGCAAATAAAATATATTGCGCATTCGTCATGTTCGTCACAGCTTCTTCGTTTAATAATCTATAACTGTCCGAACATAACCGCTTTGCATTATTTTGAAAGAATATACTGTATATCCGAAATAACGTGTTTGTGTTATAAACGAATCTTATTCACTGCCCGGTTAGAAAAGAGGAAATGAAAACTTATGCATTCTTTCGCCGTTTCGTTTAAGAATATACTACTATTACCGATTACTATCATGACTATCGGAAAATATTTGTTTGCGTTATTTTGAAAGAACGCTGTAATAACCTAATAATAGATTATTGGAAAATAACGTGTTTGTGTTATTTCGAAAGAACACTGTAATACCCTAAGTGTAAGTATAATCATCGTAATATAAGTATAAACTGATAAACAGGATAAAACTTACTTAATTACACCCATCAACTGTTTCAAGCCTTATTCATGTTAGTTATGAATGTTGTTTAACGGCTCATCAACACAGTACAGGTTATTTAGAGCCGTCCCAGAGAGAGGGGAAGGATACATAGGAATCCGGGAACCTGCCCTACTCTTATTATCGAATAGATTCCTATGGTTCTTTAACGTGCTCGGATGATAGACCGATACACGGGACCGCCCGGTTTACGTCCCCATCCGACGGACGAGGCTAAGGAAAAGTGTCTTGCCCAAGAACACACCGACGGAACTCAGTGGCACCACGGAGGATTGAACCCGGGGCCTCCGGTTACAAATCCGCCGCGCTACCGACTGCGCCACGCTAGCCCTCATTATTCATGTTAGGTTTAGGAACAGTTTGCAAATCGGTATAGTGTCTTACACAGTAAAGTCAGAGACGATACACATGATAGATGTCGTCTCGAATAATCAGGATAATATCCACGATGTTATCATACTTACTTCTATTTGCGTTTCTTAAAAAAACGTAAAAAAAGACAGATAGAGGACGTGTGTTTAATCTCATAATATTGTGATTTAAGATGCAAGTTATTTTAAAACTCATAATAAAACCACATTTTAGGTTGATACTAATTAACGTATATCATGTATATAAAATCAAAGAGTATTTGTGATGTCGTTTGCATTTAAGAATACTTTTGCCTTCTTGTTTGTCTGTTTGCGTGTTTGATTCAGTGTTTTGTGGTTGAATGTCCTCCTTGAATGCTACATTCCCTGTCCGATCTTTATATATTTCTTTACCAATACACTAATGTACACTATATATACTATATATAGCGACTGGCTCTCTCTATTTATTTAAACTGTCTACGACCAACATGTATAATAAGGCTATAAACTGTAGAAAACATAAATCACCAGGGTGAGAAAAAAGAAACGTGGCTAATGTACAAACTGTGTATGTCGTTACCACGAGACAATTAAATTTCATATCAACCCCCGTCACACATTTTAATTTGCAGACAAATTATTATTGAATTCAAATTAAGGGGAATAAGCGAGTAAGGAAATTTGATTAAGTCAAACGCTGTTAAAAGAGTTACACCCCTTTGAAAATGTATAGCAAACCATAAGGAAACCAAAATAACCTATTCCCGTTATTTTCAAATTATGATCAAAGGGAGACAACAGTTGTTTCTTTACGAAAATAACGCATTTAAGTTATTACGAAAATAACGTGTATACGTGACACCCCTGACTGGTAAATGTACGGAAGAGTGCGTCTCCTTATATTTATCATAGTTCTCCTTGTTCAATATTTATAAAATTTCATAATGGTAATTTTGGAATACCAGTGACAATTCTACTTTAGTTTTGTGTATTTTTCATTTAGCCATTCCTGAAATGCAGTTATAAAACAATGACGTCTCATTTTGAACTGCTCTGTAGATAGGTTTCTCATCCTATTAAATCATTATAGCAACGTAACTTGACATGGTATCGAATTTCTGTTCAAATCAGTCGATTTCTTATGAGTTTGATTACAAAGTATATGAATCTTAAAAGGTTACGTCAAAGAATGAGTGCGATATTGAAAAAGTCCACGTATTATTTGAACAGCCCTCGTACACTATAGTACAAATGTATATGTATAAATGTATATTGATTTTATGGAAAATACATTTGTGGTGGCAAACATGTTCCTTTCCTCAATACAGCGCTGTCTTCTATATGTAGAAATATAATTCTACATTTGATTGTTTCATATATGAGAGACTGATTTTTGGAGATGAACATGTTTCTTTGTTGTAGAGTACAATCCCCTTTACATCTAAATTATACATTTGATCATTTCAGATATGGGAGACTATAGTCTGCCTCTATCACAAATAAAAATTGACCGTCATATATGGCCTAATATGTGCTAAAAATGTGTAAAACACCATTCAAACATAATTTTTTGTAAAGTACTGTCCCATTTACATATAATTCTACATTTGATCATTTCAGATATGAGAAATACATTTGTGGTGACCAACATGTTCTTGTGTTGTACAGTACTGTCCCCCATACTGTGGCATCTGTGGATATATGCTGGGAGTGCGAATGCTAACTTCTACTTTGCTATAGCTCTTACATTCTCAACTGCCCAGGTAGGGTTATATTTATAATATTTTTCTCATTATGATATATTATGTAGCCTTCATTTGTGATATACTTTTTTCAATCAGACATTTCTAGGGGCTAGGGTGGTCTGGAGGACCCGTGTTCAAGCCTGACAGTGCCGCCACAGAGTTTGTCTGTGTGTTCATGGGCAAGTTTCTTCCCTTAGCCCACCTCGTCCGTCGGTACGAATTGAATTGAATGTTGTTTAACGGCTCATCAACACAGTACAGGTTATTTAGAGCCGCCCCAGAGAGAGGAGAAGGATACATAGGAATCCGGGAACCTGCCCTACTCTTATTATCGAATAGATTCCTATGGCTCTTTAACGTGCTCGGTTGATAGACCGATACACGGGTCCGCCCGGTTTACGTCCCCATCTGACGGACGAGGCTAAGGAAAAGTGTCTTGCCCAAGAACACACCGACAGAACTCAGTGGCACCACGGAGGATTGAACCCGGGGCCTCCGGTTACAAATCCGCCGCGCTACCGACTGCGCCACCGGATAGGGACATAAATAAAGCGTTCCTGTGTATCGCAGTCTATCCTCCGAGCACAAAGAACCGTAGAAATCTATTCATTGATAAGAGAAGGGCAGGATCCTGGATTCCTGTGAATATTTCCCCTTTCTTTGGGGCAGCTCTAAATAACCTTCACTGTGTTGGTAAGCTGGGGCAGCTCTAAATAACCTTCACTGTGTTGGTAAGCGGGGGCAGCTATAAATAACCTTCACTGTGTTGGTAAGCTGGGGCAGCTCTAAATAACCTTCACTGTGTTGGTAAGCTTGGGCAGCTCTAAATAACCTTCACTTTGTTGGTAAGCTGGGGCACTGGGGCAGCTCTAAATAACCTTCACTGTGTTGGTAAGCGGGGGCAGCTCTAAATAACCTTCACTGTGTTGGTAAGCGGGGGCAGCTCTAAATAACCTTTACTGTGTTGGTAAGCTGGGGCAGCTCTAAATAACCTTCACTGTGTTGGTAAGCGGGGGCAGCTCTAAATAACCTTCACTGTGTTGGTAAGCGGGGGCAGCTCTCAATAGCCTTCACTTTGTTGGTAATCTGGGGCAGCTCTAAATAACCTTCACTGTGTTGGTAAGCTGGGGGCAGCTCTAAATAACCTTCACTGTGTTGGTAAGCTTTGGCAGCTCTAAATAACCTTCACTGCTCTAAATAACCTTCAGTGTTGGTAAGCCGTTAAAAAAAAACCTCATTTAATCCATTTATTCTTTTGAGCAATAAATTGTAATTAGTATTTACATCTCCCTTGTGTCTAGAGACAATGTTTCTCTTGTGTTTAGGGCTTTTAAAGAAATACAATCAAAGGCCTATGTGGCAACAACGTTTTCAATAAAATGAAAAATACAAAACAAGTTGTTGATTTTAATTCTTTTATATACAGATAGGGACTTCTAATACGCGGTAGCGTACCATTTTGAAGTTCATTTACATAAACATCGGTCATTTTAATGAAAAAATTCAGTTGTACGTGCGCAAAGCCTGAAAATAGCATTCAAAATAAATCAACCAAAATACGTGTGCAGTAATGTTGAAATACAGTTCAAAATAATATATCCATATGATGTCATAAATAAAAAAATAAAAAATATTTAAAATAGGCGTTCCATTTTAAATAGTATTTCTGTACATAGTTAATTTTTGTGTCACCTGCATAGCATAGCATGGCAGACACTTAGGGATCACTTGGTCCGTCATTCGTCCATCTTCTGTCCGCCGTCGTCCATCACAATTTAACCTGCAATCTAACCTTGGCCATAACTTCAAAAATATTCGGCCTATGTTCATGAAACTTCACACGTCTTCATCTTACATCATGCAATGTCATTAAACATGTCCAATAAATCCGGCTTTCATTTTGGCAGATTTATGTCATTTTCAAAAAACTTGAACCTGGAACCTAACCAAGCTCACAACTTATCTAACTTGAAAAGTATTTGACCTATGACCATGAAACTTCACACACATCTTCATTTTACCCGAAGAAATGTCGTTACACATGTCCAGTAACTCCGATTTCATTTTGGCAGAGTAATGCCCCTTTTCATAAAACATTAACATGCAACTTAACCTGGCTCATAACTGCAAAATATTGGCCTTTATATTCAGTTCTTCTTTATCAATTATTCAATGCCATTGACATGTCCAATAACTCTGACTTTCATTTTGGCAGAGTTATGGCCCTTTCATAAAACTTTAACCTGCAACCTAACCTAGCTTATGACTTGGCAAAACATTGACCATGGTCATGCAACTTTATACAGATGCAACTTTATACAGTTCCTCTTTATCCAATGCAGAGTTATGCCCCTTTTCATAAACTTTAACAATTTGAAAAAAAATTGTCTCTGTAAAGATTCATGTGGGGTGCCCCTGTCTTCAAACTTTATAGTTAAGATTGTACTTGATGAAATAAGCATATGGCATGCGAAACAGTCTATATAAGTAAGGTATTTCACTGTTATGTATTGAATTTTAAAGTCCTTGAGGTTTCTACTATAATTAAACCAGTCTGTTGTTTTAATAATAATCAGTCTAGCGGGTAGTCAGGCCTACCATTTATGCTTTCCATCTTGCTAGAAAATGTGTCACCAATTTATTATCTCAGTTGCCCCTTGAACTTTTCATGCCCCCGAAGGGAGGCATATAGTAATCGCACTGTTCGTCCTTCCATCCGAAATTATCATGTCTCAATCATAACTTTGAAAGAACTGAAGGGATTTCCATGAAACTTCACACAGATGTTAACCACAATGAGAAGGTGTGTCGTGTGCAAGAGTCGGGTCCGTACCTCAAAGGTCAAGGACGTACGTGGAGGTCAAAGGTCAAATTACGGTAACATTTTCAGAGGCATTTCTCACTTATTGGTGACATTTCTTGTTGTTTTATATCACTACAAAAGCGCTTGCCCCATTTCCCCAAAACTGAGGATCAGAATCTACCAGTTATTTCAATTGGCCAAGCAAACATTAATACACTAGAATCAACAACTTTTATCTTTTTTTTATCATCCGAGTCGAGATATTTTCAACACTATCTTTTCAACACTATCTCGTTTGCTGTAGTATGAATGTTTAAATGTACTATATTACAGATATTTCTCATCACCGATTTATTATTCGCCTACTTGAGGAGAGAGCACGACCTCCGGAACGGACTAAAACACAAACTGGAGAATGGAAAAGATGCTCAAGTCATTCTAGACTAAAGAAAACTACATAATCAGTATCCATAACTCAACATAAGGAGGAGAAAACTGGTGATATATGTTATAGATTATAAACACTGCAAGTCTGGTGTGACGTTTTACTGTTTATTGAGTATTTCTTATATAAATAATTCAAATTCCTTTTTGTATCAATAAAATTGAATATTTAAATAAAAAAGATATATTGAGAAATGTCAATATTTTTTATGGCATTTTTCTGTTTGTTTATTTTCACAAATAAGTTTCTTTTTTATATCCGTAAATAGTTTGCTGATCCTTTATGAGGAATATTTGATTATAGATAAAAAAAAATAAAAAATGGAATAAATAGTGATGGCTACTCCATTAAAACATACCCGGGACCCCATTAAGACAATTTAATAAACATCTATGGGTGAACCCTGTTTTCTGAAATTTGGTTCTTAAACTAAATTTTGTATCTTTGAATGGTGCCTTCCTGGGGTCCCATGTATGTTTTAATAGAATAGCCCCGAGGAGGTGCCCCATGTGCAAGAGTATTAAAAAAAGAATTAGACTGGAAAAAAATAACTGGGACTTATAATGTTCTTCAGTATATTTGAATCTGAGAATCGGGACTCAAATCTGATATTTTGAGACTCGGAAGGCGGTGATGCCTATAGACTGCGCCATTACGGCATTCCCCACTAGATTTCAAGTGTAGCGCAGATTTATTTCTGTCATGCGCTGTGCAGTCAGTTATGAACACACTTATGTTAAATGAGAGAACAAATGTGGTTTGCATGTACATCAGTCACTGAGATCCCAGTTTGTACATGTATAGAGGAAAGACCCCATTAAAGGTTCTCATTGCTATGGGGTTGTCATGAGGTCCCTCCTGGTATAGAGGATGGTGTTCTCATATACATGTGCATGGGGGATTCCCCATTTCTATGGGGTTCTCATGTACATATGCATGGGGGGTTTTGAATTGAAAGTCCAGACTGTGGGGTTTTCATGTGCATGTGCATGATTCACTGATTGCATGGTTGGTGTAGAGGTGGATTTTGATTTTGTTGGTTAACGTGTTTGTTTTGTCTAAGTTTTTGTTTGGAGTGAAGGGTGAGGTTGGTCCTACAATGATGCATAAATATAAAGCAGACATTGTTTATTATCGCATAACTTACGGTGTGGGAGTGGAATAACACCATGCTATATTTTCGATATACCACTAGTTATATAAGTATGCAAATAAGCCTAGTATGCGCTGTCAAAAAAAATCGATAATGATTATGATCCAATTCCCATGGTTTATGTCGGCTTCGCGCGTTAAAGCGACCGGCAAAATGCAATAAAAGTCGATATTTGAGTTATGTGATGAAATAGAATCTATTCTAATCTATGTGATAAATAGAACTCATTAGCAAAAATGATATAATGCTTGGTAAGAGCCTCACATTAAATCATTTTGCCAATTTGTTTAATAAATTCAATAATGAATGAGTACTCATGTAAGATCCTCTATATATTAAACTAAGTATATATGAATAGAAACAATTTATTTAAAACAAAGTAGTTTTGATTAACAGTTTTATTATATTGTTATTTGATCTGCAAGCCCTGTGTGGCAAGAACAAGGCCACTGCCACAGCTTATTCTCCCAAATTCATGTTCATTAAAGGTCTTCATCATCATTATCATCCCTGTATTGTTTCAGGTGCTACTTGAGTGGTGGCAGAAAATAATGATCGTGGCACCAGTGAAAAGTGGAGTGTTTACAATAAAGTTTTCTGCAGTTCTGCAGGTGAGAATGTTCTAGGCTCATTCTGTATATGTTGATGAAGGGTGGGCCTGGAACATTCATTCTTGTTCCATTTTTTGTGTTGGTGCTCCGTAAAAAAAAAAGAAAAAAAAAGTTCAAATCAATTCAGTTTATATCATAATACCGTCTTTCTTTTTCTAATCCTGTCATAATGCATGCATAATTATTGATGGTAAGGACTCTAATGTCTGTGTATAATTTATATCAACTTTTTGCTCGCGTTTGTGTGATTTATAAACAACGAAACCTCAAAAGCAGTTTAAACACTATATTATTGGTATTAATTTCTATATCTAAATCTTTGTTAACTACCTTATAACATTTGAAATGTTGAAGACAAGTTGATGAAACTTTGAATGTTGAAGATAATGGGGTGGCAGGTGCTTGTACTGGTGCTTGTTTTAGATTTATCCTTCTTTAATTAGAGATCAGGATAATACCATTATTCTTGATAATTACATGTAATATGTAATAATGAAAGGCTATAGATTTGGTCTATACATGATTCTATACAATACCATTTTTACTCTGTAAAAAGTGACCCCGAAAAAAAATAATAACCATCATATATAGCCTAACATGTGCTGAAAATGACCTAAAACGCCATTCAACCAACCGTCCTTAGTCACTAAATATTTAATACCATGAAATATTGACTTTCTGTGATCCCTAGAACAAACTAGCGACTTCATCTAAAGTTAATAATTGTATATATACCGTAATAACTTTTGATACTGCTACCATGAATATAGGCCCAGAACATAAGCAAATGCTTGATTTGCTTCACATCAAATATTAAGAGACAAACTCATTTTTCACCAGCTTATACAGTAAACATGTTTTTGGTAAATGTTTCATGAATTTAATTTCAAACATAAATGAGTTTTAGAGTCTATACATTTTTTCAAATCAACATCTTTCTTTGCATTTATTACATGTGTTGATACGTGTTCACTGTGGACAATATCTTGCTGAATATAGATCTTAATTGTGCTTTTGTTATGTAATTGTAATACTTTTGTTGTTTTTGACACTCTGTATCCTTTGTATATTTAATAAAAGACACTTTTCATAGAACTTTGTTACTTTTGTATCCACAACCACCATGTTTGTGTGTGTCCTCACGAAACTTGATATATTTCTTCGTTATAACATGCAATCCAGTCACAGGTTCTATAACCCAGATTAAAGGGGACAAAAGCAACCTTGAAGTTTGCATCAAGCATTAAAATTTGCACCTCGATTTATTAATCTAACTTTAAAGTCAGAATATGCGTATTGTTAACCTTAACGGAAATGACAGAGACTTTGTGTCAAGTATTTGTGTATAGTATTACCGTCAAATTTGCATTAAATCCCCCGATGTACCCAGCCGTTAATAGAAACAACTGATTAGAAATGTACGCTTCGTTAAAAAGGCATGCTGACTTTATAACTCTTGTGTTTACACAAACATTACCTGTGCTATAAATAAACCATCTGGATCTGCGCACTTTCTGTGTTGTGATTAGCGACAGCGCAGCATGTAGGAGATACAGTGTAATTAGTACACAAATATTTATTCGGCATAGTGTGTACAGTTTAGTTTTATTCAGTTGATTTGTTAGCATAATTCTCTATTAAGTTGAAACGCTTCCGTGTGCTTTGTCAACTGTTTCAGTTTATGTGTTAAAAGGTTTGATGTACTATTTTCAAACAATGTTTATTTTATAGGGCTCTCAAAAACTGGAAAAAAAATGAAAGAATTATCAAAATGCCATGAAAAATAAAGGAGATATGACCTATTGGAAATTTGCAAAGAAACATAAATGGAGGCAGCCATCTTGGAATGATGACGTCATCGCGCCTTTTTACCATATATGGCATATTGACAAAATGTCTTTAAAAGCAAGAAAATCACTGAAAATGAAAAATAAGCATACAATTTATACATTTTACATCTGTACATTTATTTTTAATCAGTTTGCAGTGATTTTCTTTGCTTTAAAACGTATTTTGTCAGTATGCCATAACATATGGTAAAAAGGCGTTGTGACGTCATCGTTCCAAGATGGCCACCTCCATTTATGTTCTTTGCAAATTTTCAATAGGTCACATCCTTTATTTTGCATGACATTTTGATAATTCTTTCCGCTTTTTTTCAAGTTTTTCAGAGTCCTTTTAAATAAATTGTGTTTGAAAAAGCATCAACCCCTTTAATAAGCATATTCTGCCTTTAAACCTGATTGCATGTAATTAAGTACAATTTTTGAGTTTTCAATTTTATTTGTTATTATACCATATGTTTAAGTATATTATTGGTGCAATATATTCGGCAGTCAGTAATATGTAAAAACAATTTGCTTTTAACTGTTCTGATAATAAATATTGCTCATTGCAAATATGCAAGTTACATAGAAACGAACAGGACGTGAGTTTTAAACTAATCAAGATTGCCGTGTGTGCCTACCTTTAGCTACCTCATAATTTGCCAAACCAAATACACTATATATCCAGCTATACACATTCTATAACCCAGTTTTGTACCATAGCCCTTATGGTTTTCCTTTGTTCTTGCTTATGATATAAATTTCATAAACCTGAAGGTCTGAGCCTAAACCTTGCTATAAATGCTTTTATATTTCAGCCGTGCTATAAATGACAGATTCGGCAGTTATACCTTGGTCTACTCAATTTTACGCACGCGCAGTTGTGATTTACAACACAGCTGTCAATCAAAACGACTACACCATTACCAAAACAGCACTCCTTGACATTGTATTTGCCCAATAATGGAATTAAGGCGGGAACACGTAATGAATACTTTGAAAGCCACAATCCTTTGTCAGGTAATAGTTCACAGACGTATAGACGGACAATGCCACGACATTATACAGACATATAAAAATAAACACAAATTGATTAATACTATCACAATTTACTTCTTTCATTGTTTACAATACTGAGTTGTTCATTATCTTCTGCTACGCTAAGATCTGGGAGTTCCCTGGGCATCATTCTTGGGGGCTCAACATTTGGGTCACATCTATATTTTGTAAAGTCTGTAACTCCCTCTGATCTCAGATAGTCCTCATCAAGCAGAACTTCACCATTCAATCTGAAATATAATTTACAAAGACTTTTCCTCAATTAGATGTATGCAGTTTAATATGGCACAAGAAGGGACTTGCAAACGTCATAATTTGAAAAACTTCTTCAGGTTATTCCATTAAAACATACCTGGGACCCTAGGAATGCAGTTTAATAAATGTCTATGGGGGAACCAAACCAAAATTTGGTTCTTTAAACTCAAATGTGCATCTATGGGCGGGTGTTCAATTTCTAGAGTGCCTTCCAGGGGTCCCACGTATGTTTTAATGGAATAATCCTTGTCGTACCTTTTTCTGTGTGGCACTGTATAATTATACCGTTCACAATGTGTTTATTGCAGTACTATTGCATTGCCACTAAAACACAATAAGGATAAGTATGCAGGTCGCATGTAGCAGAAAAGACATAATAAAACTGACACAATTGGTATAAGTCGATCACATTGAGAAGTTCCAAGGTACTACTACAAGTTTTTATTTTTGCTCGCCCTATGGCACAAGGCCTTTTGGCGAGCGTTTCTATGAAGTTTATTTTATTTTATTCATTAATTATAATTATTCTAATGAGATTATTTTAACGTTATCATCTTTCAAGAAATGACAAGAACGAAGCAGACACTTTAATATATGCCCAAGGAAGATTATGGGAGTTCCAAGGTTGTCGTGTTGCATGTGTCACAAATTAAATATGAGGTATGCAACTTTTACACACGTTGAGTATCGAGGAAAGTACAATACACAAATTGAGACAGTTGGCGTCTGCAAGTTGCAATGTTGTAAAAAAAGGTAATGTGCAATATTAACACACAGGTAATATTGTAGAAAATGTAGATACATTAAAAAAAATTATGCGGATTCCCTTCCTCTATCATTTTTTATTTGCATTTATTTAACTGATAAGAATGAACTTTTAAAGAAACTAACCTGCCAAATAACAAAACCGTTTATCACAACTCTATCCGTGAGTTCAAGTCGTATAATAACGAATGTGTGCCAATTTAATGTATAGGTTTATTCACAGGTTCTTAAAATACCCATGTTTGAATATGCATAAAATGAATTAAGAGTTGGTAACTCTTAATTCGGAGCTTCCATTTTGGGCTTTGACCTGGCTGGTTAAAGCTGTTTACATTGTGTCTAGAGAGTTTGAATTCTCTATTTAGGTAAGTTATATATATATATCTCGTTTAGAAACAGTGTAAACCCTGCCTGTTAATCATACTTATTCTTTAATCAAACAATGCCTTACTTGTCGGTTGGTTCATTCACTATTCCGAGTATAGCATCTGCAAAGATATCTGATGTCCTCATTTGACTTGCTGGAACGTTCATGACTTCAGTAACATACGATTTGATAACAGTTGCTGGCCATAGTGTTGTGATACTGACACCTGCAATGCAGTTATGATAGTGGTATGATACCATTATAGATATGAAATAGTGTTGTGATATTGACACCTCTAATGCTAGTAAACTAGTGTTGTGATACCAACACACTGAATACTTATTCTGACATGTATCTTATTCTTGTACCAAAGCTACCAATATAGTGTGGTGATACATATATACCACATATGGTGATACCAGTATATGGCAGTGATACTACGTAGTGTGGTGATACCAATATAGACCTTTTGATACCAACATTGTGGGAATATACTACATAGTGTGGTGATACTACATAGTGTGGTGATACCAACATAATGTGTTGATACCAATACAGAGTGGTGATACTAACACACTGGAGATACTACATAGTGTGGAGATACCAATATAGTGTGGTGATACCAACATAGTGTGATGATACATACTGTGGTGATGACAACATAGTGTGGTGATACTACATAGTGTGAAGATACTACATACTGTGGTGATACCAACCTAGTGTGGTGATACCAACATAATGTTGTAATACTATATACTGTGGTTATGACAACATAGTGTGGTGATACTACATTTGTACATAGTGTGGTGATACCATCCTAGTGTGGTCATACCAACATAGTGTGGTCATACCAATACAGGGTGATGATATCAACACAGTATGGTGATACTACATAGTGTGGTGATACCAATATAGGGTGGTGATAACAGCATAGTGTGGTGATACCAATACAGTGCTGTGATACTACATAGTTTGGTGATACCAATATAGGGTGGTGATACCAATACAGGGTGGTGATAACAGTGTGGAGATACCAACATAGTGTGGTGATACTAACATAGTCTGGTGATACTACATAGAGTGGTGATACCAACATTAGGTGGTGATAACAGTGTGATGATACCAACATAGTGACACTGTGGTGATACCAATATAGGGTAGTGATACCAACATAGTGTGAGGCTACTACATATGGTGGATAACATAGTTTTGAAGATAATACATAGGGTGGTAATAATAATATATGAAGATACTACATAAGGTGGTGATACCAACATAGTGTGGTGATACCAACAATGTAAAGATACTACACTGTGTGGTGTTACTACAGTGTGTGATATCAACATTGTGTGGTTGTACCAACAGTGGATGATGATATCAAAATAGTATGAAGATACTACATATGGTGGTGATAAAAACATAGTGTGAATATACTACATAGTGTGGTGATACCAACAATGTAAAGATACTACATTGCGTGAAGATAACACACAGTGTGGTGGTACCAACATAGTGTGATATCATACCTATCGACTTAAAAGTGTGTTGTTTTAACTCAACAAAGTATCGAGTTACCAACACTGAGCATTCTGAGTTGCGCCACTAGGACTTGTATCATTAGTGTGGTAAGTCAACATAGCCATAGCGTGGTGATGACACCACGCAGTACGTACCTGATGGGTCACGCTCATTACTAAATACTTTAAGCAAATACTGTCAATACTGTCCATTTAGTTTATGGCATCACATTAATAAATAGGTCTACATTTCATGAATAAATATTGGTACAGTAACACAACACTCACCTGAACCTTTTATTTCATTGGCCAATCCCTTTGCAAGTATGGTCATTCCGATTTTAGTTATACTGTATGGTGTTTTACCTTTCAAAAATCTAAAACGTAAAATGAAAATTCTTACTTAGATATATACACATAGGATACGTACCGCGTTCCGGACCGACGTCCGCCATCTGGATCAACGTTTTAATTGTCTGATTAACTTTTAGTAAGGTTTATTTGATTTCGTGTTCATTTTAGAGCGTATTGCAAATGTATAGTAAATACGTTGACTGCTGTTTTAAGGCAATAACGCAACTAATGCAAGTGTTTCGTATCGTCTGCTCTGCGCACCAGAATCGCGTTATGAGTATGGAATGCAGCCATGATACCTGTTGTATATTGGAGGAGCAATGAGTACAAGCTTTCCCGATTTCTGGTTGAGGAATTTCGGTAGTACTTCCTGTACCATGGCGTATGCGCCGCGAACGTTAACATTCATCATCAGGTCGAACTTCTTCAGGGGCGTTTCTATGACAGGCTTCCAGAGGATGGCGCCAGCATTGTATACGGCCGCGTCGAGATGTCCGAACCTGAAATAAATGTCAGCCCCAATGTCAGTTGTATCATAATATAGACGGGTCCTGGTTGTATCTGCTCCGATATTTGAATAATTCATGTTGTCAAACTGATAATAATCAAAAATCAAAATATATTCCATTGTTCTACATTTCAGAAAACTGTGTATATAAAAAGTTTCATTGAATGGTTGAAGACTAGTTATGTCATCTTTTGTAATGTTACGTATTTGTTTTTAGATACAGCAATGCGTCTTGATATATACAAATTAATTTTACCAAGTTATTAGGAGTCGAGACGCTCTTTACATTTCATTAAACCCTTTGACCATCATTTATACCAGTATTAATTTCAGAAACTCTTGTTACTTTTGCAAGCACATGTTCACAGCATTCTGTATATCTCCCTCTTTCCTACAGTCACAATGAACAGGATATGCCACGCCTCCTGCTTGTCGTATCTCGTCTGCGACGGAATTGATCGATCCGGGCAATTTCGAGGTGGAGTCAGTGGTTTTAGCAGCCAATACTACACCGTAGTTATTTTGAGAAAGCGTTAACGCAATCTGTCGACCAATCCCCCGCGAAGCACCAATGACTAAGGCGGACTTCATTCTGGTATTTTCTGAAAAGTAAGTAAACACAATGTCGAAAATCTTTTTTTTCAAAAATTAATCCAAATTCGGTCACGCGTCCTATCCCAGCCAGGACAGAGTTTGGATATTAAAACAAAATTGTTGGACAATTGTTTGATTGTTTGAATGGTGTTTTAAAAATTAAGTCAATTTTAGCACATGTTAGACAATCTATGACGGTCGATTTGTTTGTGGTTTGTAAACCATCCCATGTTCCCTGGGTAGAATCAAAACTATATACCTCCCGCCATCCGTAAGAATCGACCTTCTCACTCTCAAGTCAAACTGCCAGTGCACTATACCTCCGACAAACAATAGCACGTGCAACAGTATAATTAACCACGTGCAACTGTATTATAATTTATTCACATAACTTACGGTGTGGGAGTGGAATAACACCATTCTATATAGTGGAATAACACCATTCTATATTTTCGATATACCAAATGAGCCTAGTATGCACTGTCAAAAAAAAATCAAAAAAAATCTAGAATGACAATGATTCAATTCCCACGGTTTATGTCGGTTTCGCGTGTTAATGCGACAGGCAAAATGCAATAAAAGTCGATATGTGAGGTATGTGATAAATAGAATCTAACATTCGTTCTCATTCATTAATGAATTTATTAAACTCGTTAGCAAAAATGATATAATGCTCGGCAAGAGCCTCGCATTATATCAACTCGCTTAATAAATTCAATAATGAATGAGTACTCATGTAAGATCCTCTATATAACCTATTGTCAATATACTCCGACATAAAAATAGGGCTAATTAGAATCCGCAGCGATGAGAGTCGTGTAAGGGACAAAGTCACTGCCATTGTGTTGGGAGGCAAATTACACATAATAGCATCGTAACGAATTGGAATATGTATTTGATTTTTCAAAGGTCTGGCATAACATGTAAATGCAGGCCCGTAGCTACGCCGAGACAAACCGAGGCAGCTGCCTCACACCGATAGAATTTTGGAAAGGTACCAAACACGGAAGTAGGCAATCAGATAATAGAATATCAAATAAAACCACTAAAATAACTTGAATATATTCGTCTGACTTAAAATTGAAAATCTGGCCCGGAATGGACTAAAATGCAGGATATAGAAATCAACATTTGTTTCCAGGGTATATGTTGTCAAGCCATCGACGACAGCATTTATGAAATGAGTTGTTCCGATATTAGGGATTTTCCTCGGTCAAATTTCAGGGCCGGCTACGTGCCTGAAATGGTCTCATCCAATCCCGTTCTGCCATACCATCACGGCTACTAAACACTCCCACCAGCACCAAAAGGTACTGTTAATAAAAAGAGGGATCGAAATTGATCGTCTTGTGTTTATGTCAGAAACGTGAGTACAATTTATGTATTTTATTTTTTTGAGAAAAACAGACTTGTTTTAAACATCGGGGAATGCTATGTTTGTACCTCATGTTCGATACAATTTTGCCACCAAATACTTGAAAGTGACTCACCTAGAACATTTCCCATATCAAATTACATAAATCAAGAACAAAAGTGGTCCTAGTATGGATCAATGAGGGACACCTGATTTGATGATTCTCTCCTCAGATTGATACTATCCAACTCTGACTACTTGTGTCCTGTTAGACAGATATGACTGAAACCAACTTATTGCAGTTTGTATAAGAGTATCTCATGATCAACCATATCAAAAGCCTTTCTCATGTCAAGAAAAACACTGCCAACAAAGTTTCCAGAATCAATTTGTTTCAACCAGCTATCAACAAGGTACGTGAACGTTGTGTGTGACGCATTGGGTGGTGGATTTAACACAGTTCAACTCTCACTTCGCCTCTGCACGAAAAAAGAATTGCAAACTCCTACTAAAACCGAAATATGCTCGTTTTTTAAAAAGAGATGGAGAGATAGGCACGGTGCTGGCGGGATCGAGTCGGTGCTGGCGGCATATCCATTAACTTACTCGTACATACTAACTAGTTGTTAGTTTAGTTTAAACTTATTTATTTTACATCGATTGTAACGAAAGCTCTATGAACTTATTTGAATCACTCTCGATGTCTTTCTGGGTAGAACCAGTACTAAGCAATGCAGATAAAGTGTCTTGCTCAGGGACACAACGCATATGGCAATGGCGGGAATCGAACCCACGACTTTTGGATCATGGGTCCAACGTTCTACCACTAGACCACAGCGCTCCACAAACTAGTTGTTAGCTTTGAAAGTTGCATAAACACTGTGATTATCATGACTTTTCATGTACCTACTACTGATTTTGTTAACATTTGTCAAACTTTTGTTTGAAGACATTATAAATTATCGTTGCACGGCAGATCTATAATATCGCGGTACAGACTTTCATACCTGCATGTATATGTAAATATTATAGTTTTTATGCAACTTTCAAAGCTAACAACCAGTTAAGTATGTACGAGTTAGTTAATGGATATGCCACCAGCACTTAATCGATCCCGCCAGCAACGTGCCTATCTCTCCATCTCTTTTTAAAAAATGAACATATTTCGGTTGTAGTAGGAGTTTGCACTCCGTTTTTCGTGCAGAGGCGAAGTGAAGAGTTGAATCCGTGTTAATTCCACCACCCAATGCGTCACAAACGACGTTCACGAACCAAACACACCAAAAATTGATGGACAGTATATAAAAGTGCATGCTTCTTTGATATGTGAAATGTTATAGGCGAGTCACTTTCAAGTATTTGGTGGCAAAATGTATCGAACATTAGGTACAAACATATCTTCACGGAATAGTATTCCCCGATTTTCGAAAAAAATAAAAACATAAATTGTACTCACGTTTCTGATTTCATAAATTGTTACTCACCTATGCTGTGGCACACACAACACCAATTATTGGAATAGGTAAGGGTTACGAAATACTTAATTAAGACCGTTTCAAATGTGCCATTTCCTTCCAATTGGACCCGTCTATATTTTCGACAGTTTTCGTACCCGTCCTCTTTTGATTGACCGTGTAGAAAAAGACGTATGCTGCCATTATTTCCAACTGTAAGGTCAGTTTTTGGGCCGGGCCGGCCCCATTCCCCTCCCCTACACGTATATATTTTTCCTGTGAAAAATTCCCCTTACAAAAAAAAATATTTTAAACTCCAATAGGGCCCACAGGAAAACAGCATACTTTTTGTAATTCTTGGTGGCACTTAAATAATAAAAAAACACACACTAATTTGTGTTTCTTAGAAATTGCCCTTTGATATGAAAACAACGCAAAAATCCCTTCCTGTACCCAGTCCCCCAAAAGCTGACTAGTGTCCTGTGCTAGCCAGCGTTTTGGCGTGGCGCAGTCGGTAGCGCAGCGGATTTGTAACCGGAGGCCCTGGGTTCAATCCTCCGTAGTGCCACTGAGTTTCGTCGGTGTGTTCTTGGGTAAGACACTTTCCCTTAGCCTCGTCCGTCGGATGGGGACGTAAACCGGGCGGTCCCGTGTATCGGTCTATCCTCCGAGCACGTTAAAGAACTATAGGAATCTATTCGATAATAAGAGTAGGGCACGCGGTTCCCAGATTCCTATGTATCCTTCCCCTCTCTCTGGGGCGGCTCTAAATAACCTCTTCTGTGTTGATGAGCCGTTAAACAACATTCAATCATTCAATTGACAAACACAATATAACCATAGGTCAAAATAGGAGATGACAGAAAATGCGGACAGCTCGTGGTTTATTATAAAGTGTGCTTCAAGTTGTATCATCTAGACGTTTTTTTGGACATCGTTATTTCGGTTTTTGCAAATTTAGATTCTGTCCCTCTAAAGTACGTACTATAAAATTTAAAGTCAAGTAGTATTTGCAAAGAGAAAACGCTGTTTACAAACTACGCTCAAGAATGCTCTATAATCCTTAGACGCACGCACGCACGCACGCACACACGCACACACACACACACACTCTTGATTATAAAATACCATACACATTAATGAAATATCAAACGTAAAATAAAAGGTTTACATTCCGTGAAAATATGTGGTTTGGGATGAAACTCCGATTGAGAGTTAAAGACACATTTCGAGCCTATTGTATTTGTGGGGGAGAGAATTTATATAGGTAACTGTAAATCGCTGTTAGAAGTACATTTGCACAAGGAAATTGAGATTATTAGTGTTTTGTAAAAGGATGAGGCCCGTCCCATAAAGAGTGTATAATAATGTAGTAAAAATTATAACCGTTTTGCATTTTATGTGCACTTGTATATATGTTAAAACAACTATGTATAGATGGATTTTTTTAAAAGACCCGTGTTAACAATTAATAGTTTTTGTATTTTTAGCACAATATACTCTATTATCAATTACTTCTCTGCCATTTTTTAGTAAATCTCAAATGCAAGAAACTCATCGGGACTTCAAAATTCAAAAATCGTTGTCATCTGTCAGTGTTTTTGATCACCTGAGCCGAAGGCTCAATGTGATGTTTTGGAATCACTCTTCGTCCGTCGTCCGTCCGTTGTCTGTCCGTCGTCCGTCGTCGTCGTTATCTTTTGCTTCTGACGACTTTTTCTCAGAAACCGTTAGTCGGAATTCAATCAAATCTTATATGAATTCATTAAACTGGATTTTATAGTTGCACCAACAGCTAAGGTCATTTGGCGACATTTCAGCTTTTTATTGGTGGAGGAAGACCCCAGATGCAAACCCGGGCATTTTTTCGTGCACGGGCGCGCACCTGAGTAGAACCACCGACGTTCCGCAAGCAAGCTGGATAGCTTGATACTCATACTTAACAGTCCTGGCCCCATGGGGAATCGAACCCACAGCGGTGAGGGACATGTGATTTCAAGTCTGAGACCACTCGACCACGGACAACCCCAAGTTTATGTGAAGCATCATTATATGTTTTTCGAATGGTGCACCTGAGGTCATAAATGCCCCCCGCAATGGGGCTTATCCGTTTCATTTAACAAATCTTAAAAAATCGTCTGCAAAAATACAAGATATAGAGCTGTGATATTTTGCATATAACATCGTCTTATGGTCCTCTAACTAGTTTGTTCTAATGGTGACCCTGAGGTCAAATTTGGACCCGCCCCAGTGGTCACATATTAAACATAGACTTATATAGGGAAACACTTCAACAATATTCATCTCTGAAACTACAATAGCCAGAGGTTTAATATTTTGCATTTACCTTAAGGTTATGGTCATCTACCAAGTATTTTCAAATCGTGACTCTGTGGTCAGATTTGAACATTTCCTGTTCTGCTTCCTTTTAGTGTATTTATATTCATTCATTCATTCATAACCTTTACTTATTTAAAATGAATCCGTACGGAACTCTATTATGCTCCGGATAAGATTTTTCAAAAAGGGGAGATAAATAAAAAAGTAGTGAAGCTAGAGTTATGGTTCCTATGAACTGCACTCCGTCTCATTATCCTTATCATTCACAGGAACTTTAATCGAGCATACTTTTTGAGTTTTGCTCCGGACAAAAAGCGCATGGACGCACATACGGACGGACGGAAAAAGCGGCGACTATATGCTCCCCCATAATAAACAATCTAGTGTGTTTTTTTTAGTTACAATATATCTTATATCAAAAACTAAGGTAATAGTAAATGAAAAGAAAAAAACTGTGATGGGGCCTCAATATAATGTCTCTGTGGTAATCAGTCAGCGAGAAGTAAGCAGTTAAAAAGCATGCTATCCATGACTTTTCAACGACTACAATCAGCTGGGAAATGTGTCTTTAATGCGATTGAACAAGATATAACTGTGATGTAGATCTACACACGTTATATTATATTTAATGATGCGTATATCATAGGTAGATGTCTTTATCAATGAATTAAACACAGTCATGTACACTCCTTTACACAAACAGTCATGTACACTGCTTGACCTGTATAAACACAAGGTTTCTCTAGGCTCGTGTTTATATAAAGGTAAAAAAGAGTTAATGAAACATCTACAAAAAATATGTTCAGGATGAATGATTCTGTTACTAAAGCGAAGAAACCGTTCATTCATTAACACATTCAACCCCAATATATATATATCGAGAGAGACTACATTTTACCATGTATGACCTGGAATGAAAGTTGAGATAAAGACCTGATCAATATGACACATTGAAAGGCCTTGGCCTACATATAATTATCTAAGTTAAAGGTGGTACATCAGGATTTTGTTAGAAACATCTTAAATTATAAAATTGTTCAAGTTCATGATAAAACACTTATATAAATCAAAATATGATGTTAGAACCATTTTGATAACGACTAAACTTGGAAAACACCATATAGCTAGGACAGAATCGAACGTAAAATGCTGATATTAACCCTGGTGCGTCACCTAGGATAGCATGTATTACTGTCCAGAATGAATTTCTTTGCAAATAAGGGATAATGTTTAGGTACATTCATTATGTTTCGGCCATGTAGAATAGAAAATATTAATATTTGTCAATTTTAAGTCGGACACCTAGCTAGACCCCCATGAAAAGCCTGATGTACTCCCTTTAAGCAAAGAAAAGCACTCTATTTATACACAAAATCCTTAACTGATCATATAATTAACTACAAGGGAGTATACGTATACTTATATGTTAATACATTGACCTATTTGCGTTTCAATTTAAAACTAAGATATCAAACTTCAAATGTCTGTTTTTGTTTATCACATACATGTGATGGATACCTCACGGCGTGAGATGAAATCAATATCATCCGGTTTTGATAATTACTTTCAGAGCCTTTTTACCCTTCTATGCAGCGGCCTGTATAATGCCCCTTCCACAACCAAACTTCTTTTAAAATCATGCAGTTTTCCCCATTTTTTAAACTTACCTCATTTCATTCCCCATTCATGGATTTTTCCCCAATTTAGGCCAAAAGGCCCCTTCCCCAAAAACTGGCAAAAAGGCCCTGACTTCACCAGTTTCCGTTTTCCGAACCCTCAATAATACAATTTTTATAAAGCTTCTTTGAATATAAATATGATGTTTGCCTTATTTTATACATGTAGCCTAGTAGTAAATATAGCTACATAACATAATAAATATTAATACATTCGTACCACTTTACAATGGGGTTTATTGAATGTACCACTTAGTACATTTAAACTAGACGGGAAAAATACCGAGAACATACCTGACCTCACACCGCCGTATCCAGACCGTGGGATTCACTCGTGAAATTCAACGAATTTGTCGCAAAATGGCGATGACAAGAGTTGTAATCGGTGTCGATGTCGGTGGAACAAACACAGATGCAGTTATCGTAGACAGAGAAGCAGCAGAAACAACTGTTATAGCGCAGGCTAAGACCGCAACTACATCGGATATTACAACCGGTGTTAGTGCTGCAATACACCTGGCGTTAATTAACGCTCGGAAAGAAAATAGGAAACTCGCTGTTCAACGAGTTAATATCGGAACAACTCATTTCATAAATGCTGTCGTCGAAGGCAAGAAGTTGGCGACAGTCGCTGTTATCAGGCTGTGCGGAACCGCATCTAGAAAGGTTCCTCCTTTTAGTGATTTTCCTGAACATTTAATTGACAAGATAAAAGGAAGTGTGTTTCTTGTGGAAGGCGGATACCAATTCGATGGAAGCGAAATATCTGGAGTAGATGGAAATGAAATTATTAATTGCATTAAGACTTTGAAACAGACCGGCGAAAAAAATATCGTGGTATCGGGGATTTTCTCGCCTCTGCGACAAGAACATGAAGCTGAGGTGGTAGAGATAATAAAGGAACTATTTCCTGAAGCAAGTGTGACGGCAAGTGGGGAGATAGGCAAGTTGGGTTTATTGGAACGTGAAAATGCTGCCATATTGAATGAGTGCATTAAACCTCTTTGTCTTGAAACAATACGAGGATTCCGGTCAGCGTTGGATGACCTTGGTCTTCAATGTCCCATGTTCTTGACGCAAAATGACGGGACAGTTATTAGTGAAGACAGGGCCTTGCATTTCCCGGTATTCACGTTTGCGTCCGGCGCAACTAACAGCATGCGTGGAGCAGCGTTTCTGTCCGGGATAAAGGACGCCATTGTTGTGGACATCGGTGGCACAAGTACCGATGTGGGCATTCTTCTGAAGGGATTTCCCAGGGAAGCATCATCCGAGGTGAAGGTCGGCGGAATAAGGACGAATTTCAGGATGCCTGATGTTATAAGTATCGGTCTTGGTGGGGGGTCCTACGTCACTGAAACTATGACCAATGGAAAGACTCGCGTTAAGGTTGGTCCGCAAAGTGCTGGTTATCAAATTGAAAACGAGGCATTACTGTTTGCTAAATCTGATAAAGAGAGAGACATGCGCGTGGTTACTGCCACAGACGTAGCTGCTGCCGCGGGAATTGTTGATGTACATGTTGGGAACAAAGACAATGTGCATCACCTCGATAAGAGATTCGTAGTGGAAGCCATGGGGAGAATTCACGATATGACGAGTGCTTGCATTGACCAGATGCGCTTCAATGACAGGGAACTACCGCTGATTCTCGTTGGAGGTGGGAGCATCCTTATCGACAGAAACACAAAGTTTAACGGAGTTGCAGAAATAATCACACCAATGCATCATGATGTTGCTAACGCGGTTGGGGCGGCCTTGAGTCAAATTTCTGTAAACGCAGACCAAATTGTGAACTTGGAAAAGCACATGGACAGTTCCGCGATGAGATTGGAAGTTGATAATGAGTTGAAAGACAAACTTGACGAAAGTGAAAAGGCTAAGATTACCGAAAATGTGAGAAAAGAGTTTTTGCAGAAAGCGAGAGAAACAGCATTGGGAAAAATCATTGCTACAGCTAGGCAAAGTATAATCGAACTTGGTGCCATTCCGGAATCTATCACTTTGGTAGATAAAGATGATATATCGCTCACGTATATTCCTGGAAACGCTACGAGGATAAAGATCAAAATGGTCGGCGACTTAAAAGTCGACGACTCTGCTGGTGTGTTTGTTGTTCCAGAATCCGTGTATACTCGTGCACCAACAACTGGATCGCAGGTGCGTAAACAAACTGTAACAAACACAGGAACAATTCTTAGCGAGCAGGGAATCAGTCTGAAAATAAAAGAGCCAATCATTGACGCCCGAACAGGAGAGTGGCTGATTTCAGAATACGATATTGAATGTATGAGTATTGGAGCAGGGATTTTAGGCTGTGGTGGTGGCGGAAATCCTCATGTTGGTCGAATATTGGCACTGAATGCACTGAAAGAGGGGAAGAAGATACGCGTTGTGACACCGTCTAAATTTCTGAAAAATGCAGACGTCGAGAATGACTTAGTCACTATCGTTGCCTATATGGGTGCTCCTTTGATTTTGTATGAGAAACTTGTATCCGGAAATGAAACAGCGGGCGCTCTTCGATGTTTGCAAGACATATACAGTGTTGGTGGATATTCAAACGGAGATTTAAAATCAAAGGATGGGGTTAATATTGTCAAAGCAGATGGCGTCACGTTCATTGACGATTACAGGCAAAAATCGGATGATGACGACGACGGCAAGATATCGATGGGGCAGAAAAAAATTGTGGCGATCATGAGTGCCGAAATTGGCGGTATGAACTGTATCGAGCCTCTGATAGTTGGATCCGAACTAGACCTTCCTATACTGGACTGTGATGGCATGGGACGCGCATTTCCCGAGTTGCAAATGTTCTCGCCGTTTATCTACGGATGTAAGCCTTATCCAGCAACGCTTGTAGACGACAAAGGCAGACGAGCAGTGGTTCTCCATGCAGACGGACCAAAACAGCTAGAAAACCACTTTAGAAATGTGGTAATTAGCATGGGATGTAGTGGTGGCGTAGTCCTGTCGCATTTCAACAAGAACGAGGTGTTGAAGTTCACAGTTCAGCACAGCCTTAGTCACGCCTGGAGGTTAGGAGACACGATAATGAAAGCTCGTGCTGATAATAGGCCGCCTATAAACGCAGTGGTAGAGGCGGAAAATGGAAAACTACTCATTTATGGAAAGGTCACGGACGTTCAAAGGGAGACAACTGGTGGATTCAATAGAGGAAAGATAATATTGGAAGGGCTTGACGAATTTGTTGGTAAATCAGTTGAAATCGATTTTCAGAACGAGTTCCTTTTGGCGAGAGAAGTTATGAGAGATTCTGGAAATTTGAATATTCTCGCATGCGTTCCAGATCTAATTACATTAATGGACGCCGATACCGCACAGCCGATTCCAACAGAAGAAGTACGTTATGGCATTCGTGTATCTGTGGTTGCTATTCGCGTTTCTCCGATAATGAGTTCTGAACAGGCCTTGAAGTTTGTTGGACCTCAAGCGTTTGGTTATCCAGAGACTGTGAAGTATATTCCAATTGGCAAGTACGTTGACGGCGGTCCGGTGGCGCCAACATAGGACTCGGAAATATATTGTTGTTATAACAAAACTGTCCCGAATGTTTAGAAGCCGTTAACGGTGAATATGATGCTAGAATATACTCAGGGATAAGCTGGTGTCGCATACTTTGCAGTTTCCTTGTATTTGTCGTTTGTTTTGTATGACTGTGTTCTGCGAATGCTACATTTTTTATTCGACTTTATAACCGTATTTTAAGTCATAGTGATTATGTTTGCATGAAATGTATTCTGTCAGGACGCAGAAGTTAAGGATGTTGGCTGGGCAAGTTTTGACATCTGCAAGTCTAAACATTTTGTTTTTTAAATCATAGTTTTATTTGACAACAGAATTGTTTCATTTTTTTCCATTCTAGTAGATATGGATATAATGTAGGATTTAAGATGGTAACATATCAAATTTTAAGCAATTTTTTTTCCCCATATTTTTCCGTCATTTGTGATCATTTTTGGTTGTCAACCATATAGGGGGTATGGGTAGCTCTGAGTAGAATTTGTCCTTTTGCTAAAGAATAAATCAGATTTTTGTTTTTCAGTAGTGGAATACATATATAAAAGTAGGTACTGAGCTAATTTTATTTTCGATCTCCATGTCAGTATAGTGTGTACAGTATTTTACATTGAAAATTTCAAAATAACTCTAAAATGGGTGTAATTTAAAGAATTTTTAATAAAAAATCATAGAAGCCTGGTGACCTATATATTTTTTTACTTGTTTTGAAAAAAATGTCATAGGACCTTGACATATACAAGTTTTAAAAAAAGTTGATCATTAGAACATAATTTTTTATCTTGAATTAATATTTCGGTGAAAACAAAAGTGGGTGGAGTACGGTCCGTATATGTTTGCCTTTTAAAGTAAAAAGATGAATGAGGATTACAATTGTTTGTGTATGTTTTGAAAGATATGTACATATGCAATCGAAAATTAATTGTTGTTTTTCAATAAACTTAATGTTATGAAAACAATTGTGAAAATGTTCAATGACTATATTTTTCCTCTTTTTAGTGAAATTTAGAAGTTAGAATTAAGTGCCTTCTTCAATGACGTCTAGTGGGGAAAAAAGTGTGGTGACCTAGCCTTTTTTCGATAATTTTGAATCTAAATTATACCAAAGAAGCTTTTAAAAAAAATCTTATCACTACATCCTTTCCCAGCCAACCTCCTTAAACGGTTATAATTATAAATGCTTAGAAAATCTATATTATTTAGAATATTCCGCTCTCGCACACACACGTCAAATTTATTTGTAACTTGGAAGTTTTGCTTATTACTCGATTTTCACTGAATTTGTCAGACGAATTTGATCAATGTTCGTTAAAAAAAATATGCATACATAATACTGCCTTAAATCGTTAGAGTGATAATGGGCCTTTTGTTTTAGAATTATGAAATTCGATATTTGCGAAGGAAAGGTATCATATTCGTTAATTTTTTGATTTTGCATGCATATAAATAACCTAGCCAACACTTAGATTAGAATTGTATATGTGCAACCATATACACCTTTGTCTGCATAACATGTGGAAATAAGCAAGCCAGCAAGTAAAAGTAGACTCCACCATGTTTTCTTAAAACAGCATCCAATCCTTAGCAACCGGATATATAGCATCCAACCCAAAGCAATCAATCCACAACCACGAACCATCTGTATAGACGTAAATATCCACATATTTTTTATATTATACTTTATGTTTTAGCTCATATACACTACAATATAGTGTAAATGAACTAAAACATAAAGTATAAAATAAAAAATATGTGGATATTTACGTCTATACAGATGGTTCGTGGTTGTGGATTGATTGAATAATATAATTATATTCTTTGTAAAGGCGGCTTATACGCCTGGTGGATCGTATGGAATACCGGCGGTGACATGCCAAATGCTCTTTGCTCATTGCTTATTGCTCATTGCTCTTAGCTAATTGCTCTTTGCTCATTGCTCATTGCTCTTTGTTAATTGTTCTTTGCCATTTGCTAATCGCTGTTATACGATTTAATTTTAGCCAATCAGAGTGTTATTTATTCATCGCCAAAAATTGCGGATATCTGAGGCAAAATGGACGAGTGTGTGTGTTGTAAAAGAGAGCTAGCGCCGGGGCTAACTTTGCTGATTGCTCTTTGCTAATTGCTGATTGCTAATTGCCCTTTGCTTATTGCTCTTTGCTCTTTGCTCTTTGCTGATTGCTCTTTGCTGATTGCTGATTGCTAATTGCTGATTGCTTACTTTGCTAATTGCCCTTTGCTGATTGCTCTTTGCTAATTGCTTATTGCCTTACTGCTCTTTGCTGATTGCTAATTGCTGATTGCTTGTTGCTTATTGCTAACTTTCCTGATTGCTCTTTGCTGATTGCTCTTTGCTAATTGCCCTAATTGCTAATTGCTCTTTGCCAATTGCTCGGTGCGTTTAGGGTCCTACCATCGGTTACCGAAAGCACTCTTGGTAACCATTGGTAGCCATCGGTCACCGTTGGCATGGTTGGTAGTATTTCTTACTCTATACCCATCTTTAAAAAGCTTGATATACTTCGACAATCCGTTTTATCCATCTGAACATTAAAAATATATATATTCGCGAATATGTTTAGCAGTTTGATTAGTTTGTATCTGAACGAGTATATATAACTGCAATTTCTTATTCTGATTTTTACACCCAGTATGTGTGTGCGTGTGCACGCACATGTCTGCGTGCTCGAGCGCCAGTGTGTGCGTGCGTGTCTACATGCTTGCGTAAGTGTGCGATAATTAAAAATAAAAATAATATCTTGTCGCAAATGGAACCTTCGTAAAATAAAATGTTTTTTATTGTTTGCATTAAGCAACCCACCGAGAAAATGCCAAATATTAGCGTTTTTTTTTCAATAATAGAATACTGTTTTACTTGACATTAAAGGGGCACACGGTAATATTGATATATTTCTTTAAAATTCACGGCGTCCCTTTAGTTTTCCTACATAACTTTAATTTGTTCAATCATTAATATTAATTATTAGAATAGTTCAATGCAAATTGTGTTTATATATTACTAACTGTATATACTATTTCACTAATAACATATAAAAAAAGATAAAATAACAAAGGCAACTGAAATCTCAAAATTGTATTTAATTATATGCAAGCCTTTTGAAAGTCAAAATGATACAGGAGTAATAAATGGAGGTGCTAATTGTAATGCTTGATATAAAACTCAGCATTGCCATGTGTCCCTTTAAGTTCGTACATCTTATAAATTGGAGATTTATGGGCATTACAATATCAGCTCTTCTCATTGCTGCTATGGCATTGGAAGCCATTTTGAATGTGTTAAAACGAGACCACCGATGCTACCTCAAGTGTAGAGTCGCGAGAAGATTGGTTACCAACGCCTTGCCAATCGGCGAACCAACGTCTACCGATGGCTATCGATGGTTACCAAGAGTGCTTTCGGTAACCGATGGTAGAACCCTCAACGCAATTAGAGTACTCAGCAAAGAGCAAAGAGCAATCAGCAAAGGGCAATTAGCAAAGAGCAATTAGCAAAGAGCAATTAACAATCAGCAATTAGCAAAGAGCAATCAGCAAAGAGCAATCAGCAAAGAGCAATCAGTAAAGGGCAATTAGCAAAGAGCAATCAGCAAAGGGCAATTAGCAAAGCGCAATTAGCAATCAGCAAATAGCAATTTGCAAAGAGCAATTGGCATGTCACCGCCGGTATTCCATAGGATCGGGTGTTACTGTATGATATGTTGATCAATTGATCAATACGGGCGTGTATGTAGTCACATGTACTTTGTTTATACACATGTCACGTTAATAAACTATTTACTTCAGTAATTAACATGTCTCCATATGTCAATCATTTATCCATTTTAACCAATCAAACCAATACTATATCTCCGACAAACAATAGCACGTGCAACAGTATAATAAAGCACGTGCAACTGTATTATAATATAACCTATTGTCAATATACTCCACATCAACACTAGGGCGGATATATCTAAGTACTGGCGTCATGTTAATTACTTTCTTACAATTCCTATCTAACACAAGGTATGATCAGACGTTACGTTGGCCCACAGACCTAATAACAAATAGATTGGACACTACGAAAATTATCTAAATTTCACGAGGCACAGGCGAAAAATTCACAAACTATTTTCCAACTTTAAACACACATATCATGAAGAGTTTTATAGATACAAGTTTCATTCGTGCCAAATCCCATCACAAATTTATTTTGCTTTCCAATGATAGTATTTTGCTTTCTCTTACATTTAGAGCAAAAAGGTAGTTTGACGAACTTTGACTATGTCAAAACCTTGATTTTTAAGAGAAAAGAGAAAAACTATGACATTTTTAACTTTAAACACCTTTTTATACAATTTGTTATTTTGGAAATAAACATATTATAATCCCATTTTGCTATTCACTATAAATCTTTTGAATGTATTCTCATCAAAATCAATGAATAATTGACAGAGAAGAGAGAAGGAAAAGTTAAGGTACCACGTGATATTTTGGTTACATCATTAGTTAAGATAGGAAGTTTCCTACCTGTTGATTAATATGTCTGTGGTTGGCCCCCATAATATTCAAAATGGAAAAATATACTACTCTAAGTTTGATAAGCACCAATCCTTTTTCGCCTTATTTTTGAATCCAGGTGAAGGATATTTATGGTTTCCTTTGATATGGTTTAAGTATAGATGTGTTGAGTATAGAATGATAAAATGCAATCAGTCGCGAATAAAATTAATTCTTGACTTTTATGCTGTTGGTAAAACCAGCACCGTAAAATGTCGATTTGAAATCTGGTGCTTTGCAAAGTTCGAGTAGTATAGATATATTGTTATATTTTGTACTGCAAGTTAAAGTGACCGGATCATATTCTATCTTCCAATGATGTTTTTAATTGTTATGTGTATCTAGAAAATTTAACTGGGTCTCAAAAATAGGCATGTTTGTCATATTTTGTAAATTGTGGATCTTCTGGGAAAGTTTTGATCCTATAAACATAGAGCGCACCCCGAGCACACATATTTGTGGCTGATGGCGTGCCCCTATCAATTACATCTGCCAAAAAAATAATAGATGTGCTCGAGGGTGCGCTCTGTATTGTCTTTTTCCTGGTATACACATCGAGAGTAGACCTCTGGTTCGGGCATCACTGACTTTGCAGGATATGTATCTGGTTCTCTAAATGTCTGAAGGTTATGCCGAATCTTTTACACTATTGCGTGGATGTTTGCGCTTTCTTCAATGCAGTTTCCATTGCAGCTTTCCAACCATACCAGTTACGCATCCATGAGTTCTGCTTATATAGTCGTTAAAACATTTCTAACTGCTCTACGTTGAACCTACGTTAGTGTCGTGATGTCTTGTTGGGGTCCCATACCGTTGAACCTACGTCAGTGGCGTGATGTCTTTGCTGGAGTCCCATACCGTTGAACCTACGTCAGTGGCGTGATGTCTTTGTGGAGTCCCATACCGCTGAACCTACGTCAGTGGCGTGATGTCTTTGTGGGGTCCCATACCGCTGAACCTACGTCCTTTGTGGGGTCCCATACCGTTAAACCTACGTCAGTGTCGTGATGTCTCGGTGAGGTTCCCATACCGTTGTCCTACGTCAGTG
This sequence comes from Cyrtodaria siliqua, assembly GCA_037043455.1. Lineage (NCBI taxonomy): Eukaryota > Metazoa > Mollusca > Bivalvia > Adapedonta > Hiatellidae > Cyrtodaria > Cyrtodaria siliqua. Next base: position 254,229 of record JAWPHD010000710.1, on the reverse strand, counting down.
TTGTGGTCATTGTGGGAGACCCATACCGTTGAACCTATGTCAATGCCTTTATGTATTTGTGGAGGTCCCGTACCGTTGAACCTACGTTAGTATTTGATGTTTGAGTGTGGATCCCGTACCGTGAACCTACGTTAGTATTTGATGTTTGAGTGTGGATCCCGTACCGTTGAACCTACGTTAGTATTTGATGTTTGAGTGTGGATCCCGTACCGTTGAACCTACGTTAGTATTTGATGTTTGAGTGTGGTACGGGATATTTGATGTTTGAGTGTGGGTCCCGTACCGTGAACCTACATCAGTATTTGATGTTTGAGTATGGGTCCCGTACCGTGAACCTACGTTAGTATTTGATGTTTGAGTGTGGATTCCGTACCGTTGAACCTACGTTAGTATTTGATGTTTGAGTGTGGATCCCGTACCGTTGAACATACGTTAGTATTTGATGTTTGAGTGTGGATCCCGTACCGTTGAACCTACGTCAGTGCCTGTGTATTTGTGCGAGTCCCATACCGTTGAACCTACGTCAGTGTCGTAGTCTTTTTATTGCACCTCGCACAAAATCCTAGGAATTTCATTGGATTAGAGCGGTCACATGGTGACCCTCTATTATTCTATAGTGGGTCAGTAGATTTCATCAGGGCTTTATATTATTTAATTATCAGCCCAGATTGCATAGAGGATCACTAAGACAATATAGACTATAATTCTGATTCAAATTTGCAAATAGTTCTTTAAGGCATTAGTAACAAACATAATAAGTAAATTTTAATGTTTTTAAACTGTACAGGTCATTACGTCAAATTGCGCGAACCTCTTGAGCAATGACATTGACCTCCACTAAAATGGGTTAAATATAGGCGTTTGCCTTAAAAATAGGTGCTCGTTGCAATAAATCAGTTAATGGGTTTGTTACTGACCCCTTAATAAATAATTGGGGTCAGTCAGATGTATAGGGGGACTCGGTACCTACATTAGTGCCGTGATGTCTTTCTGGGGATTCCATACCACTGAACCTACATTAGTGCCGTGATGTCTTTGTTGGGGTCTCATACTATTGAACCTACGTCAGTGCCGTAATGTTGCTGGGGATCCCATATCAGTGAACATACATTAGTGCCATGATGTCTTTCTTTGGATCACATACCATTGAACCTACATTGCCTTGATGTCTTTGTGGGAGTCCCATACCGTTGAGGCATGGCATACACGATCTGGACGTACCATTGTGCAAGTGGTAGCTCTTTGACTATAGTGGTGCAGTACTAGCTGTGTCCCTGTAATAGTGAATGATTTCGGGTACCAGTAGACTACAATGCGTTCCTTCCGGACACCAGTATACTGGGAAGCAACGAACACAAACAAGAGAGGTCTATTCATGAGAGGTAATAAATCCGGGAACATCTCCTATGCACGTTAGCACCGGCTTAGGTCTAGGTATTCTACTTTTAAGCCAACACGATTTGATTGCAAGACCCCTAAGGACCAGCAAGTTATAACACTAATGATTAGTAGTCGGAGCAACTTTTACTGTCGCCACACACACAGCATTAAACGTGCCAAGACGGAGTGCCAAAACATGTTCTCAAAAAATATATCGAAAACTACTTAACTGAAACTTTTGGTCCGATTTCCCCAAAACTTCACTGGAATAATGCCTTTTTTTAAATGACAAATGTATTTTTTAAGAAAATAATGCTTTTTCATAATGTTTTTTGTTATGGCTGGACAGTTTGACTAGAGCTGTTCACACGCATATGTTCATGATTTCCTTAAGTTATAAATGTCCTTGGCCTTTAGTTTGTGAGTGGGTACAACGTGAATTTATGGCTGGCCAGTTATTCCCGATCTTATTTTAAGGATTATGTCCCGATACAAAGAAAGATTCAAGTTAGATATCTCAAACACTTCTGCATATTTTTCCAAGAAACTTGCAGTACCTCATTTCATTATCCTAGTTAGAAACAAAAATGATTTCAAAACTGAAATAATATAAATAAAGAGGTTTTAATAGGGCACTTCAAAGTGGACCCAACAGAAATTAGAACTCAACAGTATAAATCTAATTTTAGATAAAAGTTGCAATATGTTACCTTGATATCCTTTTATATATAGCTAGCTGGTTCTATCAATTAAAATCTCAAATAATCCTATCGAAGTTGTTTCTAAACAAACAAAATCAATGTTCATAATCAATGCAAAAATTAACTGCATACATAACTGGTCATGGTATTTGATTGGTGCAGCACCCTCAGAGTCTCTAGATCAAGATCACCGATAGCCTCTAACTACACACTGAAGGGTCACGTCCTAGAGACCACGGATTCGGCAAAGTACCTCGGGGTGGAACTACAAAAAGACATGAATTGGAGCCTCCATATCGACAAAACAGTCAAGAAGGCGAACAGTACACTAGGATTCTTGAGAAGGAACCTGAGGATTTCCAACGAACAAACAAAGTTCTCGGCATACTTCTCACTAGTAAGACTCACCCTAGAGTACTGTTCTACTATTTGGAGCCCTCACACCCAAGGGCACATCAAGAAGGTAGAGATGGTTCAGCGTCGGGCAGCACGGTACATCACTAACCGCTACAGGAACACTAGCAGTGTCACATCTATGTTGGAGCACCTAGAATGGGAGACCCTGGAGTCAAGGCGTACTAAGAGCCAGCTCACCATGCTCTTTAAGATTATTCACGGGCTAGTGGACATACCAGCATCCGAGTTCCTGACACCTGCATCATCTTGCACCAGGTCCAATCACTCTTTGAAATTTAGACAGTTATCTTCTTCCAGCGACTATCTCAAATTTAGTTTTTTCCCAAGAACAGTTTGTCGTTGGAATAGTCTACCAGCCACTGTGGCTGAGGCTCCTGATTTGGTATCTTACAAACAGGAGCTTTCCAAACGTTAATTCTAAACCCTGTCCTAGTTGATTGTTTGTTAGGTTCTAGTGATTCTCAGTGCTATGCTGGTTGGGTGAATTCCCAGGGGCCGCTACGGTTGCCAGACAGGATTGATGATGAAGGCCTATCACGCAAATAGCGACTAAGAATATCTTCCTTCTACCTTTCCTATCCATTTTTACTCATTTTTTCTTCTCACTTTAATTCATTGTTAAGTATATTTGATATTAATGCGCAACCAAACCGCGTTGTAATCGTCAATTGTGACGGAAACGTCGCATAAAAGTTGCATAAAAGAACTTCATACATTTTTTTCTTCTTTTTAATGGCTGGCACAACCCAGACAAGGTAATATATTGAAAGTTATATAAAAAAATAGTCAGTATAATAGTCGGATACTGACGAGTTCTTCCTGCTAGATTCTCTGTATAGTGCAGTTTAAAAACGTCTTCATAATTTATTTTAGTATTTTAGCTGTGTTATATGTTTATGATAAATGTGTGATATACTGTACGTTTCATGTACAAATATTTAGTGTGTTTCTTACCTATCCTACTTTTAACTTTGCTATTTGTTGAAAGTACATACCTTAACAACCGTCTTGTCTTATAATCATCTGTTGTTTTTCTTTTCCCCCACCCTCACATTTTCTTTCTGTACCTCGCTTTCATTTTTAAAGGCAAGCAGCCAGCATCAGAAAGTGCGTTCATAACGGATTTTTGCACGATGCACGGCGCATGACAGATGTGCAACACTTGAATCTACGCGGGAATGCCACAAGGGCGCAGCCTATATATGCATCGTTGAAACAAGAACCATAACTCTTTACTGATATTGTTTTTTCGAACTTTTTCAAGCTTTTATTGATATAATGATATAAAAGCCCTGATAAAGTTTGGTTACCAAAAATAAATTGCAAAATGGAGGTGCTCGAGCGTGAACATAACTGTTGTTTATAATAAACGACATTGGTAGTTTCCAAGCTTGTCCGAGATTTCATTGATATCACAGACAATGTTTGATCAATTGAATTGAATTGGGTTTTAAGGCACACCAACACATGAAAGATTATAGGGTGCCTAACTGGAATGAACATGCCAGGCTCTTCCTCCATTTATATCAAGCTAAAATATGGAGAATGGGCCTAGAACCTTCTTACCTGCAGAACTGCAGAGTTGCTCCAAATTCTATAGTAGACACTCCATTTACAATGGAGGCACGTTTCCATGTTTGCATTTGTGGTGTCATGATAAAGCCCTTGAAAAGTTTGATCAAGATCAATTGGAAAATGAAGGTCTTAAAGTGTTAACAATGCAGAATAATGCATATTTCATTAAAATAAGGGTCAAATACAATATTTAATAGTTGTCCAAGCTGTCATTGACCCTGTCAACATTTTTGTAGAGGTAATCTGCAAAATAAGAGTGCTTATTTAACAAAGCAGAATAGACCATTTTTCATTATAACTCTGTAATTTTGTTAACAAGTGAACAGACGGATGGGAAATGGCATCTCCACAGCTATAAAGCCTTGAACATAAACAAGAGCAGTCGGATGACAGCACCCTCCACTTGTGACCTTGTATATTCAGTTTAACTAAATATACAAAGGGGTATAACTTTGTCAAAACAAATTGCAAAGTTAAGTAACTCGCACATGGCATGTTATCTATTTATATGAAGTTGCACCGAATTCTGTCAAGTAGTTTCTGAGCTTACCAAACAAGGTAATGCAATGCCAATGGCTGGCACCAATGCAGGGATGAGAGCGGTCAGATCACAGCACGCTCGACTTTTCACGAACTTGTCTATTTATTGGACAACTAGGTTGAAAAAGGGGCATAATTCTGTAAAATTCATAACAGTTATGGCCCTTAGTTGTACGAGTTCATTTTATGATGATGAATACTGTTATACATGAGTCAAGTTTCTGTCAAGCAGTTTCTGAGATATGAGCTTACTGAAAAAGGTTAAGAAACTGACGGGAGTACAAAAAGGGGCATAACTTTGTCAGAACAGAGTTACGTGACTTGCGCGTAGCACATCATCTCATACTGATTACACAAAAAGTTTTATTGAGATATGCCAGGCGGTTTCTGAGATATGAGCGAATTGAACTAGGTAACCAAGACACTGACAAATACAACAAGACCTTGGTCGGAGAGTGCCTCGCCCACCGCAGCAAACGGCATGAAATATTTTATTCAATTTGTGCTTAAATGATGTTCACCAAAAATGACCAAGTATCAAACAAATAAAAGCGAGGTAATCACAAGAAGTTAAGTTACTGAGGTTAAGTGGTTTTACCAGGGTGTAGTTTTGGAAAAACATGCAAAAATATCTTTTGACCTTGGTATTTTGTGTCATTCAGCGAAGTCCACCAATGCCAACAATACATATGACCAAGTATCAAAGACATAAAGTGAGGCAATCATATAGTTAACTGAGGTTAAGTTACCTAACCAAGGTTGAGTTACCTAACTAAGGTGAAGTTTGGGAAAAAAAACACGATATGACCTTGACCTTGGTATTTTTTGTTGTCCAGCGAAGTCCACCAATGCCAATAATACATATGACCAAGTATCAAGACATAAAGTGAGACAATCACATAAAGTTAACTGAGGTTAAGTTACCTAACCAAGTTAAAGTTTGGGGAAAATAACGCAAAATATGACCTTGACCTTGGTATTTTTTGTCATTCGGTGATGTCGACCAATGCCAGCAATACATATGACCAAGTATCACACACAGAAATTAGATAACTTGAGGTTAACTTACCTAACCAAAGTGATGTTTAGGGCAAATAATGCAAAACATGACATTGACCTTGGTATTTTTTGTCGTTTGGCGATGTCCACCAATGCCAACAATACATATGACCAAGTATCAAAGACATAAAGTGAGGTAATCACATAAAGTTAATTGAGGTTAATTACCTAATCAAGGTTAAGTTTGGGGGAAATAAGCAAAATATTACCTTTACCTTGGTAATTTTTGTCGTTCACTGATGTCCACCAATGCCAACAATATATATGACCAAGTACCAAACAAAGAAAATGAGGCAATCACATACAGTTAACTGAGGTTGTTATCTAACCAAGTTAAGTTTGGGAAAATAACGCAAAATATGACCTTGACCTTCGTAATTTTGGCATTAGCCGATGTCCTTGACCCAACAAAGCATCTGACAAAGTTTCAGAAAAATTCGAGCAGCAGTTGTTGAGATATAGTTGATTTAAAATGTGGCCGCCGCCGGAAAAGTGACTGCTACCCACTATCGTGGGCGAGACAAAAAGGCGCATAGCTTTATATGTGTGAAATTTCATTGATTTCTGTCATGCAGTTTCTGAGCCATGACCTTACCAAAAAAGGTTAATGATTACGGCAATGCCAATGTGAGTAGAATACCTTGCCTTTTCTGCGAAAACTCGAGCTCAAAAATGAGCATTTTTACACACACACACTGGAGAACTTGATAAATACAACAAGGATTTTATACTGTACTAGTTTATTGTGCTTACATTGCATTATGAAGGCCACATACATTTATATACCTCTTCAATATAGCAGTCCAATAGCCCATTTCAGGGCTTAGTTACCTTATATAACAGAGGCCTGTAAAGGGCCTCTTCCAAACTGAAAATTGGACTTTTTTTTCCCAACTGTGGCAGAAATATTTCCCAATCGGAAAACAGCAGTATCTCAGAATTTAAGAAAAAGCATGAATTCTGCATTGTGTTTTAGTAAATTCCGACTTGGAAAAGTTAATAATTATGGTAAATAATGGATGACAATATAAATAAAGTATATTAATGTCATATTTACTTAATTTATGAAATCTTGTATTTTTCCCAAAATGAGAAATAAGCGCGTTCTTTTTTCCCAAAATGGACAGGCCTTGGCCTTTCCCAATTTTGTGGGAAAAAGCCCTGCATTTCACCGGTACTTCAGAAATCTGAGTACAATGTTCGGAATTTCAGTCACATGACTTCAAGAACTAATCAGATGCTGGTAGTCACAGAAGTATCAACAATCACAAATTAACCAGTTTCAATGTTTATATATTGAGAAGTATGCGTATTCGATCGCTTAAACACCACAGTCATTAGTGAGAAACAATCTTGAATCATTCCTTGGAAACTAGATCTGATTTCAAGGCTACAAGAACACGTGTTGAATTGTTTACATTTGAGAATGTACGTGCAAGTTGGAACCGGTGTTACGATAGAAATATTTTGTGAGACAATCCTGTTTTTGAACTGTATCAACAAACACGCTTTATGTTTTTCTGCAGTATCAAACACATTAATAACACATACATGACATGCGTTCAAGTTATAGGCTGATATTTATTAACATTTTTATAATGTTTGTAATTTCACCTTGGGCAGCGTTACAATGAATATTTAATGTGCCTACCATCGTTTTATTGATCGACCTATTTTGCTACTCGGAGATAGCTCGCTATTATCTGTGATCGTTCGGCAAATGTCGGGGTGAAATGGGCTATTATTCAATAAAACTAATATTTACATGAAAAGTCTTCAATATGTGATACAGTTTGCTTATAGCACATTCTTCAAACAGATTATCACCGCTGCGGGTTCGAATCCCACTGGGAGCTCGACTTGTGAGGAAGTGTCGACTGTTACGGATGGCGGGAGGTGTGTAGTACTGGTTCTACCCAGGAAAAGTGGGTGATCTGCCTCTACCACAAAAAATCAACTCTCATATATAACCTTAGAAAATGACGTAAACTACCATACAAACAAACATATTAAACAGATTCATATACTGTGGCAATACTCTGGTAGGCGAGAAAATCGTAAACAGTAAATGACATTAACAGAATATGATCGTCTACCAATTGCTGCACAAGTTCTACAAGATGGCAGAATGTGAAGGACAAATGCTTATACCTCTTAATATTTAATGTCAGAAGTTATCGCTCAACATAAGCATGATCTGTTGGGCCTGTTGATACTTCAATATTTCATGGTTTCTTGATGGATGATTGGTTATTCACTCTATACTGAGAGAAAAAGGTTTAGCAAGTTTTTGTTGCACCCTGGAAATAATACATTTTTGGTTGTAAAATCAAGAAACTACTGCCATAGACACAATATTTTATTAAACATACATCAATAACAGTCGAACATCTTAATGACGTAACGAATAAATCAAGCCCGTAAAGTACCAAAATGTCAGTATATCTTGTATACAGTATTATTTCATCTAAAAAACTTGCTAAACTTTTTCCCCTCAGTATCTATTACAGTACGGCCACTGTTGAGGACTCTGATTCATGTGACTGCCTACTTTTCGTCCTAATCCGATGGTCGAGGCTAAGCGATAGCGCAGAAACAAAAGGTGAATAACGATACCATGCCGATTAATCTACCTGCTACATCAAACATTGAGTTGCAGAAGGCCTACAGTAACTCGGCATTGAAAGAATGATGTAAACTTATCGCACCAAATTAATATTTATATAAATGAAGAATGTCATCACTTTGGCTTTTTAAATCCTGCCTTTGCTTTCTTCTTCGCAGAACCTTTGGAATCTTCAGCCTATAAAACACAAAAGGTGAAAATTGTAACAGTTATATGTGCTGTATTATAGTTACACCAAATACGTATCTTTTATAACATTTTTATAGGTGAAAGATTAAGATTTTTGGTAATAACTAACTCTTCGAGTTAAATTTTATTTAGAGTAGTTTACAATGTCAAAATCTGTATCACATTGCACGGGTTTTCCATGCATATCGATTCTCCTCTGCAATGTTTGAATTTAATTGAATGGCTCGGACGTCAACACCATTCTTAAAGTTATTACGAGCTGCCCCGGAGTAAGGAGAAAGATACTAAGGAATACGGGAACCCTGAATACATTTCTCTAGTTTTTCAACATGCTTAGACTCCGCTACAAAGGACCGCCATCTCCCCCATTTGACGAGATTTAACCCGTTATATATATATATATATATATATAATGGACTGCTTTCTTTGAATTAAGACCACTCCATTTATGTGACGAAGGCGTGTTTTGGGGAAAATGACTGACCAGCAGCTGGACATTGTAAACCTTGCCTGCAAATTACCGACTTTACAATGGATGCCAGGGCTATTATAGTCGTGCTTAGCGGGTTAAGGGTTAAATCCATGATCACCGGACCGAACATGTAATCCAGTGGCCCACCGTGGCAGCTTTAAATTTAAATGCACGAGTATTTACCAAAGTCAATTACAAAACCTAACAAAAAACCCAGTCGCACTCATTCATTGCGATTAAGGCGTGTGCAGTTTATAGTATTTCTTTATAACAAAATCATATTAAAACGTGAATGTATTTATTCATCGATGCCCAATTTGGTTTAAATGATGAACACAAAACAGGTTTAGGAGTATAATGAATTATTTGGAAGTGATAAGCGTCCTAAATATGTTATAACAATATTAAGCTCGAGTACCACGCTCTTTTGTTTTCATTTATTTGCTCCAACAATTCAAAATAGAACAAACACGCCGGACACTTTCGTGAATTATTGTAACACTTCAAATATATGTTACAAAATATCTATAAATAACTTGTTTAAAAATTAAAGCATATGCTTAATACAAGTTCCTTTATAAAAGTTACCTTTCGTTTAGTGGTTGTAGAGGAAGGGGAGAGAACAGTAAAGAATCCATCGAGCCTTCCCTGGGTACTGCCGGACCGGGCCTTTGTCAGCTTTTTGATGCCATTACGTATCCGGTCTTCACTGAAAGCAGTCCGACATTTGCGTTATGGAAGGCAAGTTTTAGGAGCTGACTAAATATTAAATCATATTAAAATGAGCTGAAGGCATACTTAAAGAGGGAAGCTCCATTAGTAATCTTTCCCTAGACAGGTGAATACAGATTACAAGAACTCTTAATGACACCAAAAAGGTGCTTAAAGTCTGAACATTGGAATTTTGCAATACACATTCTCTGTCTTTTAGTTTGTTTGTTTGTTTGAATGGTGTTTACTTAATTTTAGCACATGCTAGGCCATATATGATGGTCGTTTTAGCACATGCTAGGCCATATACGATGGTCGTTATTTTGCGATACGAGGCAGACCACCCAATTTTCCTGTGTAGAACCAGTACTGCATACCTCCCAACAAGGTGTAGAACCAGTACTGCATACCTCCCACCAAGGTGTAGAACCAGTACTGCATACCTCCCACCAAGGTGTAGAACCAGTACTGCATACCTCCCACCAAGGTGTAGAACCAGTACTGCATGCCTCCCACCAAGATGTAGAACCAGTACTGCATACCTCCCACCAAGGTGTAGAACCAGTACTGCATACCTCCCACCAAGGTGTAGAACCAGTACTGCATACCTCCCACCAAGATGTAGAACCAGTACTGCATACCTCCCACCAAAGTGTAGAACCAGTACTGCATACCTCCCACCAAGGTGTAGAACCAGTACTGCATGCCTCCCACCAAGATGACGAACCAGTACTGCATACCTCCCACCAAGGTGTAGAACCAGTACTGCATACCTCCCACCAAGGTGTAGAACCAGTACTGCATGCCTCCCACCAAGATGTAGAACCAGTACTGCATACCTCCCACCAAGGTGTAGAACCAGTACTGCATACCTCCCACCAAGGTGTAGAACCAGTACTGCATACCTCCCACCAAGATGTAGAACCAGTACTGCATACCTCCCACCAAGACGTAGAACCAGTATGCATCTTGGAACCAGTACTGCATACCTCCCACCAAGATGTAGAACCAGTACTGCATACCTCCCACCAAGATGTAGAACCAGTACTGCATACCTCCCACCAAGATGTAGAACCAGTACTTCATACCTCCCACCAAGAATCTTTAGTAGCGCCAGCCAACGGTCATGTGACCAGCCGTTTACATGCATGCCAGACACGTTCGTAAAGCTCGACTTGTTTATTCGTTTTAAGCATTATAAAATACTTGTAGGAGATTTGGAGAGATCACCTGTTTTGTCCATATGTGTTTTATTGTCTTTTTAGCAATTGGTTTTGTAGTGCCACCAATTCTTACGAATGGCGGGAGGTATACAGTCGTGGTTCAGCCCAGGAATAAATGGATGGTCTGCCTTCACCACAAAAAATCGACTTGTCATAATTAGCCTAAAATGTGATGAAAAATGACGTTAAACACCAAACAAACAAACAAACAAACAAAACTTTATTTTGCTTTGCCTTAACAGGAATTTGTAGAAAGTAAGCCAAGCCTCTTCATTCATACCTGTATACATGCAATTCGGTAGGAACTACAGTTGAAATCGTGACCTCTTCTTACTTAACGAATACCAAATAATATTTTTAAATGATATCAATACATTATTTAACTCGATGGAAAGGCTTTCACTAGCTTGCATCTGCTCGTTACACCTACCATCTTGTGAAGTATTTCCTTTTATAGAACGCAATAATCTCCATGTTACATACCTGAATTGTTTCTGTTTCACCATGTAATCAATCAAACCTTCTTCATTTGGTTCTGTCCATTTTAACTGGAATGTACGCAAAATATACATACACATCTTATTCTAGACTAGAATTGTGTCCATAGGACACGGATGCCCCCGGTATAAGTCACTAGAACTATGAATTCGCCAAAAAAATTATAAGGTACAAGTGGGAGAAGCAGTGGTGAATGTATAAAATAATAGATATACAATGCACTCCGCCTAATTATATCACATGCACATACTGTTATTGAGTGGATAGCACTATTGGAAATCACAATTTATTTATTTTTAATGTTAAAAGGGGCCTTAACTCATGCATAAATTGACCGATTGATAAATTGAGTGGAAATAGAACTTGACCTGTATTTTATAATTACAAAGTGACACACCAAATATGAATTCAAAACATGGACCGTTTCAAAAGTTATTGAGCGGAACAGGGGGCCATAATTCCTTCAGAAATAGACCGATGTTGACCTAAATCGAACTTGGCCTGTATTTTATAATTACACAGCTACACACCAAATATTAATTACAAACATGGACCCTTTCAAAAGTTATTGAGCGGAAACCAATTTGTTGCAGAAAATTTAGTTGAAAAGGGGCCACAACTCCTGCATAAAATGAGCAACGTTGACCAAAATCGAACTTTACCTGTATTTTATAATTACAAAGTGACACACCAAATATGAATTCAAAACATAGATTGTTTCAAAAGTTATTGAGCGGAAACCAATTTGTCGGACGGACGCACGGACGGACTGGGGCAACACTTAATGCCATAAAAATATTCTGATCTTCTACAAGGGGACAATATTTAAGTCAGTGCAGAAGTCCTTCAGGTTTTTGGAAATGATGACAAGGCTATATGTCTTGTGTGCAAAAGCATGTTATACAGTAGGCTCAATTCTTCGTCAGTCTTCACATGAACCAGGGTTCGACACTAACGATAGCCCGCTAGCCCGAGGCTAGTCACTTTCAAGAAGGACTAGTTAAAACTCACAGTTGACAAGCCCGACGGGCTAGTTGTTTTTATTATTTAAATGTCGATTTTAAATGATCTTATATGATCCTGATGTCGAAAATTGCCAAATCATTTCTATTTTTCGCTATTCAAACTCTTCAATATCGTAATGTAAAGTAGGGTATGATATTTACCAAGACAAGCACCTGCCATTTTTAGCTCTACCAGCAGAGCTTATGGGATGCCGAGTTGTCCGTCCGTCGTTAACTTTTGTCTTGTTAAGACATTAGGGATTTTTCATCCGATCTTATACAGACTTTACCAGATTGTTAATGTCAAGGAAAGCTCGGACAAGTTTGAATACCAACCAGCAGATCGGACCAGTAACAGCGGAGTTATGGCCCTTGATTTAGTTAAAAATGCTATAGTTTGCCTCAAGACAATAGGGCCTTCACTTTTCATCCGATCTTTACCAAACTTTACCAGATTGTTATTGTCAATGAAAGCTCGGTAAAGTATAAAAACCAACAAGATCGGACAAGTAACTACGGAGTTATGGCCCTTGATTTAGTTAAAAATGCTATATTTTGCCTCGTTAAGACGATAGGACCTTCATTGTTCATCCGATTTTTATCCAAATTTTACAAGATTGTTATTGTCAATGAAAGCTCAGACAAGTTCGAAAACCAGCCATATCAAACCTGTAAAAGCGGAGTTATGGCTCTTGATTTAGTTAAAAAGTCTATATTTTGCCTCGCTAAGACGATAGGGCCTTCATTTTCTAACCGATCTTTACCAAACTTTACCAGATTGTTAATGTCAATGAAAGCTCCGACAAATACGAAAACTAGCCAGATCTGACCAGTAGCAGCGGAGTTATGGCCCTTGAATTAGTTAAACATGCTATATTTTGCCTCGTTAAGACGATAGGGCCTTCATGTTCACCCTCAGACATGCCTTCGCCAGGGAGCGAACCCACGCTGGTCAGATGTCTGTCTATAGCTCCAAAGCCAAGGCCTTATCCATGGAGCTACCAAACCATGATATTTTGGTATCTTTTTATTTTGCCGCAAAAGAGTAAAAGGAGGACTAGTTGTTTCAAGAAGGGCTAGTAAAAATAAGAAGGCACTAGCCCTGTAGGCTAGTAGTCATAAACAGTTAGTGTCTAACCCTGTGAACCTAATTTGGTTATACAATCGTGATATGATCATAATACATGGCTTATTATCGCGCTAGTATCATGATACACAGCTACTGGTGATACCCAGACCTGATGTTTAACTGTATTATTGGTACATGCTAATCAATATTTAGTAATATACAAAAACAATCTGCTTTGAACTATCAAAATCATCATTAATAATGGTTTTATATGCAAGTAATGTAGAACAAGAAATGTCATAGAAAGTGACAAATGCCCCCGAAACGGTTTACTCATTTGACCTTTGACCTCCAAGTGTGACCTTGACCTTTAAAGTGCCGACCTGATTCATGCACTTGACACACCTTCTCATTGTGGTGAACACTTTATGAAGTTTCATGGAACTCCCTTCAGTTCTTTCAAAGTTATGGGTGAGACATGGTTGTTTCAGACGGAAGGACAAATGAACAGGGCGATTACTATACTCAGCAAAAATAGAAACGTCCCTCTTTTAAGCTGTGATTTGCATAGGGTTAACTTTGTTACACTTTGTACACCAATCTAGATATAATTTCATCATTTTATACTTATCACTCAATCATTCTGATCAATATTAATAATCATCAAAATCCAAAGTGTCTGTTGCTGCTAAAACATGTTTTATTCAAATTGCGAAATCACTATATTTTTATTATAAAGGGAGGTAATCTGAAAATATTCGTTCTTGAAAGCTGTATGGCGCAAAAATGAGCGAAAAGATCAGCGTCTTTTCTCTGTTTATTTCAATATAACAAAACTGTGTTAACTCAAAGTTTTAACCACAAGACCCGGAAATGCTGTTTAAACCAAATCAAGGGGAATAAGTTTGCCCACAAGTTTGATTCAAAGGAAACTGTTTTCATGACAGTGCAGTGCTGGCCTTTAACAAAGGTATTGGCATATAAAATTAAATAAAATATAATTTCATTACGTCTAAATCTATGGGTAAAGTTGGGGACGTTCTATTTTTGCTCAGTATATATGCATCCTCCCTTTGGGACACAGCAAGTCTGAAAAAATTAAGATCCAGGTGCGTCCATTTAAAACTACAAATTTGATCTAAAACTGATCCCAACCCCAATTACTCACATCTATCTTCTCTGGTTCCGTCACTTCTGGATGCTTAAACAATTCTCGAGCTTCCTTGTACATCCAGTTATCAGGGACTGTGTATTTCTGAAAATCGATGTCATATCAAGTATAAACCTCTCATTATGAAGTCCAACATAAATACACTAATGAACTGTCTGTAATCAGTGACCGCTTCCATATACTTTTTGAATGCAAATCCATCAAGATTTAGATGTCCCGATATAATATATCTATACTTTTGTATGTATACCTTGTAAGTAATGAATTGTTTGTCTGAAACATCCCAATTCTCATCCCGTGGCCGGATTTCAACGAATCTTGGCAGGGATGATCAGTATCAAACCTAGTTGTGCATATCATCGCCATATTCCTGTTGAATGATATTTTTGCATGGTTATGGCCCTTTAAATGTTTTAATGCACAAACTTTGTCCAGATTAGTCTCTTATGAATTTTGGCATAGTTATGACCCATTAAAGGTTTTAATACACTAACTTTGTACAGACTAGTTCTCCTGAACCTCTGGCTGGACTTCAACAGAACTTGGCAGGGATGATCAGTACCAAGCCTAGTTGCAAATATCATCGCCATGTTCGATTGATTTTTGAAAGAGCTATAGCCCCTTATAAATAAACTTTATCATTAGCCAGTGGAGCGTCCACAGGTCCTCTTTGGCCTCTTGTTTAACATGATCAGAAGATCTACTCCGATACACGTGACAGCCCTGGTTTATATTTCCATCCGACAGACAAGACTAATAAGGGAAAGTGTCTTGCCCAAGAACACACCGACAAAACGCAGTGGTGCCAGTGAGGCTTGAACCTCGATCCTCAGGTTCAAGTTCACCATGCTACCCACTGGACCGCGATTTAAAAACGTACATATTAGTGTTGGGAATCGGTTCAAATTCATGATTGATCATCTGAATATTTAACTGACCAATCATCGATCATTAATCGATTAAACATGGCTGCTATAAAAGACAAGTGTAAGCCTTTTTCAGACTATAATGAAGAAAAGTAATAAAGGAACTGAATGTGATTACTTTTTGCAAAATTATCTCATTTTATTTTTTTGTATCTTTTAGTACAAGAGAATGAAATGAGCCATAAGTTTCAACAATCGAGTAAAGTCGATCATGAAAAATTGTAATCGATTGATCAGATCCAAACATGTCCCATTAAACTCAAGTAGAAAATATTTAAAAGGGGACTTGATTGGATACACTGGCACAAAACACTCAATAATCAGCTGTTTATTGTCTGCTATCCTAAAACAAGATTTCCACCGGTCAGTCAGTATTAGATGTAATGCAGGAGATCGGTTTGTTGCAATATATCTTTAAATCAAACAAAAGTCAACTGACCTTGAACATTTTTAAATGTTGAACAATGTATAAACCAATTGTACTATGTCTTCATATTAGCCTAGTTATAGGTTCTAGGACCGTCATATTGGCCCAAGGCCAATATGACAGTCCGAGGACTAAAAACTGGGCCAATATGAAGACAATGATATTTTTATTAATTAACTACTTAATATCTCTCTTTATTCCTATGTTTTAAATATCATTTACAGGTACAAGCAAAAACAAGAGTTATACGTTCAATATAACATTTAATAACAAGTATCCTGGAGTGTTTATAGGCACTGGGGAGGGTGTGGGAGGTGTCTCCCTGGATTTCTTTTTGGAAAACTGAACCCTATTTAAATAGTTTTGAACAACTTAGAAATGTATTTTGAAGCTATTCTAATTATCCAGAGTCATTCTCTTTTCTTTAGATTTATTTACCTAACCCCTCTTCGGCTTCACTTGCTATTGTATTTTTCGCATTTTTAGCTTTCATTTTTCTTTTTCATTTTAGCTTTCTTTTTCATTTTTCCGACATCTAACTCTGAATTATACACAGGGACGTATAGGAGTATGCCCAGGTACGCCCCGGAATTAAACTGGTCGTATCGCAGCATATCATTTGCCAGAATCCCCAGAATTGCATCACCTTCATTCATTGTTATTGTTGTCTTCCCCTGTTACCGCTCGATGACGCGTGGGAAAATCACACACGAACGTGATAATTGCTATATTTCAGTCGATGTAACCGAATTTACAAATCATCAAACCTTAATTATTTTGATTGTCTATATTACAAATGCGAACTAATTTATCATCGAAAAGATGGGATGTTTTTGTTGTTTTTTTGTGTTTTTTCAAAATGGCGTCCTTGAAGAGAACAAAGTCTTGCAATCTCTACCCAGAGTACACTCGTTCCTCATTTGACTCTGTCAACGTCAAAGGAAGTAGGGCGAACGGCTAGGTCACATGATTATTCAAAAAAGTTATGACGATGTTTATAATAAATCCTTTTGCCTGATCTGCAAAGACAAAATATAGACCTGTATTAAATAATTTCAATTTTTATTTCTGCTATCGAGCTTTGGTTTGAAATGTTTACATATGCGTTTCGAGTGAGGAGACCTAAGTACGTATTCTTTTTGTAGTAAAATAGTCACGATTAAAACTGAATTGTTTTCATGCATTATTTCAAATCTTGCATCATCTAATTTGCAGATATTCTGAAAATTATATTTACACAAGAAATAAATCAGTTTCAGGCAAACATATTCCAATTTAACAGGTTTTACCAAAATCTTGTAATTTAGTAGTTAGCAGAGATATATGTGAGTGCAAGGAATGAGAACTCTGCGTGGAGATTGAAAGTCTTGGTCATTTTGGCCTTGTTGGCTTATCCAATCAGATTGCTTGAACTTCATATTGGCCAAGTTTCTCTCCATATTGGCCTTGTTTTTACCATATGATGCATGCAGTGTCCTGCAAACCACTGCAGATATTAAGTAGTTAATTAATAATTGTAACTAGATGTAGATGTAGATGTACCCCACCTTTTTGAAGTGCACGTCAGAGATGCATGGATTATCTCCCCTAGCTCCGTTTTCCGACATTGCATCAACATTTCTCAAAAGGCTCATGCACATCCATGGCAATATACCAATCAACCCTCAAAGTTTGTATCTGCCATACATCATGATAAACAATACCATAGCTCTCTAGCAACAGTAATAGGAAAAGATGTCCTCAAAAATTTGGAATTTTTAGTGTATTTGACCTTTTGACCCCTGTGGCGCAGTCAAAAATAATGTTGCTCTTGCACCTTGTCATGATGTGGGGAAGTCATACACTAAATTTGGTTTAATTCCGCCTAGTGGTTATTAGTGGAATTTATAGTGTATTTGACCTTTTGACCCCTGGGGCGCAGTTAAAAATAATGTTGCTCTTGCACGTCGTTATGATGTGGTAAAGTACTACACAAAGTTTGGTTGAATTTATAAGACAATGAATTGAACTGAACTGGATTTTATAATCGCACTAACTTTTACTGGTGGCGGAAGACCCCAGGTGCCCCTTCGGGCAATTTTCGTGCACGGACGGGCACCTCAGTAGAACCACCGACGTTCCGAAAGCCAGCTGGATAGCTTCCTCACATAAAGATTCCTAGTTATAATAAAAAAAAAGATTTGACCACCCCACCCACCTCCGATAACAATCGCCCAACGCCCAGTGGCACATCGGAGGTTGAAATAAACAAGAGGTCAATGACCTTGAAGCTCTACTGATTGATTCTGATTTCAGGAAGTAGTCGCTACAAACTTGTTTTTTGAAAATTTATTTTTAGCCGTAGTGGCCATCTTGAATTTCCGGCCGACCTGAAATTTTGCTAGGATCAATTAGACATCAAGAGCAACATTCCTGTGAAGTTCATGAAAATCCGTCGAGTAGTTTCAGAGGAGAAGTCGCTACAAGTTTTCATTATATAACTCTATGTAAACAAAGATGGCCACTGGCAGCCATGTTTAATGTCGAATCAAAATAATGTTCGACTCGGATAACCATCATGTCATGCTGATCATTTTAGAAAAAGTCCCATATCAATATCACTTAATAGTTTTCAAGAAGTAGTCGCTACAAACTTATTTTTTAAAAATCTATTTTTAACTGTGGCAGCCATCTTGAATTTCTGGCCGATCTGAAATTTTGCTAGGATCAATTAGACATTAAGAGCAACATTCCTGTAAAGTTTCATGAAAATCCGCCAAGTAGTTTCAGAGGAGTAGTCGCTACAAGTTTTTACTATATAACTCTATGTAAACAAAGATGGCCACTGGCAGCCATGTTTAATGTCGAATCAAAACGATTTTTGATAAGGACCAACATCATGTCATGCTGATCATTTTAGAAAAAGTCCCATATCAATATCACTTATAGTTTTCAAGAAGTAGTCGCTACAAACTTGCATGAAAATCTATTTTTAGCCATGGCGGCCATCTTGAATTTCCGGCCGACCTGAAATTTGCTAGGATCAATTAGACATCAAGAGCAACATTTCTGTGAAGTTTCATGAAAATCCGTCAAGTAGTTTCAGAGGAGTAGTCGCTACAAGTTTTCATTATATAACTCTATGTAAACAAAGATGGCCACTGGCAGCCATGTTTAATGTCGAATCAAAATAATGTTCGACTCGGATAACCATCATGTCATGCTGATCATTTTAGAAAAAGTCCCATATCAATATCACTTATAGTTTTCAAGAAGTAGTCGCTACAAACTTGTATTTTGAAAATCTATTTTTAGCCATGGCGGCCATCTTGAATTTCCGGCCGACCTGAAATTTTGCTAGGATCAATTAGACATCAAGAGCAACATTTTTGTGAAGTTTCATGAAAATCCGTCAGGTAGTTTCAGAGGAGTAGTCGCTACAAGTTTTCATTATATAACTCTATGTAAACAAAGATGGCCACTGGCAGCCATGTTTAATGTCGAATCAAAATAATGTTCGACTCGGATAACCATCATGTCATGCTGATCATTTTAGAAAAAGTCCCATATCAATATCACTTATAGTTTTCAAGAAGTAGTCGCTACAAACTTATTTTTTAAAAATCTATTTTTAACTGTGGCAGCCATCTTGAATTTCTGGCCGATCTGAAATTTTGCTAGGATCAATTAACATTAAGAGCAACATTCCTGTAAAGTTTCATGAAAATCCGCCAAGTAGTTTTAGAGGAGTAGTCGCTACAAGTTTTTACTATATGACTCTATGTAAACAAAGATGGCCGCTGGCAGCCACGTTTAACGTCGAATCAAAACAATTTTTGATAAGGACCAACATCATGTCATGCTAATCATTTTAGAAAAAGTCCCATATCAATATCACTTATAGTTTTCAAGAAGTAGTCGCTACAAACTTGTATTTAAAAAATCTATTTTTAGCTTTGGCGGCCATCTTGGATTTCACATCAACATGAATTTTTGCTAGGATCAACTAGACTTCATGGGCAACATTTTTGTTAAGTTTTATGAATATCCATCCAGTAGTTTCAGAGGAGTAGTCGCTACAAAAAAAAAGTTAACGGACGGACGGACAGACAGACGGACGGACGCCGCACCACGGCATAAGCTCTGCTGATCTCTGATCAGTAGAGCTAAAAACCTGTTTGATATGTTGTGTATCTTATACAAATCGGTATAAATACCAACTTGTATGTAAAAACAAGAGGCCCAAGAGGGCCTGTGGACGCTCTACTGGCTAACATAGCTCTTATAACATCAATGAAGCGAGTGACTGCCATTTATGTTTTATTGGAAGTTTCGGGCAAAAAACAGCTTTTTGACTAAATCAAGGGCCATAACTAAATAATCTGGTAAAGCTTGGTAAAGATCAGATGAAAAATAAAGGCCATACCGTATTAATGAGGTAAAATATAGCATTTTTAACTAAATCAAGAGCCATAACTCCTCTGTTACTGGTCCGACTGGTCCAACATAGAAAAAAAATAAAAAAAAAAACTAAAAAAAAAAAAAAAAAAAAAAATTAAAAAAAAAAATTTTTAAAAAACAATAATAAAAAAAAAAATAAAAAAAATAAAAGATGAATTAAAAAAAAAAAAAAATGTAAACAAATTAAAAAAAAAAGAAAAAAGAAAGCCATAAAATCTGCTAAAGTTTGGCTAAGATCAGATGCAAAATAATACATGAGAGCTCTGTGCCATGTGGTTCCAGAGAAGAAGATTTTTTTCAGTGTTTGCCTATACAAGCCTAAGTAAAACTGTGACCCCCAGGGTGGGGCCAAATGTGACCAATGGGTCACCATTTGAACAAACTTGGTAGAAGACCATAAGCTAATAGCAAATGCAAAATATTAAACCTCTGGCTCTTGCAGTTTCAGAGAAGAAGTTTTTTTAAGTTTTTCCCTATACATGTCTATGTAAAACATGTGACCCTTGGGGCGGGGTCAAATGTGACCCGAGGGTCACCATTTGAACAAACTTGGTAAAGGACCATAAGCTTATAGCAAATGCAAAATATTAAACCTTTGGCTATTGCAGTTCCAGAGAAGAAGATTTTTTTCAGTTTTTCCCTATACAAGCATTTATGTAAAACTGTGACCCCGGGGCGAGGCAAGATGTGACACCAGGGTCACCATTTGAACAAACTTGGTAAAGGACCATAAGCTTATAATAAATGTCAAATATCAAACCTCTGGCTCTTGTAGTTTCCGAGAAGAAGATTTTTAAAAAAAAGTTCCTATATAAGTCTATGTAAAACTGTGACTCTTGGGGCGGGGACAAATTTGACCCCAGGGTCAGCATTTGAACAAACTTAGTAGAGGACCATAAGCTGATGCTACATGTAATACATGAGAGCTCTGTGCCATGTGGTTCCAGAGAAGAAGATTTTTTTTCATTTTTGCCTATACAAGCCTATGTAAAACTGTGACCCCCGGGGTGGGGCCAAATGTGACCCCTGGGTCACCATTTGAACAAACTTGGTAGAGGACCACAAGCTTATAGCAATTGCAAAATATTAAACCTCTGGCTCTTGCAGTTTCAGAGAAGAAGATTTTTTAAGTTTTTCCCTATACATATCTATGTAAAACATGTGACCCTTGGGGCGGGGCCAAATGTGACCCGAGGGTCACCATTTGATCAAACTTGGTAAATGACCATAAGCTTATAGTAAATGCAAAATATCAAACCTCTGGCTCTTGTAGTTTCCGAGAAGAAGATTTTTAAAAAAAAAATCCTATATAAGTCTATGTAAAACTGTGACCCCCGGGGCGGGGACAAATTTGACCCCAGGGTCACCATTTGAACAAACTTAGTAGAGGACCATAAGCTGATGCTACATGTAATACATGAGAGCTCTGTGCCTTGTGGTATTAGAGAAGAAGATTTTTTAAAGATTTTTCCTATATGTCTATATGAAAAACATACAAAACCTCAATATACAAACTTTGGACCCCCGGGGCACGGCCATTTTTGACCCCGGGGACTTTATTTGAACAATCTTGATAGTCTAGGCGTTGGCGATCATTTTAAAAGAAAAACTGCTGAAATCTGTCCAGCGGTTCTGGAGAAGAAGATTTTTTAAGGTTTCAACCATATATGGTAATGGCAGCCATCTTGGATGTAGCGCTGACCTAATTTTAACAAATCTAAAAAGCAGTCATCTAAGGATCATCCATGTGAAGTTTGGTCAAAATTAGCCAAGCGGTTTCTGAGGAGAAATCATTTCAAGAAAAGTTAACGGACGGACGACGGACGGACGGACGGACGACGGACGACGGAAGACGGACAACACACCATCCCATAAGCTCTGCTGGCCCTTGGCCAGTAGAGCTAATAATAAAAAATAATAGTGTAGTTGAATTTTTAGTGTATTTGATCTTTTTACCGCTGGGGCGGAGTCAAAAACAAGAGGTCAATGACCTTAAAGCTCTACTGATTGATTTTGATTTCAGGAAGTAGTCGCTACAGACTTGTTTTTTGAAAATCTATTTTTAACTGTGGCGGCCATCTTGAATTTCCGGCCAACCTGAAATTTTGCTAGGATCAATTAGACATTAAGAGCAACATTCCTGTGAAGTTTCATGAAAATCCGTTAAATAGTTTCAGAGGAGTAGTCGCTACAAGTTTTCATTATATAACTATGTAAACAAAGATGGCCGCTGGCAACCATGTTTAAAGTCAAATCAAAACGATTTCGACAAGGACCAACATCATGTCATACTGATCATTTTAGAAAAAGTCCCATATCAATATCTCTTATAGTTTTGAAGAAGTAGTCGCTACAAACTTATTTATTTTAAATCTATTTTTAGCTGTGGCGGCCATCTTGAATTTCCGGCCGACCTGAAATTTTTCTAGGATCAACTAGACATCAAGAGCAACATTCCTGTGAAGTTTCATGAACATCCGTCAAGTAGTTTCAGAGGAGTAGTCACTACAAGTTTTTACTATATAACTCTATGTAACCAAAGATGGCCACTGGCAGCCATGTTTAACGTCGAATCAAAATAATTTTCCACAAGGATCAACATCATGTCATGCTGATCATTTTAGAAAAAGTCCCATATCAATATCACTTATAGTTTTCAAGAAGTAGTCGCCACAAACTTATTTTTTAAAAATCTATTTTTAGCTGTGACGGCCATCTTGAATTTCTGGCAGATCTGAAATTTTGCTAGGATCAATACGACATCAAGAGCAACATTCCTGTAAAGTTTCATGACAATCCGCCAAGTAGTTTCAGAGGAGTAGTCGCTACAAGTTTTTACTATATAACTCTATGTAAACAAAGATGGCCGCTGGCAGCCATGTTTAACGTTGAATCAAAACGATTTTTGACAAGGATCAACATCATGTCATGCTGATCATTTTAGTCCCATATCAATATCACTTATAGTTTTCAAGAAGTAGTGGCTACAAACTTGTATTTTAAAACTCTATTTTTAGCTTTGGCGGCCATCTTGGATTTCACATCAACATGAATTTTTGCTAGGATCAACTAGACTTTATGGGCAACATTTCTGTAAAGTTTCATGAATATCCATCCAGTAGTTTCAGAGGAGTTGTTGCTACAAATAAAAGTTTATGGACAGACGGACGGACGACGGACGCCGCACCACGGCATAAGCTCTGCTATCAGTCGAGCTAATAATGTTGCTCTTGCACGTTGTCATGATGTGGGGAAGTCATACACTAAATTTGGTTGAATTCCGCCTAGTGGTTTAGGAGGAGTTACGCAACATTACACACGGACGTATGGCCAGATGGACAGGAATACAGGATCTCCACTTTTTCTTGAAAAAAGGTCTGGATAATTACAAAGTTTTAGGGAAACCGGTTGAGTTGTTTGAGAGAAGTCGTGATAAAAAGACTTCCAAGACAGCTAGATCTCTCGCTACTGAACTAAAAGACACTCACTTTTGAGTCTAGATGCTTGACAATTTCTTCTATGGTCTTGTATTGCTTGATAAGGTCAACAGCTCGCTTGGGTCCAATACCACGTATAGAATCACAGTAATCGCATCCCAGTAGGATACACAGGTCAATAAACTGAAAATGTAGGCAAGAAAATGCCACTAAAGATATATTCAGAAATGTGAATAGTTGCATTATGATGGACATAATTGTTGACTATTATTAACACTGGGAAATATTATATAAATATCACATTCATGAAAGGGCGACTGTAAGAATGCTGACCTTGAGGATATGAATATTGCCAATATAAGATTCATTTTCAGTACAGATTTCACCTGGAATGATTTCACTTTGCCGGATATTGTTTTTTTTCAAAAAGTTGCTATGAAAGCTATATCATTGGATTGGAAATATCTAAGAAACTGAGTGGTAGTTTACTGAAATTGGTAAAGTACTTTTGAAGTTAAAAATAGCAATTTGACCATACTGAGCCGATGACATCACCGAAACAGCGCGCAGCTTTGCGCATCAAAGCTGCGCATGTGATAATTTTTTTACTATCAACCTGCGATTTACTATCACCCTCGCGTCAGTAATAAATTACACAGTTTTATGTGAGGTATAATAATAATAATTAATAGTGTTTACTTAAAATATTAATTAACGCAATTTAATTGTCTCTTGAAACACCATTAGCAGCAAAGGTATTTTAGTTATTTTTTCTGAAATAATTATTGCTTTATAAGAGATGTAAACAAGTTTTCTATTCTTTACCTCATCTTGACTAAATCCCAAGTCCTCTAGGATTTTATTGTAGTGATATTCCTTTATTGCCATTTTTCTGCAATAGAATATAGAAGGCATTCAATATTGATGAACACTTTACAAACAAATGGTCTTTCAATGGATGACATACAAATAAATGGTCTTTCAATGGATGACACAATTGAATTGAATGGTGTTTAATGGCTCATCATAACATAATATTTCTTGTACCTTGCTTCACTGAATGTCAGTTGTCTGACTACTACATTAGAGCCGAATGTCAGGGAGTCCATATCTTATCTCGTAACCTGGCTTCACTGAATGTCAAAAGTCGGAGTACTACATTACAGCCGAATGTCGGGGAGTCCATATCTTACCTGGCTTCACTGAATGTCAGTTGTCTGAGTACTACATTAGAGCCGAATGTCAGGGAGTCCATGTCTTACCTGGCTTCACTGAATGTCAGAAGTCTGAGTACTACATTAGAGCCGAATGTCAGGGAGTCCATATCTTACCTGGCTTCACTGAATGTCAGATTTCTGAGTACTACATTAGAGCTGAATGTCGGGGAGTCCATATCTTACCTGGCTTCACTGAATGTCAGATTTCTGAGTACTACATTAGAGCTGAATGTCGGGGAGTCCATATCTTACCTGGCTTCACTGATTGTCAGATATCTGAGAACTATGTTAGAGCCGAATGTCAGGGAGTCCATATTTTACCTGGCTTCACTGAATGTCAGATGTCTGAGTAGTATGTTAGAGCTGCATGTCAGGGAGTCCATATCTTACCTGGCTTCGCTGAATGTCAGATGTCTAAGTACTACGTTAGAGCCGAATGTCAGGGAGTCCATGTCTTCAGTACCAGTAGCCCACACCTTACCACCCTTCACCAAAGCTGCACACTGGGCCTCAGCTTCACATGGGGCCTGAAATAGATATTGAATATTGCTTACAAGATACTTTATTAAGCATTAATGCCTGTGTTTTATCTACAATGTCATCTCAGTGAGCCTATCAAAATGAAAAAAAAAAAAACATTGTCATGAAAAAAGTAGATATAAACAGGCAGTCAAATTAGATTAGAAGCGGTTCCACGGAACACTTGTGTCGCCTGCCCTATGTTGGCACTTGAAAAGTAGTAGCAAAATTTCAAAATTATAATATATATACTGAAATTTAATAAAATATTCCAACACAATGCAAAAACATGAACAATTTCTTAAGATTAGCCATTGGTTATTTTGGCTAGTGCTAACGCTAACATAGCAGCTGTGCACTTATTTAGCCAATTATGAGCTTGGTTTTAATAGGTTGCAGTTTATAAAGTTTTATGAAAAGGGCATATCTCTACCAAAATGAAAGTCAAAAGTTATTGGACATGGGTAACAACATTCCTTGGGATAAGATGAATATATTTAAATCTATGGTAGAATAACGAAGACAAATGAAAACTTTGAATTTTATTTAATTATATTCAAGCAGGTTAAAAGTCGAAATGATACATAAATCGAGGTTTATTTTAATGCTTGGTAAACACTTTAAGATTGCAACCTGTAATACCTCAAGATAGGGTATGCCCACCTGTAATACCTCAAGATAGGGTATGCCCACTTGTAATACTCACCTCAACATAGGGTATCCCACCTGTAATACCTCAACTCAAGGTATGCCCACCTGAAATACCTCACATAGGGTATGCCCACCTGTAATATCTCAACATAGGGTATGCCCACCTGTATTACTCACCTCTACATAGGGTATGCCCACCTGTAATACTCACCTCTACATAGGGTATGCCCACCTGTAATACTCACCTCTACATAGGGTATGCCCACCTGTAATACTCACCTCTACATAGGTTATGCCCACCTGTAATACTCACCTCAACATAGGGTATGCCCACCTGTAATACTCACCTCTACATAGGGTATGCCCACCTGTAATACTCACCTCTACATAGGGTATGCCCACCTGTAATACTCACCTCTACATAGGGTATGCCCACCTGTAATACTCACCTCAACATTGGGTATGCCCACCTGTAATACTCACCTCTACATAGGGTATGCCCACCTGTAATACTCACCTCTACATAGGGTATGCCCACCTGTAATACTCACCTCAACATAGGGTATGCCCACCTGTAATACTCACATCAACATAGGGTATGCCCACCTGTAATACTCACCTCAACATAGGGTATGCCCACCTGTAATACTCACCTCAACATAAGGTATGCCCACCTGTAATACTCACATCAACATAGGGTATGCCCACCTGTAATACTCACCTCAACATAGGGTATGCCCACCTGTAATACTCACCTCAACATAGGGTATGCCCACCTGTAATACTCACCTCAACATAAGGTATGCCCACCTGTAATACTCACCTCAACATAGGGTATGCCCACCTGTAATACTCACCTCAACATAGGGTATGCCCATGAATTTCAGCAACTCCTTGCACTCTTCATTGTGCTGCTTGGTGACTTTGACCAGACGTCGATTAAACTTCTCTATATTCTCTGCATCTCCTGTAAAACATATCAGAAATGGCTGTCAACGTTTTATTTCAGAGTTTCAGGCAGGTAAATTAAACTTACAATCAAGTTGTTAAACTGTTCGGCAATGCACATACATTGTGTGCCTCCTAGTATAGCCAGGGCCTTTGCAGTACCCTGTATAAGGCCCCTTCCCCAGCCAAATTTCTTTTAAAATCATGCAGTTTTTCCCATTTTTTAAACTTACCTCTGGAAATTTCATTCCCCATTCATGGATTTCCCCCCCAATTTAGGCCAAAAGGCCCATTCCCCAAAACTGGTAAATAGGCCCTGTTGCCCCATTTTTTAAACTTACCTCTGGAAATTTCATTCCCCATCCATGGATTTTCCCCCCAATTTAGGCCAAAAGGCCCAATCCCCAAAACTGGTAAAAAGGCCCTGATGGCCTACTGCAGTTTAAAGCAGTTTTCCTTTTTGGCTGTGAATTTCAATGCCAAAAAAATATATATTGACATCCCAAACATTTTCGTAAACAATTATCGTCAATATTTATACTGAAGGTAACATGGTTCAATTTAATGATTTTGCAAATTTCAAATGCATTTTGATACATCAGTCATTCTTCCAGACCACCTTTAGTCCCTGTAAACCATTGAGAATGGTCTACATTTTACAGCATTGAGTTTCTTTTATTCCGATAATTCATCCTTTACTTCCAAACCCGACAGGGACCTAAAGGACTCACACCACTATTATCTCCCTTGAATACTCCTGCCCTACAGATGAAGGAGGTAGATAACAAAAACAAGTTCGCTTTTCTACATTTTACAGGATACATTGATTAATCTTTACCAGGTTCTAAATATACAGCATTTTAGAAAGAGATCCCAGAAAAATGCATGTTGATATAAGATTTCTAGCTAATTCTGCCTCATTTTACACATCATGGGTCTAATCTCCACGGGGTTGTATTTTTGTCTAAATTTTGATAGGTGTCAGGCAAACATGAAATTAAAAAAAGTTCAATCTGGTAAATATTCGTTAAAAGTTAATAGCATGCAGATATTGGATCAATGAAGAATTTAAGCATAAATACATGTTGCAAAATCTTTTTTATCTCTATGCCACGAACAAAAACATTACAATGGGACCCTATGGAAAATTAATTGTGGTGTGAGACGTTAACAGCCTTGTTTTCAAGATTGTGTTCACGAACATTATTCACCGATTGACACAGTTCAGCAAGACCTATAACATGCACTGCACATGGCTCTCCTTGCATAATCAACAGCTTTACATCATGTCTGCATGACATATATTGCCCAAAATCTACCGAGGGAGTGTTTGAAAAACAAACCAGGGATGTGATCCCACTGGGAATAAAACCTATATACCGCATCGGCAATCAAACCTCAGACCTCTGAATCAATGGGCAAGTATGCTAACCATTCAGCCATAGAGTCAGATTAGGCAGTTATCAACATTCTCCCATGCTTCATATAACAATTCACGTTTTACACAGGATGCAAGACATTCGTAATTTCTGCTCACCTTGCTCTTCCGCCTGTTCCAGGGCTTTTTGTGCTTCTTCTCTTCTCTCCTTCCTCTTATCCAACTGAAAATAAAAGCAACTAATTGAAATGGAACGATTCGCAAACATGAGGTTGTGCTATGTAATGTGGGCAATTTTGCCAAACAGGAAATGGAATAAATGTATCTGTACAATATACAAGTGCATTTTAGGGGAGGGTCTTCCGGCTGAGACGATACGTTTAAACTGTTTAGGAAATTGAATTAACAGAGCCTGTGGCAAACTTTGGTCCAGCATAAACCATATGTAATGTGGGCAGTTTTGTCTTACGGGAAGTGGAATAAATGTATCTACAATATACAAGTGCATTTTAGGGTAGGGTCTTCTGACTGAGACTATAAGTGTAAATTCTTTGCAAACTTTGGTCCAGCATAATCCATTTCCTTAACAGTACACTGAATTAACAGAGCCTGTGACAAACATTGGTCCAGCATGAACCATCCCATTAAGAGTACACTGAAGCCTGTGACAAACATTGGTCCAGCATGAACCATCCATTAAGAGTACATCGAAGCCTGTGACAAACATTGGGCCAGCATGAACCATCCATTAAGAGTACACTGAAGCCTGTGACAAACATTGGGCCAGCATGAACCATCCCATTAAGAGTACACTGAAGCCTGTGACAAACATTGGGCCAGCATGAACCATCCCATTAAGAGTACACTGAAGCCTGTGACAAACATTGGGCCAGCATGAACCGTTCCATTAAGAGTACACTGAAGCCCGTGACAAACATTGGGCCAGCATGAACCATCCCATTAAGAGTACACTGAAGCCCGTGACAAACATTGGGCCAGCATGAACCATCCCATTAAGAGTACACTGAAGCCTGTGACAAACATTGGGCCAGCATGAACCATCCCATTAAGAGTACACTGAAGCCTGTGACAAACATTGGGCCAGCATGAACCGTTCCATTAAGAGTACACTGAAGCCTGTGACAAACATTGGGCCAGCATGAACCGTCCCATTAAGAGTACACTGAAGCCTGTGACAAACATTGGGTCAGCATGAACCATCCATTAAGAGTACACTGAAGCCTGTGACAAACATTGGGCCAGCATGAACCGTTCCATTAACAGGGTCTTCCACAGGAATTTCTTAAGGGATAGGGGGATTTTCGCGGTCGACGAATGGGGATGGGCGCGGGATCTCGCAGATTTTTTTTTACTGACCAGTGGAAAGACGAGATTTGGCATATATCTAGTATCATAAGAAATGAAATAAAAAAATAATAAAAAACATATTTTTTGATGTAAATTTATTGTTTTATTGTTTTATTCATCTATTTATCAATAAAAACAACAATCAGCCATACAGTTAACATCAGCCACATCATTCATAAACATTAACTACATCACTCCGAGTCTCAACCCATCATCACAGTGACGATCTCCTTGTTCTTTGTGAATGTCAGTCATCTACCGCTCTGTTAAAATCAAAGTCATCCAGAGTTGGACCATCCATGCAGATTGAGAGAAGGCTGTTGAGGGCGTTGTTCGACAGGTTGCATCTGTGTGTTGTCTTTACCCTCTTCAGTGTGGAGAAACCCCTCTCAAAATCTAAAAAGAAAAGTGTTTTTTATTGTACAGTTAATATAAAAAATATGTTAAAATGAATATTGTCATGATCTGTTAATAATAATATACATGCAGCTCCAAATAATTATTTAATAAAACAGTAATTGCTTTTAATAAATATTGTATCATTTTAAAATAGTATCCTACCTGCTGTGGAAGAGCCCTATTCCCTATTCCCTCATACCCACTAGAATCAGGCTCAGACTCAATTAAATCACAAACTCTTTTAACACTATGAGTCCTAGTAACAAATTTATCCATAATTCAATTCACTATGAAATCAAATGCACTGAATGAATTGTATAAACACAATGTGAAGAAGACTGCATCAAGCCCTGTTTATATTAAGTAAAATAACAATGGAATTGCTCATTATCTGAGACACAACTAATTGTTAAAAAGCAGACAGCCAATAAAACAATTCAATTACTTACCATAATTATTTCACGGTTCTGGTTACGCTCCAAAACACCGCTACACACAGTCCAGAAATCCAATATAGCCGCCCTTCGTAATGATCATCATTCTGTTACCACCAGCTTAATTGCATCCATTAAATCATTTATCCCTAGCTGGACCCATCCCATTAAGAGTACACTGAAGCCCGTGACAAACATTGGGCCAGCATGAACCATCCCATTAAGAGTATACTGTAGCCTGTGACAAACATTGGGCCAGCATGAACCATCCCATTAAGAGTACACTGAAGCCTGTGACAAACATTGGGCCAGCATGAACCGTTCCATTAAGAGTACACTGAAGCCTGTGACAAACATTTTGGACCAGCATGAACCATCCCATTAACAGTACACTGAATTAACATCTAGGACCACCATTAAAAAATTGTTTGTTTGCAGTTTCCGACCCATGGCTTTTAGGGGTGGGTCGGTAGGTAGGGATATATATATTTTTTTTAAAACATTTTTATTATTAACGTATGCTCATCGACGGCATGCAAATATCGTGTGCTTCACTAGTATTATCCATAGAGTTTTTTTTTAAAAGGGTTTAGTTAAATATTAACAGAACATGCAAGAAAAATAAAAAAAAAATTGTTTGGGTCGGCGGATTTGCCGTGGGTCGGTCGCAAACTGCAAACAAACAATATTTTAATTTAGGCCTAGCCTGTGACAAACATTGGTCCAGCATGAACCATCCCATTAACAGTACACTGAAGCCTGTGACAAACATTGGGCCAGCATGAACTATCCCATTAACAGTACACTGAATTAACATCTAGCCTGTGACAAACATTGGTCCAGCATGAACCATCCCATTAACAGTACACTGAAGCCTGTGACAAACATTGGGCAAGCATGAATTATCCCATTAAGAGTACACTGAAGCCTGTGACAAACATTGGGTCAGCATGAACCATCCCATTAAGAGTACACAGTAGCCTGTGACAAACATTGGGCCAGCATGAACCGTCCCATTAAGAGTACACAGTAGCCTGTGACAAACATTGGGCCAGCATGAACCATCCCATTAGGAGTACACTAAAGCCTGTGACAAACATTGGTCAAGCATGAACCACTCACTTTAGCAATACATTATTTACAAACAAGAGGTCAATGACCTTGAAGCTCTACTGATAGATTTTTGATAGCTAGGTCAACATTCCTGTGAAGTTTCATGAAAATCCATCAAGTAGTTTCATAGGAGTAGTCGCTACAAGTTTTCATTATATTATTCTATGTAAGCAAAGATGGCCACTGGCGGCCATGTTTAATGTCAAATAATTTTTGACAAGGATCAACATCATGTCATACTGATCATTTTAGAAAAAGTAGTAGTCGCTACAAATTTATTTATTTTAAATCTATTTTTAGCCGTGGCGGCCATTTTGAATTTCCGGTCAGCCTGAATTTTTTCTAGGATCAACTAGACATCAAGAGCAACATTCCTGTGAAGTTTCATGAACATCCGTCAAGTAGTTTAAGAGGAGTAGTCGCTACAAGTTTTTACTATATAACTCTATGTAAACAAAGATGGCCACTGGCAGCCATGTTTAACGTTGAATCAAAATAATGTTCGAATAGGATCAACATCATGTCATGCTGATCATTTTAGAAAAAGTCCCATATCAATATCACTTAATAGTTTTCAAGAAGTAGTCGCTACAAACTTATTTTTTAAAAATCTATTTTTAGCTGTGGCGGCCATCTTGAATTTCTGGTCGACCTGAATTTTTGTCAGGATCAATTAGACATCAAGAGTAACATTCCTGTAAAGTTTCATGAAAATCCGCCCAGTAGTTTCAGAGGAGTAGTCGCTACAAGTTTTTACTATATAACTCTATGTAAACAAAGATGGCCGCTGGCAGCCATGTTTAACGTCGAATCAAAACGATTTTCGACAAGGACCAACATCATGTCATGCTGATCATTTTAGAAAAAGTCCCATATCAATATCACTTATAGTTTTTAAGAAGTAGTCGCTACAAACTTGTATTTTAAAAATCTATTTTTAGCTTTGGCGGCCAACTTGGATTTCACATCAACATGAATTTTTGCTAGGATCAACTAGACTTTATGGGCAACATTTCTGTAAAGTTTCATAAATATCCATCCTGTAGTTTCAGAGGAGTAGTCGCTACAAATAAAAGTTTACGGACAGACAGACGGACGGACGGACGCCGGACGCCGCACCATGGCATAAGCTCTGCTGATCTCTGATCAGTCGAGCTAAAAATCACAAATTAATATCCTTCACTATCATGACCCCAAAGACGATAGCATAACAGTATAATATAATGGAAAGATATAAAGGAAAAAACATTTTAACGTTGCTCACCTCTCCGGACTTCATATCTGGAGGTTTGCCATCAAATACATACACAGGTTTGATGCCATTCTCCACCATTCTTATTGTCCGGTAGAACATACCCATTATGTGACTGCAAACAACAACTCAGTGAAATTATTTGTGTGTTACTACATGTAAATAGTGCTTGGAGACTTTGACACACTGTTTTTCATAGGGAAAACACAAAGTTCACCTTTAGTTTGTTATAATCGATTTTGTCCAATTCAATGGCAACACATGTTCTATAATTTGTTAAAGAATGAAGAGCAAAGGTTGTTTCAGAAGATTAGTCAAAGTTGTCAAAATCAAATAACAAACAGCTATGTGTTTCACCCTTTTGAGGATGGTTCTGGTAACACCTTTTCTTTTTTCTTTGAAACAGTGACAAGTCGGACTTCATTTATTTTTAAATTGGACTAGTCTGGGACTGAAATCTTCGAAACAGTGACACGCCCAACTGATTTTTGGACTAGTCACAGGCATCGGGCTATCAGCTTTGTACTGCCCTGTTTTCATTTAACATTATCAACCTTACCACTTAATATAAATCGCAGACATCAGAAATGAAAAACATACAGGCATCTCGACAATTCTCGTGTCATGTTCAAAATTTATATGTCATAATTCTGTACCTGGTTGTTTCGCCATCTTCATTTGTAAGCATGCTACCGTCTTGTCTCACCGCAATCAAGAACTGGTAAATACACATGGAGGCGTCCACAGCCACCTTACGACCTGTTAAAATGAATGAATTGTACTTAATCTTGGTAGTAATGACAGATGTCGAGGGTGAAAACTAAATGTTATGTACCGGTATGTCACCTCTTCAATGTACAGGTTCAGTGTTTGTGTTAATCGATTCGCTCAGTCATACTTGAGCATCAAAACTGTCTTTGCAAACATGATAGTTTCTCATATCACTTTTCCTATTGTCATGGTTAACCCATTTAATTCCTGCTTCCAGCTATCTTAGCATGTTCTGTCTTGCTTACTTTTATCATAGACGTGTTGTGTTCGAATTTTGGTGGCAGAGCGACGTTTTCAAATAATTTCTACATTTTGAAAAATGGGAAAACTCGTTATACCATGTCAATCCCTCGACCGCTTGACGCTCCAATATGCCGTTTTTAGCCGAATAAAATAAGGTTGTGTTTAGTTGTGTGTTTAAGTGTTATATTTGCAGTGGATAAGTGAACAAACTTAAATTAGCGAAGTAAAACATATTTTTTCCTCGGTAGTTTCTGTATATTTCCATTGATGATTGAACGCTTGAAAAATTTATAAGCGTAGCAAAATTGTCAGCTGAATGATATTGATCAAGCAGGTGCGCATCATTACAGGTGCTTTTATTTGCTATTTACTTTATTTAGTTTAATAATATTTTATTGCAGGTATGTTACAATACATCAATTCAACATCACAATATTCATAGACAAATATGCAAATGGATTGAACAACAAGTTATTACAACATTAGTTACAGTTCTCTCCATTGTGGCTGAATAAGTGTATATGATTATCGGTTTGAAATTGTAACAATATATTTAAATATAAATTTGATAAAGAAAAACGAAAAAAAAAAAATAATAATAAAAAAATCCAAAAATGTAAACTCTGCCGTGCCATTCTAACCCCACGCAATCTCCACCGAAATAACACCACAATATCCCCGTTCAGGCTGATAGAAACATAGCGACAGTAGATATAGACAAAATACACCGTTATATTGATACTAAGTTAAGGATTTTGGAATCGTTTAGTTTTTTTAATATAGTTTTGCACTCGAGTAAATAGAATATGATTTTCCTCATCTTTTAGTTGGTCGATGCCGTATAAAAGTTTGTGAGTACTTAAAGGATGAAATATACGAGTGTCTAAAAATAATTGCCGTCTTTCATTTCTGAAATTTACACATCTAAACAAATAATGCTCAACATCTTCAAAACCATTAGCACATATACAATTGGGATTATCCCTCAAATGATTATGAAAGAGATAAGCGTTTAAATTGCTGCAGTTGTTTCGCAAACGCGCATGTAGAACTGAAAGGTATCTATCACCCAGTATGTAGTATTGGGGTACTATCGGTGGTTTAAAGTAATTGTTAAGTCTAGTTTTAAAACTCGAAAGGGATGGTGCTTCGCGAATATTGATATCAAGTTCATTCCAAAGTTTTAGAGATGACCGCAAGACTTATCTCGAAAACAGTTCTGTTCTTCTAGGTAAAGTAACGAAGTTGGAACTGTTTCTCAAGTTGTAAGGATTCGATTCCGAAACAGTTGCAGGGAATAGTTCTTTACTTTATTTAGAACAATCGCCTGCATTTAACTGAAATAGCGAAAACGTATAAAAGTACCACGATGGATATTTTACGGGAGCAGTAATTTATAAATACGAGTCCTCTGACAAAAATGTGCGCCGAGAAAACCCTGTAATCAGGTGATTTTAACGGTTATGAAAATCTGACTGCTCGCTTGAACCGAGTTGACTGGAAAGACCGAGCGATGATTTTACAATCATTTGATTTGCAAATTATTTTCGCTAGTGTATTAGGATATTTATGTCATCGCTTTTATTAAACTCCTATACCGCAAGTTACGTGATATATACATAACGCTTTTAAAAAACAGAATTTGTTTTTCAAAATTATAAAATTACTTTAATTAGTACCAAAATAGTTTTTTATTTCATTTTCTTTCATGCATCCTGGGGCATGATCTGCTAAAACCTTTGATAGTCCATGTATTCCCATCTTCAATAGTGACTGTTATTGCACAAATCGCACAAATTATTCAGATATATACGTTCACAAACAACGAAATCCCTGAAACAGCAATTTCCCGCCAATATAGCGATTCGGACAACCTTGAATTTTATCCAAATAGTTTGTTTCAGAATGTTCGAATTTCATAAAAGAATTAATTATTTTAAATACTGATTTGAATATCAAATCAAATCAATTTAAACAAACAAATAAACAATTAAATATTCATGACTGATATGTTTTTGTTGTTGATTTCGGAATAATTAAAAATTCGAGTATTTTACTTTATAACAAAAGCTTAAACATGGCAGCCCCCTACTCAGAGTTGGGCCTGATTGGCACAATTAATGACGACGACGACGTCGATTTAGCTCCTGAGAGTTCAGACAGTGATGAAGAAGTAAGTTTAACATATTTTATAGTCGGATATTTAAAAAAAGTTCACCGCTTTCTTTAGAAAAATGGCACGCTACATGTGTTGATCCTTCAAAAATAAATAAATGTGTAAACACGTGTTTTACTCTTTACATGTTTACTGTTTACGTTATTTGTGCATTTGAATATCTCATACAGATAGATATCTTTAGGTGTTTAATGAGGTTTTTGATAACGTACATTTGTAAGTTGATCACGATTGTCGTAATCTCGCGCATTCCCAACATCTCAAACACCATGTGGAATAATGATCCCGAAGAATGATGGGATCAGGGTCTCCCACAGGAATTTTTTAAGGAGTAGGGGGTTTTGCGCGGTTGACGAACGGGGATGGGCGCGGGAAGGGTTTGCCCGCCTTCTTGCACCAATTTTTTTTTTTTTAATGACCAGTGGAAAGACGAGATTTGGCATATATCTAGTATCATAAGAAATGAAATAGAATAATAATAAAAAAACATATTATTTTGATGTCAATTTATTGTTTTATTCATCTATTTATCAGTAAAAACAACAATCAGTCCCATTCTCAACAGATTAACTCATCATCACAGTGACGACCTCCTTGTTCTCTGTGAGTGCCAGTGTCAAAATCAAAATCATCCAGAGTTGGACCATCCATGCAGATTAAGAGAAGGCTGTTGAGAGGCGTTGTTCGACAGGTGTATTCAACAGGATGCACCTGTTTTTATTGTACAGTTAATATAAAAAATATTTAAATATGAATATTGTCACGATCTGTTAATAATGATGTACATGCAACTCCAAATAAGTATTTAACTCATTTAAATCACAAACTCTTTTAACACTAAGTGTGCATGTCCTAGTTACACATTTATCCATAATTCAATACACTATGAAATCAAATGCACTGAATACATTTTATAAACACAATGCGAAGAAGACTGTATCAAGACCTGTTTTTATTAAGTAAAATAACAATTATCTGAGACATAACTAATTGTTAAAAAAAACAGATGGACAATAAAACAATTCAATTACTTACCATAATTATTTCACGATTCTGGTTACTCTCCAAAACACAGTCCAGAAATCCAATATAGGCATCATTCTGTTAACATCATTCTGCTTAATTACACCAATTAAATCATTTATCCCTAACTGGACCCAATTACCTCAAACACCATCATCTAATCTCAGGGATGGAAACTAACGGTTGCCCGTTCGCCCGGGACAACTAAATTTCAAGCTGGGCGAGTAGATTTCATAAGTCGGTAGTCCGCCCGGGCGACTAGCTTTTTCGACAAGCTAAAGTCGATTTCCTCGACATTATTCGTCAATGCGGATGAATAAAATTTCAGTAGAAAACAACAACAAAGAAAATATTTCTTACATAGTTTATTAAGCGATTATATGCAGTAAATAGTCGCAACTCTGTTTATTCGACGATGAAATGCAATTTAAGTCAACCGGATATTGGGAAATTGACGCATTTCCGTTTTGGGACATTCTAAAATGCGGCTCCAGTTTTAATTTCACGGAGCGCGAACGTTACGGTATTTGATGTTATACAAATAAGGAATCTTTAAGGGCACTAGTCAGCTTTTAGGGCCTTCA
The DNA here is from genome assembly GCA_037043455.1 of Cyrtodaria siliqua. Classification (NCBI taxonomy): domain Eukaryota; kingdom Metazoa; phylum Mollusca; class Bivalvia; order Adapedonta; family Hiatellidae; genus Cyrtodaria; species Cyrtodaria siliqua. The sequence continues at coordinate 216,288 of JAWPHD010000710.1, read as the reverse complement.
GGAAGGGGAATTGCAAAAAGTATGCTGTTTTCCTGTATTGTAGTTTAATATTTTTCTAATTAATATATATATAATTTGTTTTTTAAGAGGGGAATTTTTCACAGGAAAAGGGTGAAATATATACCATGCCAGAGTAACTGTAATGGCCATGTAGTGAATATAGAATATAAATATGCCTACCTACCGACCCTAGAGCATGCAATAGGAAACACACTTTTTTTTTGTTTGGCCTAAATAAAGTAAATTTGTGTTAAAATCATGTTTGTTAATGTGTTTGTTAGAGTGTCGAAAAGAAAAATACAGAAAATCTGGGCTCATAAATTTTCAGCTGGGCAACCAAAATCCAGAAGATGGTTGCCCGTTTGGGCAGCCAAGCTTTAAAAGTTAGTTTCCATCCCTGTAATCTTATCTCAAACGGCTGCAGACTATCAAAACAATAAACAACATGCCACTAACTTTTAATCCAATGTGGTCTACCTGTGTGTATTTCACAGCTGTTAGTGTTACACAGCTACTGACCCACTTTATCGATCGATACCGGAGTCGCTTGACTGCATACACAATTTATAGACGATGTACAGTAGAGTTTTATTAGGAAACTGAAGGGATAGCGCATTAAGATCAAAGGATAGCGGCACAATTAAGGTATAGCGGGACATTCGGTTTTGGAATTAAGGAGTAGCGGTGCGCTATGCTTAAATGGCCTGTGGAAGACCCTGGGGATTTGCCGACTATCTATGACTATCGCATGATCTTCAGCGATACTTAGTCTTGATAATTTTCGACGCTTAATTGTTAATACAAATCAGAAACGATACCAGAATCTCGACAAATGTCAAACTTTGTTTAGGAGAACTATTCTAGACGTTTGTCTTGAAAACAAGCAAGCATCGCAGATGATCTAGACTACAGCGATGCTACGATGAAAAACGAGGGATTGATAACATTTTGTTTGGATCGCTCTTTTATTTCAGATGTAAACCCCGCATTGTAATAGAAAACATCGGCTATAAATAGAACTCTATGCGGTTATAAATAGTTGATTTTACGACGAACAACATTTTGAATGGGAATTATTCTGGTTATTTTGGGGAAAAATTGACAATTTTTTCTTGGGGAAGACGCCGTATATCGTTGTCTACAAAGAAGGGTAAAAAGGCCCTGCAAATATTCGTTAAAGGGACAATGTCGTAACTTTTAGCTTAAAAAACATACTCTAGTTATGTTCGCAAACATTACACACCAAACATTATTTAATATTTACTAATTAAAAGCAAGATTGTTTGACGGAATTCAATCGCGGTATCAAAAAAAACAGAGAAACCGCTTCGGGCGTTTGAACTCGCAGCCTAAACTAAAATTACACTCGCGGTAATAATAGTGAGCGTGAGCATAAAGTAGGTCGACATCGCTCCTGACTGAGCTAACCGGGCTATACATATAACGCGATACATACTATGGTGAAAACCTAATGCGCTAATGAAAGTCACGTGTTGCAGAAAAGGTAAATATGGTGGGTCCCACTTTATTTACAAATAATAATTAAAGCACTTTTTTTTCAAACTCACGAATGTATTACTACAGACTTCTTAGGGTCTACGCTCATGTTTTCATGTATACATTTCACTGAATAAAAGTCAGACGGTTATTTGGTTATGCTCAATATCTGCTTACTTACGGACAGTGTCCCTTTAAATTATCTTATTGGATAAAATATATTGGATTTAATATTGAACCAATTCATAACTTTGACATGCCATCATCAAAATAATTTGACCAATCAGTGATCAATAAAATATAAGACCTCCACATTTGGTAGGGGGTAAACTCGGTGTTTATCGTTGATGCTCAACTGAGTTTAGCCCTTTATAAAACTAGTTTGTAGTGATAATTATATTAAAAGCTTTATTTTTTGTGTACATCCATGTATCTACTTTTGATGTCTGATTTTAAAACACCAATATGGATACATTTAATTTAAATCATGGTCTAATACTTTCATTTTTCGAATATTCATCAAATGGAATCAGGGGTGTAAAATTCCACTCACCCGCTCGCATTGGCGAGTGCAAGCTGCCTGCGGACGAGTAACATTTGGAGTCTGGTCGTCCGACAGGGCGAGTGATTTTTTGCACTTTAAAAATTAAGTTCAAACACGATGTTGCAATATTTGCAAGATTAACAGGTGTTTGTTTGTTACCAGGTAACCCACACGTCATATAGACTGTGATTCAATTCACGCTAAAATCAATTGGAGTGTGATGAAATATATAGCTAACCAGTCAGACTGGTTTTTAGCTCTACTGATCAGAGATCAGCAGAGCTTATGCCGTGGTGCGGCGTCCGTCTTCTGTCCGTCCGTCTGTCCGTAAACTTTTTTTTGTAGGGACTACTCCTCTGAAACTACTGAATGGATTTTCATGAAACTTTACAGAAATGTTGCCCATAAAGTCTAGTTGATCCTAGCAAAAATTCATGTTGATGTGAAATCCAAGATGGCCGCCAAAGCTAAAAATAGAGTTTTAAAATACAAGTTTGTAGCGACTACTTCTTGAAAACTATAAGTGATATTGATATGGGACTTTTTCTAAAATGATCAGCATGACATGATGTTGATCCTAGTCAAAAATCGTTTTGATTAAACGTTAAACATGGCTGCCAGCGGCCATCTTTGTTTACATAGAGTTATATAGTAAAAACTTGTAGCGACTACTCTTCTGAAACTACTTGGCGGATTGTCATGAAACTTTACAGGAATGTTGCTCTTGATGTCTAATTGATCCTAGAAAAATTTCAGGTCGGCCGGAAATTCAAGATGGCCGTCACAGCTAAAAATAGATTTTTAAAAAATAAGTTTGTAGCGACTACTTCTTGAAAACTATAAGTGATATTGATATGGGACTTTTTCTAAAATGATCAGCATTACATGATGTTGATCCTAGTCAAAAATCGTTTTGATTCAACGTTAAACATGGCTACCAGTGGCCATCTTTGTTTACATAGAGTTATATAGTAAAAACTAGTAGCAACTACTCCTCTGAAACTACTTGGCGGATTGTCATGAAACTTTACAGGAATGTTGCTCTTGATGTCTAATTGATCCTAGAAAAATTTCAGGTCGGCCGGAAATTCAAGATGGCCATCACAGCTAAAAATAGATTTTTAAAAAATAAGTTTGTAGCGACTACTTCTTGAAAACTATAAGTGATATTGATATGGGACTTTTTCTGAAATGATCAGCATGACATGATGTAGATCCTTGTGGAAAATTATTTTGATTTGACGTTAAACATGGCTGCCAGTGGCCATCTTTGGTTACATAGAGTTATATAGTAAAAACTTGTAGCGACTACTCCTCTGAAACTACTTGACGGATGTTCATGAAACTTCACAGGAATGTTGCTCTTGATGTGTAGTTGATCCTAGAAAAATTTCAGGTCGGCCGGAAATTCAAGATGGCCGCCACAGCTAAAAATAGATTTAAAATATATAAGTTTGTAGCGACTACTTCTTCAAAACAATAAGAGATATTGATATGGGACTTTTTCTAAAATGATCAGTATGACATGATGTTGGTCCTTGTCGAAAATCGTTTTGATTTGACGTTAAACATGGCTGCCAGCGGCCATCTTTGTTTACATAGAGTTATATAATGAAAACTTGTAGCGACTACTTCTCTGAAACTACTTGACGGATTTTCATGAAACTTCACAGGAATGTTGCTCTTAATGTCTTATTGATCCTAGCAAAATTTCAGGTCGGCCGGAAATTCAAGATGGCTGCCACGGTTAAAAATAGATTTTCAAAAAACAAGTCTGTAGCGACTACTTCCTGAAATCAAAATCAATCAGTAGAGCTTCAAGGTCATTGACCTCTTGTTTTTATAGCGACACTGTAAACATGGCGGGTAAACAAACTGACATCGGGTCGCTGTTTGGAAAGTCGGCGTCAGCCACTGCAAGCGGATTCGGCCCGAGTTTCGGCGAATCAGAATAGGTATGGCTGAACAACAAGCGTAGTTCCCAACTGCTATGTATTAGTTCCGGCGTCTATTATTGGTCCAATGGAGACAAAATACTGAAGAGAAGTTAAGCAGAATATTGTTGTTGTTGTTGTTTTAGAAGTTAATTCTCCGCGCTTATTTTTTTTGCCCACTCCCGACGAATGTCGGCGTGGAAGGGAATAAATCTTAATGACATTTGCCTGTGACAGTGTACGAGGACAGGTTGCAGACCATAATATTAAATGTGTTGTTAGATAATATGGCGCTTTCTTTATTTGAATAACAATAAAATATCCACATACTGCCTGTCAGCTACTACAGTGTCTGTGTGTACACAAATGTACTTATTGTAGCTTACTATAGTGGTGAAAATAATGTTCAGGTTATATGCTGCAGGGCGAGTGGTAAATTGGTAAGGGCGAGTAGCTTTTTGCTTCCACTAGTCCTGCAGGGCAAGTGGATTTTTCCAAATTTTTACACCCCTGTTTGATATGTTCATATTAAGCCACATGTCTATATACAATATTATTTCCAGGTTCAAGTAAAAAAGAAGACCAAAAAAAAGAAAAAGAATGAGTTTAACAGTGCCTTCAACTTTGCAGAACAGGTAAACTAAGATATTTTACATGCCTGTTTTATTATGTCGTTAACTCATACACTTTGGTTATATAGATAGGGAAAAGATACATAGGAGTCCGGGAACCATTTTACTACTCGTACTATGGACTAGATTCCTATGATTCTTTATCATGCTTGGAGGATAGACTCTGATGCATGGGACTGCCCGGTTTACGTTGCGAGTGACTAAAGAGGCTAAGGAAAGTGTCTTGCATCAAGACACACCAATGTAACCCAGAGGTGGCGGTGAGACTCAAAACATACATGTATGATCTCTGGATTCAGAATCCAGGACACTAGGCCACTGTGCAATACACTAGGCCACCGTGCAGTACACTAGGCCACTGTGCAATACACTAGGCCACCGTGCTATACACTAGGCCACCGTGCAATACACTAGGCCACTGTGCAATACACTAAGCCACCGTGCAATACACTAGGCCATCATGCAATACACTAGGCTACCATGCAATACATTAGACCACCATGAAATACACTAGGTCACAGTGCAATACACTAGGCCACCATGCAATACACTAGGCCACACTGCAATACACTAGGCCACCATGCAATACATTAGACCACCATGAAATACACTAGGCCATTGTTCAATACACTAGGCCTCACTGCAATACATTAGGCCACCGTGCAATACACTAGGCCACCATGGCCCAAAAATGTTGTATACATACATATGTATGTGAATAAATAGGATAACCACTAACACATCTTATTTAACTCATTTCTGCAAAGAATCACTTAAAAAAACAGTTCATTTGTTTGTATTTTAAGTTTAATACATACACAAAAATGCTAATTGGATGTGGAACTTTTGACTATTAGGCGTCAATTTCTTTTGTAAATTGAGTATTTCAGTTAACATAACAAAAAGCTTCGCCATACATCCTACAGGCCATACTTATTACCTTCCAACTGAAAGACATTATATTCACCGTACAATTTGACATATTTTCTTTATTACAGGAAGATCCTTTTAAAGGTTTTAAGAGTATCAACCTACAGTTTGCCAGGAAGTCAGAACCACTGTCCACACTTGATGACAAAATAACAGCAGCTAGGAAGAAGCGGAAACAGAATGTAAGTGATCTTGATGAAGTTAACCCGCTACATATAAACATGTATAATGGACTGTTCTTTCTTTAAATTAAGACCTTTCCATTTATGTGACAAAGGGGTGTTTTGGGAAAAATGACTGATCAGCAGCCAGACATTGTAAACCCGATCAGCCTGCAATGTTAAAATGGATGCAAAGGCTATTATAGTCGTTCTTAGGGGGTTTAGGGTTAATGATGATGATGACATGTGGAGGCGGTGTTCATGATAATTATGGTGTTGATGATGATGGTGTTGATGATGATGATGACACAGGGTTTCCCCCGGACCTATATCGGATGTCGCATGCGACATGCTTTAATGCCCGGCGGCGAAGTTCCGACATCCTTTGATCTCCGCGACATCCCTTAAATCCCAAAGCAATATTATGCCACTTGAAACAATTGCAGTCCTGCGCGTGCCTGAATCCGATTGACAGGTTTATTGCATTATTGATGAGGGACATTGTGTTGAGTTGAGTAGAACAATTGCCGAAAATGAATGTTTAAGAATTTATATGTAAGGTCTGTTCCATTAAAACATACAAGGGGGTAGCGGACGGCAATTTATAGAAATTACTTGTCACAAAAATCGCACCTTATTCATAATTTTGAATTGCAGAGATGTTGAGATTTTATTTTATTTCCAGTAGGTGATAAAATTTGTGTTACTCGGTTTTTATCGTTAGGTTCTACAGTAAAATAAAAATCTTTGGCAGAGTAAAAATACCATAATTTTCAAGATTTTGATTTTAAAAGATACATATATTGAATCAATTTGCATGAATGTGCATGAAATAGGCTGGCTTTTAAAAGAATCACTTTGTAGATACCTTAATTTTAACAGTAAACTTGGTTGAACATCAAGGATAAAGACCGAGTTTATCACCTACCAGAATGTATTGGTTATGGCTTATTTCTGGTCACTGATTGGTCAGTTTTTTTGATGATGCTCTATCAAAATTATGAATTCCGGAATATCGCATCTACAGATGGGTGGGTAAATCTCACACAAAAACAATTGAGTTGTGGGGAATGGGGGTATCTGAAATAAATCAATCAAGATGGGGTCTCAGACATTTTTAATCAAGATGGGGTGCTTTTCAAGTTAACAAAACACATTTTTTTCTCGAATAGCCTACTCGTTGATAAGCAAGCGGACTTGCTTCTAAAAATAGAATGAATTCAAGAACGACAACTCCTACGAAATTTCGTACTTCGTCCTCAATTAGATTCGTACTGTTGTACATTGTACTAATTTTGATTCATACTATCTGTTATTTTTCAGAGGGGAAGTTATTAGTCATCCGTGCAGCCGTCGTTGCACGGCCGTTTTTGAAAAATCGCGCCTAATATTTGATGGAGTGGGTGGGGTAAAAAAAATTTTTTTTTTTTTTTTTAAACTCTTACTTTCTCAATATTGTTATGTTTTTTAACGAAAATATAACAACAAACTTTAAAGTGACACTGTCTATAATATAAAAGCAGATTATTGAGCATAACCAAATAACAGCGAAATGAACAATGAAAACATGAGGATAGACTCAAATATGACCAGCTGTTTGTGGCAAGCACAATTGAATTGAATGTTGTTTAACGGCTCATCAACACAGTATAGGTTATTTAGAGCCGCCCCAGAGAGAGGGGAAGGATACATATAGGAATCCGGGAACCTGTCCTACTCTTACTCTAACGTGCTCGGAAGATAGACCGATACACGGGACCGCCCGGTTTACGTCCCCATCCAACGGACGAGGCTAAGGTAAAGTGTCTTGCCCAAGAACACACCGACGGAACTCAGTGGCACCACGGAGGATTGAACCCGGGGCCTCCGGTTACAAATCCGCCGCGCTACCGACTGCGCCACGCCAGCCCACAAAGTGTTTGAAAAAATAAACAAATAGTGAATTTGACTATTTATTTAGAAGTATTGTTGTGAATCAGTTCGGTTTTTGTTGTATTAAAGTAACACTAAATGTCAATTAAAATGGCTCTCCGTTGATATACACCACCCCTAATAAAAAAAAACATCGAACCTTTTGGGAGGGGGGTACTCCCCCTCCCAAAATGCTCCCCCACGCGCTCCATGTACTTTCACAAAATAACATGCCTTCCCAAATTCCTGGGGGAAACCCTGTGACAGATGTAGAGGCGGTGTTCATGATGATGGTAATAATGGTGGTGGTGATGCTGCTGCTGCTGATGATGATAGTTACTGTTATGTTGTTGATTGAAACAATGATGCTTCTAGTGCTGATGGACATGGTGTGGTAATGGTAAGAAGATAATGATGAAGATGACAGCTCTGGAGGTGGTGTTCATGATGAGGATAATAATGGTGGTGGTGTTGAGATAATGATGGTTATAATGATGACAGCTAGGTGATAGTGGTGATGATGATGAGGATGATGATAATCTGATGGTTATGATGGTGAAACATAATGGGTTCGTTCAGGGTTCTCCCATCGGCAACCACGTTGGTTGCCAATTGCCACCGATGGTAACATTTGGTTCCAACAAGGCCACCGATACTACCACAGGTGTAGGGTCGCGGGAAGATTGGTTACCAACGTTCTACCTATCGGCAAACGACGGTGACCGATGGTAGCCGATGGTTACCGAGAGTGCTTTGTTATCCGATGGGAGAACCCTGAATGGACACAATGTGATGATAATGGTGGTGAAGATGAACAAAGTTTACTTACTTGTAGGTTTTACAGCACACCAACAAAAAATGTTTTACGACACCAACGTGAACGAAAATTCCGAGCTCTTCATCCATTTATATGCTGATTTGTAGAATAGGTCTAGACCCTCGCAATGGAGTACTGCAGGAAACGTGATGGTAACTGTGATGATCTTGATGATAAGGCTAATTAATACTGATGAAAAAGATGATAGTTATTATGGTGAGGATGATGATGATGATGATGATGATGATAGGGATAATCATGCAACGATGTTAGTGGTGGTGATAGAACTTTATTATCTATTAGAAAGGATACATAATGATGATTCAGAGCTGTAGATAATTTATAAACTGCAATGAGTATTTACTTATCAGATTCAAAATGAATGAGTTAACAAGGAACTCGTTCAGATTAAACAATTTCTTTAAATAGTTAATGCTTTCAAAATGGATGTGAATTAATACATTTTAAAAGAAACATTCTGATTAAATGGAATAAAAACAAAAGAAACACTGTATGACCTTAATATTGGACACATGCTTGGAACAATTTTCATCATGAAAATATGGAATAAACTGTCCCATATGATAATACATAAACATATAATGCTCTTACTTTTAAAATTATGAGTATTTGTAGCAAGTTGATGAGTATTGATACTCACAGTTTTAAAATACTGAGGGTTTTTTTGTAAAAAGGTGTGAGTAAAATACTCAAAAACTCAGCTTATCTACAGCTCTGTAATTATGATTCTAAGTGGGAATGGTATTCTATGATGATAATAAGATTGATTATGACTGTCCAGTTATGATTTGCTGTTTTTTCACAGAAAAGTGTGGACGATGATGATTCGGATGATGGAAAAGAGAAAGGTGGAGATAACTCGCCAGACGAGGATGAGATTGACCAGGACGTGGATTCTTCAGATGGAGAATTTGTTGCAGGTAAAATAGGTGTAATGACAACTAGACATTGTTAAATGGGCGAGGAGGTTATTTGACGTTGTGAGATGCGCTTGATAGAAAATGAGCATGCTGAGTTCATGTTATGCACATGATTGTTTGACTTTCATGCATATCTACTTTAATTGTGCTTACAAAAACACACCTGCAGTCATCGAATTATAAGGGTTATTGCTTTATTATTTTGAATAATTATATACATGTATTGTTATTTTAATGAACTCCTTTGTCCGTTCATCCATCTGTCTGTTACCATATCTCTTCTAAACCACCAAGCGGATTTCAGCCGAATTTGGTGTAAGACCTCTACATGTAACAGTTTTCAAGAGCAAAATTATTTCCGATTCGAAAGGTCAGATACACTAAAGATTCAATTTTCCATATTGTTGCCAATGGCTTGGTATGTGTACTCGTCTATGAAAGATAAAAAACAACAACATATTAAACAATTGTATTATTTTAAATATTTCAACTCAAACATGTCAAATGAAACTGGTAGGGATTTGCAAAGGTGCACCTTCAATTGGGCTATATTGTGTGTTTATAAAATGGTTGGTTTGTATAAAACTTAAAGGTAATCTTAGACTTAGAGAATAAATGTTTGCCTTTAAATAAGCAATATGGATCATGGTGATGGGAAATCGGTTCAAAATTAGACCCGATTATTGATTATAATCTATTGACTCCAAGCGATTCTGTAATCGGTTGAGTTTGTCTCACGTGTGTCACAACTTCAATGAGCTTTTAAGCTCACTTCTACTTGTTTTGCCCTGTGTGGTTCCCCGGCAAAGAATAGGGTCACTGCAGATCCCGTTAGGCGTAGGCAGATGGGTAGAACCCATTAAATTCATGTTAATTTTATCATTTTTTGTTCATGCTCATTAAAGGTCTTCATCATGACCCCTGCATTGTTTCAGGTGCCATCTTGCTCAAATCACTAGAGCAGTGGCAGAAAAGCAATAAACGTAAATGGGGTTCCTACTATAGAATTTGCATTAACTCTGCAGTTCTGCAGGTGAGAAGGTTCTAGGCCCATTCTCCATATTTTATCTTGATGTAAATGGAGGATGAGCCTGGCATGTTCATTCCTGTTAGGTGCCATATAACCTTTCATGTGTTGGTGCACCTTAAAACTCCAATTCAATTCTTCTTGTTCAACTTTACTTTATTGTTATGATGCATGCTGGTTTACTTGAGACTTGTTTAACTTTAGTTTATTAATATTATTAGATAAAATAAATTTAATTCATTATTATGTTTCATTGCATGTTTCATTTTGAATACAAGTCTAATACATATTAATTAAAGGTGCACACAGCAATCTTGATTTTTTTGTTAAACTAGCTGCATTCTGTTAGCTTTTCTACATAAATTGCATTTGTTCAATCATTAATATTAATTATCATCAGAGAATAGTATAGAGCAAATTATTTTTGCGTCAATCTCATTAAAATCAGATCCAAAATATTCACTCCACTACTTTCCGCTATTTAGATCTGACCATATGACATACCGGGTCACCTCAGATTGACCTTTCATTTAATCAATATTCATGAGAAGATCAACTAAATTCACGTTTTTTTATAATTCACCTGAAATTAAAACTTGAACTGAACAAACGCAAATCTACGTATCAGAATAAAGATAAAAGTCTTCGCGTGTTATTGCTGTGCTATTGCATGATATATTCAAAGAATTGCACTGAATGGTATGTTTTACATCAAGATACGAAGAAAATCATGGGCACTGTCGTGTATTTTTCCACCGAAATTATTATGACATAGCCTAAATAGTATGCCATAATACATGTGGCCCGATTAGCTCAGTTGATAGTGTGCTCGACCGCAGAATTAACAGTATGCTTTTAGTGTGTGAGTGTGGGTTCAATCCCACGAATCGGTAAAAATATTTGTACTGCTATTAAATTCCGTCAAGTTTACAATCTTTTTTTTTCCAGTAAATATTTAATATTGCTTGGTGTATTATGTTTGTCAACGCAATTCGTTTGTGTTTTATAAGCTAAAAGTTACGGACATTGTCTCTTTCAACCAAGCGTAGACTTTTACTGTTCAATGCGACATGCGCAGTGAAGCTGTCAATAGCGAACAATTTTGTAGGCTGAAATCTGATTGGCTAATCGTAAGGTCAATCTGAGGTGACCCTGTATGTAATATGGTCAGATCTATATAGCGGAAAGAAGTGGAGCGAATATTTTGGATCTGATTTTAATGAGATTGTTTTTGCATATTACTAACTGTTGTTTATATTTCACTGATAATATTCACAAAACTACGGTAGAATAATGAAGAAAAGTTGAAATCTCAAATATATGCAAGCAGATTTAAAGTCAAAATGATACTGGAATAATAAATTGAGAGGCTAATTTTAATGCTGGATAAACCTTCAAGATTGCTGTTTGTCTCTTTTAAATACCACTGTTCTTGTTCAGTTTGGATCAAGTTTTACATGTTTGAATTAAGTTTGGATAATCTGTCCTGAAAGCCCACCACTAGTGGGTCATATAACAGTATGGATTGAAGTATCAAACAACAAAAGTTTTTTTAATAAAAGTAGTGATGAATTTGCTTTGAGTTTTTCAATTTTCATTTTATAGACACAATCAAGCTGAAAGATAAACGGAAAAAGAAAGGGAAAAAGAGAAAAGGAGAAGATTTAGAGGAAGAAGAGGTATTCAAGTTTGTATAATGACGTAATTGGTATTTAAATTCAGTTTATTTCAAAATGAATATTGTTGGGGAACTGAAGCTGATTGTAATGTCTAATATATTTTGGTTAATATTTATAAAACAAAATTGTCAGAGGTCTCATTTTAGGAAGATGCATTCTTTGAAAAGTGTTCACATGCAAGAATCAGATTTAATAAATTAAAGAGATTAGACAAAATATATGTTACAATGACTCCTTAGGATGATCATCAGATGTTTCTTGACAAGGATTGTCGAAGTCTGGGGAATATTGGTTCCTTTTTTCAGTATTGAGTGAAACATATATGTCACGGTTCATAGATATCTAACAGGTAGATTGATGTTGCATTGTCCGGCCGGTTAGCTCATTCGGTAGAGTCCGAAGGTCCCGGGTTCGAGCCCTGGTCTGGCTGCACATTTTTCTAGCCCTGTTACATACATGCCAATACTTAAATAGATAATGGACTTTAAAGTTAATATAATAACAATTATAATACCTGTTTAATAAATTTGAATTTCAATAGCAATAATATATTTTTGATAGACTGAATTATGTAAATTCATCAAACTTGGAAGTCTATTAAAAATAAAAAAATAAATTAAATTTAAATTTTAAAATGTAATACATGTATTATTACATTTTGATTGAATTAACTCAGTTGTGTCTTTTAAACCACATACTTCATTACAGGAGGTGGAGAAAGTACAGTTCTCAGAGAATGTGGACACATACGATGAAAATATGTCCTTCCAAGAAATGAACGTGTCGAGGCCATTAATGAAGGTATGTAAACAGTTGAGTATATAATTGAATTGTTGTTAAAGGTCTCAACTGATGTTTAGATTATTTATAGCTACTCTCAGAGTGGACGGGTGTACAGAGGAATTCTGCGTCAACTTACTTTACTATCTAATAAATCCTTATGGTTTATTTACATGTGTCGAATGGTTGACAAACTGTTTCGATAGATATAGAAAAGAACTAAAAGGATGTGAATGTTTCCTATATGTTTTAAATTTCCGGTTTACATTGCAATTCTTGTGTTCTGTTTTTCAATATGACAGAAATGAGGTATTCAATTCAATAACTTTTAAGCCCCAAAAGGGTGGCATATAGTAGTCGCACTATCCGTCCGGCAGTCAGTCCCTTCGTTCGTTCGTTCGTCCGTACAATAATGGATGAATTTTCAAATAACTTGGCAAACGAGCGTGTTTGACATTAAAAGGATCATTGTTGGTGTGCAGCACCCTTAAATTCATTGTCACTTTTATATCATTTCACAAATTTTACGTTCTATTTTAATATTTCAGTCCCTTGGCCAGATGAACTTTGAGAAGCCAACGCCTATACAGGAAGCCACCATACCTTTAGCCCTGTTGGGCAGGGACATATGTGCCTGTGCTGTCACTGGGTCAGGTGAGTTCTGTTAAGGTGACCATTCTTATAAGCAGATATATACTTCAATGGTATGGTACTTGTTACTGGGTTGTGTTGAAATTCAGTTTTGTGCTTCCTTACTTGAGAAATGACACCACCAAAATTGTTAAGTGAAACATTGTATGGGTTGATATTATGAGCAGGCAACACGGGGAAAATGTCATTTTGGAAAACAATTTACAGTGCAGCGACCAAATACATGTGACACGATACACTCTTAGTATGTTTTATGGTTCATTGGTATCATTAAATTACAGGAAAGACTGTGGCATTTATGTTGCCAATCTTGGAGCGGCTGCTGTACAAACCAAAACAAGCTCCCGTTACACGAGTACTAGTCCTCGTGCCGACGCGTGAGTTGGCCGTCCAAGTGCACACCGTCGCCAGACACCTGGCTAACTACACAAATATAGACATAACGCTCTCGGCTGGTAAGTGAACATGCATGTTTCTAATATTGAGAGAAGTGTAATCTGAAAGTTTAATGTTAAAATGTTTGTTTGAATGCTGTAAGGCAATATATGATGATCAACTTTTATTGTGGTGGAGAACCAGTACTGTATGCCTCCTGCCATCCGTAAGAATCAGCACTATCTCACAAGTTGATGTGCCAGTGGGATTCAAACCCGCAGCGGTGAGAGACGAGGTTCACAGCACAACGTTGTTAACTCCTCGATCACAGATGCACTTTAGTGTTAAAATAAAAACTTGTTATAGTAAATGTTATAATAGTAAAACTCGCTCTGAGACATGAATTTGAAGATTAAATTTTCATTTTATGGTATATGGTATCATTAATTTGGAATTTAAAAAAAAGTTTGCTAGTTTAAAAAAACAAGCATTTCTCACAGAGAAAATGTATAGACATCAAGTCAAAATATTACACATCACTGATTTGGAAAAAAAAAATAAAGTAATTAAAAGATATTTGAATTAAACTAATTTCTTACAATAGGTGGTCTTGATATCAAACAGCAAGAGGCTGCTCTCAGACTTGGTCCAGACATCGTGATAGCCACCCCTGGAAGGTTGATAGATCATCTTCATAATTCGCCGAGTTTTAATCTCAACAGCGTGGAAATACTGGTTCTAGACGAGGCCGACAGGTAGGCTCTGACACAGATACCGGTTTAAAAAAAAATAATCTTATATTCTATTAAATATTTAATAGAATATAAGATTTTATTTTTTTTAAACCGGTATCTGTGGGCTCTGATATTGTTTGATACAGTTGTGTTAAGAGAAATTAATATTTTGGTAAAAAAGTATAAGGCATTAATAATTGTATGGTATATATGACTATGGAGTCCTCATTCTGGTTAAAACATGGATGTTATTATAACACAGTGATATGGGAGAGATCTTACGCCTGTTGTCCAATCCCATTCATTACTTCTTAAAATATTGTTTAAATTTAATTAACGTAGTGATTATTGTGATGATACTTAGGTAAATGAATTGTATGGGGAAGATGTATGTTGAGGAAGATTAGGTTGTCCGGTTGACGATGCTGATTATAAAATTGATAACTGTAAATGATGCTAATGATGATGAATTGCACAATGTTGAGGAAGATTAGGTTGATTATGATGAGGAGGAGGAGGAGGTGAGGAGGAGGAGGAGGAGGATCAAGATGGTGATTAGGAAAAAGTGTTTGATGATGATGACCACAAGCATGCTGGTAGTGATCAGAAGAAGTGTTGAACACTTGTTATAAAATTGAAAGTACAAGTACCAGTTCATGTTAGAAGATATTGATGATGCAGGTAGTGGTCAACAGTTCAGCACTAACAATAAACTGTAACTGCAAGTTCTGGTGTAAATCTAACAGTTAGTACTCATTTGTAGAATGTTGGACGAGTACTTTGCTGAGCAGATGAAGGAGGTGATCCGGCTGTGTTCACGGACAAGACAGACAATGTTGTTCTCGGCGACCATGTCAGAAGAAGTAAGTACTAGTATATGGGCGAAACTGAATTAAACAAAAACATGTTTGTTGGCTTATGTAACCAGTGTATTACTATTATTGTTTGAACTACTGGTTAGTATATAGTACTTTTTTGCATACCGGATAAGGGTGTGTGTTTTTTTTACGAGTGATGGAAAGCCTGATCTTTCATATGGGGGCAGATATAAGTCATGTGCATAACGGTGGTGTTGATAACATCATTGTAGAAACAAGTATACATGGGAAAACATTTTATAATAGTAGTTGGCAATGTCAACGCACAAAATGTCAGTGGTATGCAAGAAAATGATTCAGTCACGGGTATCCTGTTCAGAATCAGAATAGTAAGCTTAGTATTTTCAGTGTAACAATTACATGCTATATATCCGTTATGAGGTTTAAACAAACTAGGCTTGCGATAAGCATTCGCCAAATCGCCATATGCGAAAAGAAACCGAACTGGCGAATGAAAATCGTAAAAATACATAGCAAATTCGCCAGACATTGGCAATCTGGCAAATCCAAATTTCCGACCGATATTGTCTAAAACCCTCGGGAAATCCCGAATTCTAATACACAAAGTATTTTACTGTTTATAAGCCAGTATCCCGCTGGGTGTTGTTAGCTAATTAGCGATAATCAATTTGGACCGATTACTAATTATCGCAGTGTTTATTGCAAACAGCTGTCAAATTTGTTTGTGCGATAGACGCCGCCCACTGTTCCGCCTCTCGCTGTCAATCAACTAGTTTGTATCCCCGCGCTCGGTATTATCCAATATTTAATTGCGTTATCGAGCCGGGTAAAACATCAAGCGCCCTCTAGCGGCCAAAATGGCCAATCAAAACAGCAAGTTTGAAAATGTTTGTTAAAGAATTAACAAGACGGAGATGCTCTTTTTAAAGGCCGTCGGTCTTTTTGAACTTTATGATTACTGGTAATTGTTGAGTACCCACTAATTAGTTGTACACGCAGTACACACAGTAGCGTAAATTGGAACAATGACAAGTGCGAACTTGTTTGATCGGCTGTCTGCAAAGTGGTACAATTTGGTCGGTCAATTTTATGTTTGATTGTTCAATCAACATGAAACAATACAAAATGTGTGATTACTCAAAATCTTGGTACAATATTAGAATGAAGTGGCTTTTATTATTTATTCTATGCAAGATAGTCGTGGTGCATGTAGCATTTCTGAAGTTTGTTCCACAATGCAACGCGATCTTTCTAGCTTCTTTGGAACCCCTGTTAAAAGGAAACAGTCAGAGACTGAGTCACAGACTCCAACACCAAAAAAGAAGTTTGACATTAAGTATGACACAAGCCGTGTTGTAAAATCAGAATGGTTCAAGCTGTTTCCGTGGTTGATTCACGATAGAGATGAAAATGTGTTTCGGTGTGATATGTGTAAAAAAACTGGTAAACGTAATATTTTTGTAACTGGCAAGGATTGTATGAAGCCAAAGAAGGATGACTTCAAAAAACATGAAAAAAGTAATGATCATAAGTTGGCTTCCCAGGCTGGGGAACGACAGACTGAAATGAGAAAGGCTTCCAGTAACGCGTATTCCCATCAAAAAGACACAGTGACTGCGATCATGAAGACCGTGCTTATCATGGCACAGGAGGACATTCCAAACAGCAAAATGGCGTGCTTTCTGGATATACAGATAGAAAATGTAAGTCAAATAATTATTACTATTTAGTGATGGTGCACGATAATGCATTTAATTTGTACATGAATCATGATGACTTCTGAATGATGATGAAGCTGATATGGACATGATGATGATGACATGGTTATGATGATGATATAGTAAGATGTTATAACGACTAGTATCAGTGACAGACGATAATTGATGCTGATAATTATGGCGATGAATATTATATATATGCATAGTGAATATGTATGATTATTTATACATGATGAATGATGGTGATAATCATATGTTTTACAATTATAGCATACATAAATTAATAATAACTATACTATCATACATAAAGTCTTAACACCAGTAATTTTATGAATATTTTTAAAATCTTTTAAGGGAGCTCCAAGTCTGAAGTGTCTGCTGAAAGAAGATGGATCTCTGTCTTACTCTCATCATGAGGTTGTAGATGACATTCAGCGCTGTTTATACACTGTAGTTGAGCGTGATCTTCTAGATGCCATCATTGAAGCTGGTTACTATGCCATCGAAATTGACAGAGGCAACAGATTCGTCCAACAAGTCGGTGCTTGTAGTGTTCACACGGTAAGACAAAAATTGGGGAAATTAGGTTAACATGGTAAATGTCAATTGTATAGCTGCACGACTATTGCCAGATAATTGGTAAATACATTTACCTGTGGATTAATTAACCTGTTCAACATTTTCTGCGTCATCATATAAAATCTTATTTTCGCTTTCCACAGATATTGCAACTTATGAATTGTAAATATCTATTGTTGTGTATCGATTTCGATTTCGATTTAAATAAACATGTTCATGAAACAAAACATAGCTGGAGAACTTGCTCAATAAATTCAGATGAAACTATGTCGAACAGTAAATTTAAGGTGACTGTCATCTCTTTTCAATGACTATATTCTTTAAATACTGAATACATAATACAGAGTCACTTGTTACTCCACAAAGGGATACACCTCAGTTAGTAAACTTTTGTGTGTGAAAATAACTCTAGATTATATTAAATGTTATGCTTTATTCACAGGTTCATCGGTCGAGATGGTACGCCAGAATCCCATTTCCTTGGTGTTGAAGAGATGTCGTCTGCAACAGCAGACAGCGTGACTAGCTGTCTCAAAGACCTTCTGCAGAAGAAAGGCCTGGACGTGAAGAAGATGGTGGGGTTTGCGTCTGATGGTGCTTCTGTTATGCGTGGAAGAGTAAACGGTGTATCCATTCAGTAAGTTTAGAAAACAAAAATGTTGCTATAATTACGAAAAAAGAAACCATGGACTGTTTTTATTTTGTATTTTCTCTTCTTTTTTTTTATTTCATTAATGTGTGAACATCTCCTTTTTCGATTTAATCTTGCCTAGTTTTTGTAAGTTGTATTCACCTATTAAATAGTATTATGTCAATAATCAAAGTCCGAGATACAAATTGTGATGTTTAGTAAATAGTGCTTATCACGACATTGTATTCAACTGGAAATGTCTTATTATAATTGTTTCTTAAACAACAGGCTCAAGAAGATGAACCCATATCTGATTACCAACCACTGTATGGCCCATAGACTTCAACTGGCAGCAGAGAAGGCAGCAAACCAGGTGCCCATGATCATCAAGTACATCAGTACCCTCAATGTGTTTGCCAAGTCTCTGAAGTTTTCACCCAAGCTGACCAGAACCCTTGAAGCCAGCAAGGAGATACACAATGAGAAGGCTAACAAGATCAAGCAGGCTTTCTTCACAAGGTAAAAACAGGCACAAAACACATGATCATCATATGTAGCAAAAATGCAAAATATGATTAACACAAGTTTACACTACCTTTAAACAACTTGGTTTATTAAATTAGCACTTTGTTTTTACACTTTTTTTTTACCAGATAAAGTATACATGTATATATTTTATGAAAAAACAAGAACAAAGTACTATGCTAAGTAAGTAATTGACTTTATTGAAAATGTACTGTCATAACTTGACAATGTTATGTATCATATGTGGACAATACTATGTCATTTAAACAGTTTTTTCTAAAATGAACGTTTGTGTTTCAGATGGCTGAGTCTTGCGGACAGCACACAGGCATTGTCAGGATGCATCCCCTCGGTAATCAGCGCACTGTATGAGGCAGGGGGAGAGAGGGCAGCCGAAGGACGAGCTTTTCTACACGGCATCACCAAAGACATGGCCACCTACAAGTTTATTCATCTGACACATTTCCTAGCAGATGCTGTTGGACTTCTCGCCATCCTCAGTCGAACACTACAGGTTGCCAACCCAACCCATCAGTACATCAAAGAGCAAATCGAGAATTGCACCACAGCTCTTGAGGCACTCAAGTATATGAAAGGACCTCATCTGGAGAAATTGAGAGAATTCCCTACTGAGGCATCAGAGTCTGGCATCACAGATTGGGGCACGCACGAGATCAAGGATTCCAAGAAACTGAGGGATCAGTTTACCACGGCTTCTCAGGATTTCCTTGATCAGGTCACCACACGACTGTCTACCATGCTCCCAGACAGTGACATCATGACAGGTTTTGACATGTTTGAGCCAAGGCTGACTAATGTTGACAGCGATACCTGCCTGAAGAAGCTGACAGACCTGTATGGTACTCTAACAGCAGACCACCAAGCAGTCATACACCCAGAAGAAATTCAACATGAATGGGCCTTGACGAAGAACCAATTACACAACTTCAACAACATGGAGCATTTTTTCAAGAGCTTCCTTATTCCGCACAGACTGGCCTACCCCAATCTGCATGTTCTGGTGAAGATTGGTCTAACCATTCCTACCACGTCGGTCAACTGTGAGAGAGGAATCAGCAGACACAATGCTATCAAAACAGACAGCAGAAGTTCACTCAGAGTTGAAGTGGTGAATCGACTAATGGCCCTAAGTATTGAAGTTCCTCCATACAAGGAATTCAGATACACACCTGCCTTTGAGGATTGGTGCCTGTCTAAATCTAGAAGGCTACCAACCAAGTTGTTTGAGAAAGGGACTGTGAGAAGCATTGATGGACATATTGATTTGAAGTAAAAGGTTGATTGTTTGGACTAGTGGTACATGTTATGAAGATGGACTAGTGGTACATGTGATTAAGATAGACTAGTGGTACATGACGTGATTAAGATATTATGAACTGGTTGTACATGTGGGTAAAAGTGTGATTGTTTGGACTAGTGGTACATTTGATTAAGATGGACTAAGTGGTACATGTGATATTATTGACTAGTGGTACATGTGATTAAGATGGACTGGTTGTACATGTGAGATGGACTAGTGGTACATGTTGATCTTAAGGAATGTGTTATAAATATATTGATAGTTATTGTATTTAATTTCTATGAATGTTATCATATTGAAATGCATTTTATAAAAATAATAAATGGTCTAGTAAATGGTGATCTGTCTGTCTGTCTTTTTATATTTTCTTATTATATGCATGCATTCATTTTGTCCTTTTAAAATTTCAGTCTTGACAATTTTTTAAAAATTAAATAACAGTTAATTACATTAAATTACAATGCTTTGAATATTGTACAACTCAATTTTTAATTATAAGCACTAAAGCAGAATGCAGCATGCATATGATATGGAAATATTGATACCCTATAGATAATAAAGCATACTCTTTTAACTTACTATTAATGCGTACGCAAATGCGAGGTTTTAGCGGCTTCAATTAAAGTTCCAAAATATCTCGGCAAAAATCTGGCTAAAGACATTCTAATCTGGCTAAAGGAATTTTTAGGGCTTTAGCCAGATTTGGCTAAAGGGTTTAAAATCCTAGCGCAAGCCTAGACAAACATGCATGAACATAAAAAACGTACGGAGAACGATACATCACTTACACAAGTAACACTATTTCGGTTGGTACACAAATTCGGATAGATATTTTGGTTTTTACCGTTACCTCGATGCCTCGAAGCCACTGATAGCTCGAACATATCCATATGGTCCCGCTGACTTCGAGCTATCGAGGTTCGACTGTAGATGAATTTAAAATCGATATTGAATACAATACTATATTCTGAATGCATCTCAACATGTTATCGCAATGAAATTCATGTATTGCTAAATCTAATTCTACATGTTTACAGGTCAAAGATCTCGCTGCTGTGTCTTTAAATCGGCCGATTCGTGTGTTTATCAACGAGAGCACAGATACGGCCTTGAAACTGCGGCAAGAATTTATCAGGATACGCCCAAACAGGGAGGGTGACAGGGAGGCAGTGGTGGCAGGTAGGAAACAATCCAATTATAACCATCTTGATTTAAGGCATTTTATAGCTGCAGTTTTGCTCTACTTTTTGAAGCAAAGGCAAGCTATTCTACTTGTCCTGTGATCGGTGTCGGTTTACCTTATACATTAAACACATCTCAGAAACCGCTTAAAGGAATTAAATTGAAACTTTACACATGCATTCACTTTCATAAGAGGACCTTGTACAGACAAGGGCCATAACTCTGTTATGAATTTTAGCAGAACTATGCTCCTTTTTATCTCCCATCCCCCGTTACTGAAGGCAGAAGGGGATATAGTAATGGCTTCTGTCTGTCCGTACATAGCTCATACAGACACTATCTTTTACTTACGTTGGCCAGAAATATAGGAGTAAATAGAATATAAACAAACAAAGCCAATGTCATTTCTTGGGCATTGTCTTTGGTATTGTGGTTGGATATCCTGACTGTAAAATTCCATCTTGTAAAGTATCAAAAAAGCAACGTCCAAACTAATGAAAAAATGACATTTGTTGCAGCCCTAGTGAGTCGGACATTTCAGGACCACTGTATTGTGTTCATACAGACCAAGGTGCAGGCACACAGGATGCATCTGGTGCTGGGCTTGCTGGGAATAAATGTGGGCGAGTTACATGGAAACTTGTCACAAGCACAGGTTAGTCAAGTTATTCTTGCTTTTTGCAAAAAATAAAATTTTATCAAGAATTCAATGTTAAAGAAACTAACCCGCTAAATAACAACAAATTACACTACTAAACTGTTTATTGAAACTCTGTCCAGGTCATCTAATAATGTATATGTGCTGATTAAAAGTATAGGTTTATTATTCTTAAAATACCCGTGATTGAATATAAAATGAATTATGAGTTGGTAACTCTTTTAATTTGATGTTCCAGTATTGGGGTTTCGCTTGGCTGGTTATAAAAGCCATTTATATTGTGTCTATAGAGTTTGGATTTTCAAAATATGTAAGTTGACAGGTTTTGGGCTTGAAATGCTATCGAATATGGTATGGTATCGTATGTATTGTAGGTTAATGTCTGTGATTAAAAAAAGTAAATGTCAGCTGGTTTATTATCATTATTTTAAGCTATGGGTAAGTTGAAAAACTGTGTATACTATTACATTAGTGGAGAAATGTGCGAAGTGCATTTACAGTATATAGTGAGGTGGCTACTTTCTCCTCTTATAGGGCCACTCTGGCCCAGTGGATAGTTTGACATTTAAGATTAAGGTCACGGGGTTGAGCCTCATTGGCTACACTAGGTTACTTCATTGTGTCCTTGGGCAAGACACTTCCCGGGTAGCTCGATATGACCTTAAATGTGGTGATGAGACATTAAACAACAATTAATTCTCCATTAATGGGGCGATCATTGCTGGTCAAGTGAGGTGTCTGACTTTGTTAAGGGCTTTTCCATTAAAACACATTTGACTCCAGGAAGCACTTTTGAAATAGAACACAATTCGAGTTTAAAGTTCTACCAAATTTCAGAAAATTGATTTCACCCATAGATGTTTATTAAATTGACTTCCTGGGTTCCCTGATATGTTTTAATGGAATAGCCATAATGAGTAAATGTATATTTGTTTAGAGATTGGATACACTGAAGAGGTTCAAGGATGCAGAGGTAGATGTACTGTTGGCTACGGACCTGGCTGCCCGTGGTCTCGACATACATGGGGTGAAAACTGTGAGTAAACTAGTTCCAGATCTCTGAATGTTGACTGTCTTGTTTAGACCATTTCTATTAAGAGACCATGTCAATTCCCAGCTTTTGTTTTTAATTCAACTGCACATGTACATGTATTTAAGATATCACACGTGTTAAAGAGACCAGATGTGTTCTTCCCTTTAGTGGTTATTTAACACAGGTGTCGCCCCATCCCTATTAGAGACTATCTGCTTTAAGAGACAACCATTTCCATTCTGGACTATCATTTTTAATTAATATGCACCTGTACTAAGAGACCACCTGTGTTAAGAGACCAAATTTGGTCTTCCTTTTAGTGGTCCCTTTAATACAGGTGTCACTGTTTGTCCTTTTGTTGTACTAGCTTCAACTGCACAAACCAGGGCCTTACTCCATTTTGCACTTAGGCCAAATAAAATTATACCTGTGTTTACTGTAACATTGCTGAAAAAAATTGGGTAGGTAGGTAGGCATTTTATTTTATTTTATTTTTTTTTTTTATTTTTTGGCGAAGTTAATTTAAGGTGGCGATGAGCTTTGATGAATGGGAAAATGTGGTATTTTAAAAACTACAATAGATAACAATATGAAATTGTGTATAAATGTGTTATTGTTTCCCAAAAGGCATGGCAACAACTGGATCTTTTCCCAATCACTTGCAATTATTGCAAAGGGGTAAAACAGTTTATTTATTTTTCGCAAGTCCGGAAGAGGGTCAGTTCCAACAGCAGGACAATGAGCACATGAGTCGGCCGTGATAGCGTGAACATAATTATTAAAAAAAAAAAAAAAAAACATTTTTTTTATTTATTTTTTTTTTATTTTTTTTTTTCAATAAAAAAAAAATGAGTCGGGGGTGTTTTCAGCGGGTCGGTCGGGTTACAGTAAACTCAGGTATAATTTTATTTGGCCTTAGTTTGATTTGTAACAGCTTATTGACATAAATAATAAACAAATCATAGTTCAGTGCCATACTTTGCTAAAGCTAATAGCCTATGTACCTTTTCCCTGTAATGGCTTGTTTGAAATGTGCTCTTATTTTTCTACATTATTTCATCATGCGTTTAGTGGCCCAGTTAACAGGAGGCCAAACAAAAAAAAAACAACCCAACTTTTTGTCCGTTTACAATAGATTGAGCCCCCCCTTTACTTAATTATAAAGAGGACTATAAAAAAGGTAAATGGCAATAATTTCACCCAATGTAATATGCGTGAAAAACAGGATAGCAAAGATCGGATTTTTGAAATTGTATTCGTAATTGTTTTAGACAAGCCGATTGCGGAGATTTTCCGATCTTATTCGTTTACAATCGGAACTACCTCGTCTGATTAGCGAAGAGTTCTGATCGATTCTTTTGCTATCGGAACTGCGCCGAATAGTTTGTAATAGGCAGCATTTTATTCAAGATATTGTTTTGATCATAATTAATAATTTACAGAACTGGAATACGAACCATGTTTCATCTTAGAATAGTCATAAAATAGCTTTGTATACATATAAATGCAGTAATATTGAGTATTTAATATTTTACATTAAAAATCGCGTAGATATAGGTAGTGCCTCTTTAACAGTATGTTTCATCAGCTCCTGTTTATGCGTTCTTGTTAGCTCATTGAATAAAATCTGGCACTTTAGAGATACAGACCTCTGTATCATGGGTTCACACTCTGTCAGTGGCATACAGACCTCTGTATCATGGGTTCACACTCTGTCAGTGGCATACAGACCTCTGTATCATGGGTTCACACTCTGGCAGTGGCATATAGACCTCTGTATCATGGGTTCACACTCTGGCAGTGCATACAGACCTATGTGTCATGGGTTCACACTCTGACAGTGGCATACAGACCTCTATATCATGGGTTCACACTCTGGAAGTGGCATACAGGTTCACACTCCGACAGTGGCATACAGACCTCTGTATCATGGGTTCACACTCTGGCAGTGGCAAACAGACGTCTGTGTCATGGGTTCCACTCTGGAAGTGCCATACAGACCTCTGTGTCATGGGTTCACACTCTGTCAGTGGCATACAGACTTCTATCATGGGTTCACACTCTGGCAGTGGCATACAGACCTCCGGCTCTGTATCATGGGTTCACACTCTGGCAATGGCATACAAACCTCTATCATGGGTTCACACTCTGGCAGTGGCATACATACCTCTGTATCATGGGTTCACACTCTGGCAGTGGCATACAGACCTCTGTGTCATGGGTTCACTCTCTGGTAGTGGCATACAGACCTCTATCATGGGTTCACACTCTGGCAGTGGCATACAGACCTCTGTGTCATGGGTTCACACTCTGGCAGTTGCATACAGACCTCTATCATGGGATCACACTCTGGCAGTGGCATACATACCTCTGTATCATGGGTTCACACTCTGGCAGTGGCATACAGACCTCTGTGTCATGGGTTCACACTCTGGCAGTTGCATACAGACCTCTATCATGAGTTCACACTCTGGCAGTGTAATACAGACCTCTGTGTCATGGGTTCACACTCTGGCAATGGCATACATACCTCTGTATCATGGGTTCACACTCTGGCAGTGACATACAGACCTCTGTGTCATGGGTTCACACTCTGGCAGTGGCATACAGACCTCTGTGTCATGGGTTCACACTCTGGCAGTGGCATACAGACCTCTATATCATGGGTTCACACTCTGGCAGTGGCATACAGACCTCTATCATGGCTTCACACTCTGGCAGTGGCATACATACCTCTGTATCATTGGTTCACACTCTAGCAGTGGCATACAGACCTCTATCTATAACTCACACTGGCATGACTGATGGAAAACTCCATCCTACATCTCATCCCCCTGTAAGGCCACTGTCCCGATATGACTTTACAATTGTGACCAGGATATCAACCCCCACTGTTTTTTCATTTGTTTCATTTCAGTTTCTGTTTGATCTTTTACTGTTTCTATTCTTTCTATTTGTTCTTTTACTGTTAGGGGGCTGGTGTGGCCCAGTGGATAGCACGGTTGACTTCCAACCAGATGAATGGGGTTCAAGCCTCACTGGCACCACCGAACTTGATCGCTGTGTCCTTGGGCAAGACACGTACCTTAGCTTCGTTCCTCAGATTGGGACGTAAACCCGGTGGTCCCTTGAATCGGAGTTAATCCTCCTTGCACATTGAACTGGCTGTCTTGTTAGCGATTCTAAATAACCGATTATGTTTTGAGCCATTAAACAACATTCAATTCAGTTCTTTGACTGTTTGTTATATGTTATAGGTTATCAACTTGTTACTATTTGTTCTTTGACTGTTTGCTATGTATTATATAGATTATCAACTTGTTTCGATTTGTTCTTTGACTGTTTGCTATGTATGATAGATTATCGACTTGTTTCTATTTGTTCTTTGACTCTTTGCTATGTATTGTAAATTATCAACTTGTTTCTGTTTGTTATTTGACTGTTTGCTATGTATTATAGATTATCAACTTGTTTCTGTTTGTTATTTGACTGTTTGCTATGTATTATAGATTATCAACTTGTTTCTGTTTGTTATTTGACTGTTTGCTATGTATGATAGATTATCAACTTGTTTCTGTTGGTTATTTGACTGTTTGCTCTGTATTATAGATTATCAACTTGTTTCTGTTTGTTATTTGACTGTTTGCTCTGTATTGTAGATTATCAACTTGTTTCTGTTTGTTATTTGACTGTTTGCTATGTATTGTAGATAATCAACTTGTTTCTGTTTGTTATTTGATTGTTTGCTATGTATTGTAGATTATCAACTTGTTTCTGTTTGTTATTTCACTGTTTGCTATGTATTGTAGATTATCAACTTGTTTCTGTTTGTTATTTGACTGTTTGCTATGTATTATAGATGATCAACTTGTTTCTGTTTGTTATTTGACTGTTTGCTATGTATTATAGATGATCAACTTGTTTCTGTTTGTTATTTGACTGTTTGCTATGTATTATAGATGATCAACTTGTTTCTGTTTGTTATTTGACTGTTTGCTATGTATGATAGATGATCAACTTGTTTCTGTTTGTTATTTGACTGTTTGCTATGTATTATAGATTATCAACTTGTTTCTGTTTGTTATTTGACTGTTTGCTATGTATGATAGATTATCAACTTGTTTCTGTTGGTTATTTGACTGTTTGCTCTGTATTATAGATTATCAACTTGTTTCTGTTTATTATTTGACTGTTTGCTATGTATTATAGATTATCAACTTGTTTATGTTTGTTATTTGACTGTTTGCTATGTATTGTAGATTATCAACTTGTTTCTGTTTATTATTTGACTGTTTGCTATGTATGATAGATTATCAACTTGTTTCTGTTTGTTATTTGACTGTTTGCTATGTATTATAGATTATCAACTTGTTTCTGTTTGTTATTTGACTGTTTGCTATGTATTATAGATTATCAACTTGTTTCTGTTTGTTATTTGACTGTTTGCTATGTATTATAGATTATCAACTTGTTTCTGTTTGTTATTTGACTGTTTGCTATGTATTGTAGATTATCAACTTTACTATGCCCAACACGGTCAAGCACTATATTCACAGAGTTGGCAGGACGGCCAGAGCTGGTAAAAGTGGAAGGTAAATTAAAAATATTGTCAACTTATTCATTTTCAGTACTACCAAGTTCCACTCTCAAACTGATGGGTGTGTTTGCAATACATTATATATTTTAACAATAATGTGTAGTAGTATGCACCTATCAATGTTTTCTCACTGCAGGGGCAGCGGGCATACCCAGGAAATTAGACAAATGTACAAATTGATTCTCTAATTCCTGTTGCTAGGAGCTAAATTTATGTTTAACTCCCCAGGGTAGGAGTTAATATCTGTATCTAAAATACCCTTGGTGGTACCAGGTTCTGTCTGGTTCCCTACCTCAGTGTCATTGTGTTGATCAAATTCCTGCCTAACAGGGTACCGGGTTCTGTCTGATTCCCTGCCTCAGTGTCATTGTGTTGATCAAATTCCTGCCTAACAGGGTACCGGGTTCTGTCTGATTCCCTACCTCAGTGTCATTGTGTTGATCAAATTCCTGCCTAACAGGGTACCGGGTTCTGTCTGGTTCCCTACCTCAGTGTCATTGTGTTGATCAAATTCCTGCCTAACAGGGTACCGGGTTCTGTCTGATTCCCTACCTCAGTGTCATTGTGTTGATCAAATTCCTGCCTAACAGGGTACCGGGTTCTGTCTGATTCCCTACCTCAGTGTCATTGTGTTGATCAAATTCCTGCCTAACAGGGTACCGGGTTCTGTCTGATTCCCTACCTCAGTGTCATTGTGTTGATCAAATTCCTGCCTAACAGGGTACCGGGTTCTGTCTGATTCCCTGCCTCAGTGTCATTGTGTTGATCAAATTCCTGCCTAACAGGGTACCGGGTTCTGCCTGATTCCCTACCTCAGTGTCATTGTGTTGATCAAATTCCTGCCTAACAGGGTACCGGGTTCTGTCTGATTCCCTGCCTCAGTGTCATTGTGTTGATCAAATTCCTGCCTAACAGGGTACCGGGTTCTGTCTGATTCCCTACCTCAGTGTCATTGTGTTGATCAAATTCCTGCCTAACAGGGTACCGGGTTCTGTCTGATTCCCTACCTCAGTGTCATTGTGTTGATCAAATTCCTGCCTAACAGGAATTCATTTCTGTTATCCCAGGGTATGCCCCTCCCCAGCCAGGGAAAGCATTAAGAAAACATTTTGAGGATATAGCGATCGTTCTGACGTCCAACCGTATGTGCGTCAGTCCCTCTGTAAAAAGGATCTTGTCCGCTCTGTAACTTTGAAACGGTGTGTGAGATGCATTATACAAAACCCGCCTCTTTAACAAAACAATGTGTAATGTACCAAAATCATGGCGATACATCAAGGTAGTCAAGGCCACCATTTTGGTTAAATGGTCGTACTATATAAAAAGAAAAGGGCAATTATCATGTCAGTACTTTGCAGTTGATCAAAAAAAGAATCTCAACATGACGGTTGTCACAAATAAAAATCAGCACCAAACCTCAAAGGTTAAAGTTTATGTCTGCTGTTTAATTTTGGAATGAACTGAAATAATTTGATAAAACTTAATACAAGCATGAATCTGAACAAGATTACAAATCACATCGTTAAGCTCAGGTATATTGTTTATTTAACTTCTTATGCCAATGATCAACATCATAATTTAGGGTCAGAGTTTCAGCCAAGAGTTCCCCTGTCTTCACGATGTGTCAATCTATACTTTTGTATTAAAGGGACACACAGTAATCTTGATCTATTTGAAACTCACTGTGTCCTGTTAATTTTCCTACATAGCTTTTATATGTCCAATCGTCAATATTAATTATTAGAATAGTTCATAGCAAATTGTTTTTACATAAAACTAACTCCGGATGATATTGCACAAATAATATATATAATCATTTGGTAGAAAATTGATTACTCATAAAACAAATTGTATATGCATATCTGTTTATTTTAAGAAATGATAGTAGATTAATAATAATTCCATTTCCTAATTTAAATGCTTTATAAATACATCAAGATTGCCATGTGTCCCTTCAAGAATATATCCATAATTTCTACCATGAAATATATATTTCACCATATGAATTTCGCTGTTTAACATCTTTCAACAATGCATTGATAGATCAGTCACGTTAGTTGGTGAAAAGGAAAGAAAACTGTTGAAGGACATTGTGAAGAAAGCTAAAACTCCGTTGAAAACGAGAATTGTACCACAAGGTAAAGTTTTTTTTCTATTTAAAGTGGAATTATATATTTTATTTTCAGAAGAGGTTTTTTGTTAATGGTGGAAAATAGTCAGCTACCTCCACTAAAACTCTTTGAAACTACCAGCTCCTCCATTTGGAAAGCTTTGTTTTTATGCCTGTGGTTACATTATTGAGATTTTTATTTGTTGCTATGTTTTATTGTGAAGATTTTAACATGAAAATTTCACCGTACATTAATTTTATAAACAAAACTTTTGTGTGTCGCCCGGTAGCATGGCAGACAGTTAAGGATCACTTTGTCCATCGTTTGTCCGTCACACGTTGTCCATTTTCCGTCCATCGTCCTCCGTCACACTTTAACCTGCAACCTAACCTTGGCTATAACTTGAACAATATTTGACCTATGTTCATCAAACTTCACACACATTTTCATCTCAACCCAATGAATGTTGTTACACATGTCCACTAACTCTGACTTTCATTTTGAAAGAGTTACACCCCCTTTCATAAACCTTAACCTGCAACGTAACCAAGCTTGTAACTGACCATAACTTAAGAAGTATTTGATCTATGTTCATCAAACTTAACACACATCTTCATCTTAACCAAAGAAATGTTGTTACTCATGACCAATAACTCTTGACTTTCATTTCGGCAGAGTTATGCCACTTTCCATAAAACCGTAACCTGCAACCTAACCAATCTCATTAACCAGCCATAACTTGAAAAGTATTTTACCTATGTTCATGAAACTTCACACACACATTCGTCTTACCACAAGGAATGTCGTTACACATTTTGGCAGAGTTATGCCCCCTTTCATAAAACTTTAACCTGCAACCTAACCTAGCTCATAACTTTATACAGTTCTTCTTTATCAATTATTCGTTGCAGATGTATGCCTCTTTTTATAACTTTAGCATTTAAAAGTGCCATTATTCATGAAGGATTGCAACCCTGTCTTCAGACTTAATAGTTAGATTGTACTTGCTGAAATAAGCACACGGCAGGCGACACAAGTGTTCAGTGGAACACCCTTCTAGTGTTCCATGGCAGATTCATGTATACAGATTAAATGAAATTATGGTTAGGTGTTATAAAAAATACCAACTATTTGCATGCCTGCGTAACATAAGATTCAAACCATACATTCCAAGTTATCCAACTGTTTGGTGACTTGCAATGGAGAAAATGTTTACAAGGGCATGTACTTACTGCAGATCCTTATTGGTTTTGTTGCTATAACTATGTCTGAGGTTTCTTATTCAAATTTTGTATAATTGTGCATGTTTGTTGTAAAATTGTGCTTTATGGAAACACCAGGCCTGGAATTCACCAACCATTCTTCAAACTATTCTTAGACTTGAACTCAAGTACTCAAATTACGTTCACAAATATTCCCAATACCTTAAAGATAAACAATCATATGAAGAAGCTATCTATTAGTATTTATCATATTTATTCATAGCAGGTTCTCATGAAATTTTATCTTTTAAACTTTTAGAAATATTTGTGATTGAAATTTGCATACTTGGGCTTAAGTCTAAGAAAATTCTCAAGAATGGTTGGTGAATTCAAGGGCTGGACAATATTTTCTTTCCTTCTTTATTTGACAGTGGTGATCTTTTTTCGAAATTAGAACTTTTGCTGCTTAAGAGTTGACTTTTGCCAGTTAAATGTTCACTTCGGCTGCTAAACCGTTGATTTTTACTGCTTAAACTGACTTTTGTTGCTGAGAAAACACTTCTGCTGCTTAAAGTAAAAGTTGAC
The DNA here is from genome assembly GCA_037043455.1 of Cyrtodaria siliqua. Taxonomy (NCBI): domain Eukaryota; kingdom Metazoa; phylum Mollusca; class Bivalvia; order Adapedonta; family Hiatellidae; genus Cyrtodaria; species Cyrtodaria siliqua. Next base: position 184,694 of record JAWPHD010000710.1, on the reverse strand, counting down.
TTTTGCTGGTGAAATATTCACTTTTACAGCTAATCCACTGGGAGCTTGATTTGGGGAAGTGTCAATTCCTACGTGTGGCTGAAGGTATACAGTACTGGTTCTACCCAGGAATGAGGGGGTGATCTGCCTAAACCACTAAAAATCAACTTTCATACATAAAATATGCTGGAATATGACTATCAACACTAAGCAAACACATTTTGCAGCTAAAATGAACTTCTGCAGCTGAAAGTAAAACTCAGTTTTGCAACTAAAACGATAACTTTTGCTGCCAAAGCATTGACTTTAGTTGCTAAAATGATGGAATTTGCCTTTACTTTCTTGTTACATCAAGTTGCTACATTTGCAGAATATCTCAAATGTAACATTTCTTGCAGAGGTGATTACAAAGTATCGTGATAAGATTGTTGCCCTGGAGAAGGATATTGCTGAGATAGAAATACAAGAGGCAGAGGAGAAAGAATTAAGATCGACAGAAAATCAGATGAATAAAGTCAAACGAATACTTGAGACGAAGAAAGAAGAAATGGGTTCAAATTCTAAACGCACCTGGTTCCAAACTCATAAGGAAAGAATGGCAGAAAAATGTAAGGGTTTATGAGAAAATATGCCTCGTTCAATATAAACTTTTACAAAAGATTACTAGTAAAGTTTAAAAAAAAAAAAGAGATAACAAAACAACAATATTTCATAATGAGAAATACCAATTATTTCAAATTTTGTGCATTTTAAATGTGGAAATACAAGTATATAAAGTCTATCAACTAACTGCAACAAGGTTATAAGCCATTAACATAGGCTGTATAGTTTTGCTTCTACTGTGTTCCATGTATAATAACATCATGAACGTGATCAATTCATTTATTTTCATTGGCACCAAATGTTTTTGTTTTTTTTATTAATAGCAAATGCAGGAAACTAGTTTTAGTATTTTATTTGTTTTTACATAAATAAACACCTTGTTTTATAAATGTTTTGAAAATGGCTATTCCATTAAAACATACCCGGAACATGCCGGAAAGACAATTTAATAAACATCTATGGTTGAAACAAATTTTCCGTAATTTGATTCACTAAACTCAATTTTGCATCTATGTGTGGGTGTTCGATTTCATAAGTGCCTCCTGGGGTCCCATGTACGTTTTTAATGGAATAGCCCTAAACATTTGAATCTGTAGTATTTCACACTAATGGCAGAATACTTCCACTTTAGCTGCATTGAGACTTGGTGATCCGCTCGTGATGCCGAGCAAAAAGAAGAACAAGAACGATAAGAAAGCAGCTAAGAACAACCCAACAGTAAGTCTAACAATCTGTAAAAGATACTTGTTCCTTTAGTTCAAGACTCATATCCCTAAGATAGCAGAAGAATTATGTCCCTTAGCTAGCAGAAAAATTATGTCCCTTAGCTAGCAGAAGAATTATGTCCCTTAGCTAGCAGAAAAATTAAGTCCCTTAGCTAGCAGAAAAATTATGTCCCTTAGCTAGCAGAAGAATTATGTCCCTTAGCTAGCAGAAGAATTACGTCCCTTAGATAGCTGGAGTTTGGGTTCCTCAGAAACTCACTCAGAAATTCCACTATAATTGTATCATGTACATTACCATTGTGTTTATTAAAGTAGCTATCGATTCATTTTACGCATATTCAATCACGGATGTTTTAAGAACACGTTATAAACCTATACTTTTAATTGGCACATATACATTATTATATGACCTGAAAACTCAGAAAAAATTTTGATAACGGTTTTGTAGTGTAATTTTCTCGTTATTTGTCTGGTTAGTTTCTATAAGGTGTTGAATAAGACTACATTGAGGCATACAATAACATTAAGGTGCTGAGTAACACTAAATTTGGGTGTTGAAAAACATCTAATTGAGGTTTTGAATACAAAAAATTAAAGTTTTGAATAACACCAAATTAAGATGTTGAATAACAACAAATTAGTGTTAAATAACACTAAATTTATGTGTTGAATAACACTAAACATTAAAATGTTAAATAACACTAAATTAAGTGGTGTATAACACAAAATGTATACATGTGTTAAATAACAATGATCAATATTAAACACTGATTGAAAAATTGATTGATTAAACACAGTTAACTGCTGCATGTTGATGAATCTGTTTGTTTTACATTTTGTTTGCTTTACATGTTGTACCAAGTGACGTGTGAATGTACCGAACTTGTTCAGAAACAGTATTTTTAATTCGCTAGAAGCTTGTTTTTCAATGACTTTATATCATGAATTGAATATAGGAACTATTGTTTGGGGCGCTTGTTTCAGTTTGTTTTGACTTATAAGATAAAATTTAACTAGTTCCTATTATAAAATAAGATGTATATCCATTTTAGTGGTAAATAAAAATAACTTGCTTTTCAAAATCAGTTGCAATGCAAAATTGTGCTGCACATTTTCTTTTAGAATTGTTATCCAAAAATGGTTTAAATCTGTTTGATAAATGTAAATTTAGACACTCTGAAAGTTGTATAGCAAACTATTAAGGCTGTCTGAAGTTATTTTAGATGTCCTAATTTGTTGCTGTCCCAGCAACAACAACAAGGAATTTACTTGGAAAAAGCCCCACCAAAAAAGTATTTTGGCTGTAAAATATTTATTTCTTACCCGATTTTCAAAACGTATGTACCTATTACCTATTAGAATTGCTCATGTTATTGCTAAAACACCTTTAGCTGAAACAAACTCCCCGAACAATAAGATTCTACATGCGCGTATAATACACGGTAGCTATTAGTTTATAATAATATCCTGTGTGTTTCTGTTTATAAATTGAATAAGCGATAGGAATTATGTTTAAATAATACTATTTGTTTAGCCAGATATGTTTTCTGTTTTATACAGCCAGAAGATAGAGCCAACTTTGAGATTCTAAAGTCACAGCTGTACTCAGCAAAGGCCGTCAAGAAGTCGTTCAAACAGAAACGTATACGAGCCTTTGACGATGATGACGACACTCGTAAAGGTAGATTTACCATTTCCAATGATTTAGATAATGGGTGTCTTGGTCTGGGGGAATAAGCTTGCCTCATAGCCGGAAGTTTGCAGGTTGATCCCACTGCATCGTCCATCTGAAAGGGAATTAAACCGGACAATCCTCTGTACTGAAGTCTATTCACTGGGCATTTAAAGAAAGCACCTTTGGTAGACATAGGCAGCCATCAGTAACCATCGTGTGCCGATGGATAAGATGTTGGTAACCAATCTTATCGCGACTCTAGACCTACAGTAGCATCAGTGGCCTCAATATGGCATAATATGACATTATCACTGAAACACTTAATGCTGAGAATTTAATCCCAATAAAAATGGCAGTGAATAATAAGATGTTTTGTTTGTTTGTATGGTGTTTTACATCATTTTCAACACATGTAAGGTTCTATATGACGGTCAATTTTTTTGTGGTGGAGGAAGACTACCCACTTTTCCTGGGTAGAACCAGTACTGTACACCTCCCGCCATCCGTAAGAATCGATACTTCCTCACTTACAAGTCGAGCTGCCAGTGGGATTCAAACCTGCAGCGGTGAGAGGCGAAGGTTTACAACGCAACGTCGTTAACCATAATAAGATGTATAATGTCTACAAACTCTAATGTCCGGTTTTGAAGTATAAATATGGCAGATATCCCCTGCCTTGCCATTTTGCCAATATATTGGCCTCCGTGGTCTAGGGGTTAACAACGTTGCGTTGTAAATCTTCTCACCACTATGGGTTCAAATCCCACTGGGAGTTCAACTTTAAGGTAAGAAAGTGTCGATTCTTACGGAATTTGCATTTACCACAAAAAAGTTGACCATCATATATGGTTTAAAATATGCTAAAATGACGTAAAACACAATTCAAACAAACAAAACCATTGAACAACAATTCACTTTTGCCACATTTTTGTCTCATCTCATCCCTTAACACATTTTTGTCCTGTGCGTATACACAACTGATTACCCTAGATCCCTTTACATCACCCATCTTTGATTGCTTAATTTATAACAGAGTATGGCCCTTTGTTTGACTTAGAATTTTCCACTCGATGAATTTTCCACTCGGTATTCATCACCCTCAGTGATAGTTCTAAGTTACAGAAAAAAAGATGTCATCTTGATTTTTTCATACTAAAAGCTTGTATAATGCAGGACAGGTGTATAAAGTACTTGAGGATGGCAGTTGTAAACATACAGAGTATACAAGAACTTCATTTTCTTTTTTAGCCCACACTTTGCCAAAACTGCCTCGATTATACGCTTTATTCTTACCCTATAGCAATCAGCTATAGGGTAAAACGTCAGCTGTTGATAGTGGTAGAAAAGGAATAAATGAACCATGTAATCTGGACGTAACTAAACAAAATTTGCGGCACGGTTTCCATTTGTGCAAACGGTGGCCTCGTTAGCTCTGTGGATACGGCATTGTGCTTTAGAGCTGCAGACATCTGCCCCATGTGGGCTCTCTCCCTGTTGGATGCATGTCTGGTGTCACAATACAACCTAATATGATGTGTTAACGGGGCATAAAAAACGCTTTCATTTCATTTCCACTAGTGCATATTGCATGTTCATTCATAGCTGTAGCTTGAAGCAAGGTTTCCATTTAGTGCATTTTTTATTTACTTTCACAGCTGGCCCAGCTAAGAAACAAAAGATGAAGAAGAAGTCGGCGTTTGACCAGGAGCTGACAAACACAGGCAGATCTGCTGTGAAGAAATTCAGAGCTGGGTAAGAAATGTATACTCACGAACCAGTCTTGATGTGAACAATCTCATTAAAATGATATCCTAATTATGCTTTGATACTCTTCGCTATAGGATCTGACAACACTGCCTTGGAGGTCAAGTCAGATCGACTTTTCATCTAATCAATATTCAGGAGGAGTTCCAACTAAATTCAACCAATGAAATCGTGATTTTCATATGCACTTCAGATGATGTTCGAGTGAACTGAACAAACGAAAATCCACATAAAACACAGATCTACATCCGAAAAAAGATAAAGTCATCGTGTGTTGTTGCTGTGGATTGCACGACAAATTCAAAGAAATGCACTAAATGGCATGTTTTGAAAACATTCGAAACAGCATCTGAAAAATATATATTCTACTGAGTTTGTTATGACATTATATTTTCTAAATAGTATGTCTTAGTACGTCTGGCCCGCTTATCTCAGTTGATAGCGAAGTCGACTATTGCGACGTTCTGTTATTATCTGTTGCCCGCGAGTGTAATTTTAGTGTGGGTTCAATCTTTGTACCGCTATTGAATTCCGTCAATCTTTTTTTTTCCCCAGTAAATATTCAATATTGGTTGGTGTGTTATGTTTGACAACACAATTATTTTGGGTTTTATAAGCTAAAAGTTACCGACATTGTCTCTTTCAATACCGAGCGTAGACTGCTCCACAGCGTTTGACTGAAACGCGACATGCACAGTGAAGCAGTCTATACCGAGCAATTTTGTAGGCTGAAATCTGATTGGCTAATCGTAAGGTCAATCTGACGTGACCTCCAATGCAGTGTTGACAGATCCTTAGTAGTGTAGAGTATCGTAGCATGATAAAAGGTCTGATTTTAATGAGATTGGGATGTGAAGAAATTTAGAGCTAGGTAAGATATTTATACTCCCAAACTAGTCTGCTATGAAAAAATTCAAAGCTGGGTAAGATATTTATATTCCAGAACCAGTCTGCTGTCAAGTAATTCAGAGCTGAAAGATATTTTTATCATGCAGATATGCACTTTTCTGCCTAATAAAGGGGAGACCTAAAAAAGTTTGATTATCTGTTATCTGACGTCATGCACGTAACGTTGCCTGACATCATAAAAAAAACAAAAAAAAAAAACATGGCAGCGTCATCGATAAGCGTAACATTCTGTGAAATATGTAATAATAGTAATTCATACAGAAAATGCGGATAATCTACATGATAAATAGAATATTGTCAGTGCCTTTTACTATCAAGTTTATAAGGCTCGGCACGAAAACGAAGAATGGCTCAGCAGAGCCTCGCTATTTTTCGTTTTCTAAGCCTCGCCTAATAAAATTGGGCCTCACCTAAAAATTGACCTATCAAAAAAAAAGAGCCTCGCCATTCTTCGTTTTCTAAGCCTTGCCTAATAAACTTGGTAGTAAAAGGCACTGACATAATATTCTCTATATACTCCCAAACCATATCTATTACTTCTACGTTCTGTTGCAGTGTAATTTTGTTTCATATAAGTTGCAGCCTCAGTTTGCCAAGTATTTTCCGATGTTGTTTAATACAAATGTTAACTATAACTTCAACAATTATATTAGTAAAATGTGTTTATCATACATGACAGGTGAAAAGGTCTTTTAATAATACTGAAACTAGTTTTTCAAACTTATTTTCCTATTTTAGATTAATGTATGTGTTTAATTTTCAGGCCTTCGTACAAAGAAAGAAAAGAACTTGGCTGGACAGGAAAGAAAAATAATAATGCAAATAAAATGAGAAGGTATGAAGAAGATGTACTGTCTTTGTTAAATTGTTCGAATACATTGGTTTTCACCAAATCTAAAGAACGATTTTTCATTTGTATAGAGTTTCTTTTTATCAAAAAAATGATTGAAGCATCTGTTAAGTTTTTGATGTTTGCAAATAAACAAAGTTTTTTTGTTGTTTTTTTGATAGGTCAATTTTTAAAAAAAAAACTGATCGTGTTATGTTTCCACGCCTGGTTGGCGGGCGGGTGGAGGATTGATTTCCGATCATTTAAAAGAAAACGTCTAGATGGATTGACTTCATATTTGGGGACAATGTTTATGGTCTGCCTGTGTTTGTCAGCTCCTGGTCAATATAGCGGGCAGATTCGATAAGCAATCAGATCACACCTATAATGCAGGAGTTATGGCCCTTTATTTTTGAAAATTGACAATTTTTGCGGTGTCTGCTCAGTAACTTGAACATTTATAATTAAATCGTGATGGAACTTGGGGACAATGTTTATGTCAATAATATCTGGGAAAGTTCTATAACCAGCCAGATCGCACCTATAATTCCAGCGTTATGGCCCATTGTTGAAAAAGTATGATTTTTGCGGTATCCATTCTTTAACAACATTTATAATCCAATCTTGTTGAAACTTAGGGAAAATGTTTATGGGCATAATATCTCGGCAAAGGTGGATAACGAGGCAAATCTCTTATAGAATGACAGAGTTAAGGCCCTTTGATTTTTGAAAATTGCCAAATTACTTTTACATTTTATAATCCAATCTCGATATATTTATATATTCTCCAGTAATATATATGCATGCTGCAGCTTGCTGCCAACAAATGCCTTTGAGACATTTCGTTCAACTAAGAGAGTGTAAAATATCTTGCCAAGTTTCATTGAAATTTGTCAGGGTCTTTATATCAAACAAGGCTCGGGACATTCTGCAACTTCAAAAACCACCCGATATGAAACAATAGAAATATGGCTTTTGTTTTAATGCTGTTATTACTCTAGACCTTTATGTTGCAATTAACCCTTAACCCGCTACATATATATAATGGACTGTTCTTTATTTGAATTATGACCATTCCATTTATGTGACAAAGGAGTGTTTTGGGGAAAATGACTAATCAGCAGCCAGACTGTAAACCCTGAATATCCTGAGTTACTCACAGGCTGATCTGGGTTAACAATGGACGCAGAGGCTATTATAGTCATGCTTAGCGGGTTAACGGTTAATCGTTACCAAACTTTGTCAGGGTCTGTCTATCAATGAAAGCTTGGACAAGTTCAAAACCACCAATTTGGATATTATATTAAACAACAGAGTTACAGCCTTTGTTTTAATAAAAGATGCCATATGCTGCCTTGTTAACACTCTTGCACCTCCATTTTGCATTTAATCTACCAAACTTTGTCAGCGTCTTTTTATATCAATGAAAGCCTGGACAATTTCGAAAACCACCAATACCAGAGTCATTGCCCTTGTTTCAATGAAAAATGATATAACACTGTGCTCCTTTGTTAGCTCGACTATTCTTATTATTCTATTATTATGTAATCACCCCGGGGTCAGCGTCCCACATCAAGGTTTGCATGTAAGCTGTGTTTACAAGTCTATATCTCTTACATTTCTTATCCTAGCACAACCAAATTTGGCCATGGGCTTCCTTATATCATTATCTTAAGGGCTGCATAAGCAATTTTGGTTCCTGTAACCCAGGGGCTCCAATGAAACCCAAATTATGATGGCCCATAAAATGTGTCCCATTTCACATCAAATTTTGCATGTAAACTGTGTTTACAAGTTTATATCTCTTACATTCTTACCCTAGCACAACCAGATTTGGCCATTAGCTTTCTTATAACATTATCTTAAGGGCTGCGTAAGTAATTTTGGTTCCTGTAACCCCTGGGCTCCCATGGAATGCAAATTATGATAGCCCTCAAAATGTGTCTGTTTCACATCAAAGTTTGCGTGTAAGCTTGGTTTACAGGTCTATATCTTTTACATTTCTTGTCCTAGCTGAACTAAATTTGGGAATTGGTTTCCTTATAGTATGTTGTAAAGGGTTGGGTAAGTAATTTTGTCTTCTGCAATTTCTGGGCTCCCATGAAACCCAAATTGTGATGGCCCATAAAATGTGCAATAAAGGCAGATTTAGGTTTGCATGTAAGCATGTATATATCTGTAATTTTGGTTTGGGATTCCTTATAGCATTATGCATCTTATTCATACATGGGCTCCCTCATCCACGCCTGCAGATAGTTGAACTGACTATACACAACATAGTTATGGCCTTTGAGTATTGAAATGAATAAAATAAGTTTCAGTTTCTATACATGAAAGCTAGTTAATAGTTTTAGATTTTCACCAGGTTTGTTCAGTAAGATCCCAGATAAACTTGACACAGTCAAAGATCAACATGTGCATTACAGAGTTATTTCCCTTGACACTGATCTAACTTAACCAATATGTATGTGTTTCAATAAGATCGCAGATGAGTTTGAAGTCAGGCAAATTTGGCACATTCAGCACATAGTTATTGCTTTCATTTTCTCAAAATAACAGAATTCCAGTTTGTTTACACCTTAGTAAACGTTTTATGATTGGGGGTCTTCTGAGTTTCACTAAACTTTATTTGAAGGTTTGTTTCAATAAAATCTCAGACGTGTTTGACAACTATGCATTATGGAGTTATTACTAGTGTTGTTCTGATTGATCGATCTACGATCATCAGTTATGCCTTTGATCTGATTAGTCAATTACAATTTTTCATGATCTATTTTGCTCGGTTGTTGAAAATTATGGCTTATTTCATTCTCTACTAAAATATAGAAGAAAATAAAATGAGTTACAATTTTGCAACAAGTAATCACATATTTATAGTGGGTATCGGAACTTATTTTTTAAAATATATGTTGGTCAGTTTCATTGAGTTCCTTTATTACCAGAACATACTTGAAATGTGATTTTTTTCTTCGTTATAGTCTGGAAAAGGCTTACACTTGTCTTTTATAGCAGCCATGTTTAATCGATTAATGATAAATCATCGGTCAGTTAAATATTCTGATGATCGATCATGAATTTTCAGCCGAATCCCACCACTAGTTATTGCCCTTTCTTATGTTGAAAGAGGAGAATTTTAGTTAAGTGTGATAACTCCAGTAAACTGTTCGGGATTTTCACCAAACTTGATATGAAGGTTTGTTTCAATAACATTGTGTTGAGTATTATAGTGCGTGTATTATTTTCAAGGTCTGCTGTGATTCTGTCACGAAAGTTGATTGTGTATCATAAAAAGATGGTGTTTTGTGCACCAAATTACAATTTTTTTATGTCCAGTACCCTCAATAAGGTGGGATACAACATGTTTGACAAAATGGAAAACACGATCAGGGTGGGTTGTTGGGGTGGGGATAAAAATTTTTTATATTCTTCTCTGATAATAGATTACAAAATATATTTTGTTATTTTACATCAGATTGACTTCTTGCATTGTTATATAAGATTTGTTTGTTTGTTTGTGGTGGAGGCACATCATCCACTTATTCCTGGGTAGAAACTACAGTTTACCTCCCGCCATCCCTAGACGCCTGTCATATGAGGGCCTTGTTATCCAGTATAAGGGTCTCAGGCCCTCTTGTACCTCTTGTTTTTGTATTCTGTAAAAGTAAATCCATAACAACAAAATGGCTTTATACCCATGTACAGGTATATTTTAATTCTTCTTTTCCAGAAAAAGATGACCAGTGGACCATTGAAGTATTGTTGTTGCCTACCTGTTCATGCCATTCTAATGAAATAAATTCTATGATAATGCTATCCTGATGATTTGTTTAATAAATTATGTATACCAGTATGATGGTTCCATATAGGTAATGTACTGGTTTAATAACAATGCATTAAGTGAGTGGTTTCAACAATGCATTAAGTGAATGGTTTCAACAGTGCATTAAGTGAGTGGTTTCAACAATGTATTAAGTGAGTGATTTCAACAATGCATTAATTGAGTGGTTTCAACAGTGCATTAAGTGAGTGGTTTCAACAGTGCATTTAGTGAGTGGTTTCAACAATGCATTAAGTGAGTGGTTTGAACAATGCATTAAGTGAGTGGTTTTAACAATGCGTTATAAAGTGAGTGGTTTCAACAATGCATTAATTGAGTGGGTAGCTCATTGGATAAGCACTTGAGTTTAGAGCTGCACATCTGTACCATGTGGGATCACTTCCTGGTGGCGAAATGTCACATGGACTCCTTTTGCGGTCGCTTTTCCGAAATGACCCTGTCTTAATGGGATGAAAAACAAATTCTTTTTTTCTTCCATTTATAGGATATGTTAACAATATTTTAAAATTAAAACAATGTACATAAGCTATTGAGAAGGATTATTCGGGCTTCCCCTAACCCTCTCCTTTCTGGAATATATTCCAACTATCCTGCTACATGCTGAGAATATAAACATTCAATTAAATAAACCAGGGATAACCATATGCATTTATTGAAAATGAACCCCCAACCCCCTGATTCATGTTCTATTTTTTTTATCATGCTCATTCAAGGGCATCATGACACCTCGTATGCAAACGTGAAAATGTGGCTTCATCATAAATGGAGTGTCTAGTATTTGCAGCAACTCCAGAGTTCTGCAGGTGAGAAGGTTCTAGGCCCATTCCCCATATTTTGTCTCTGTAAATGGAGGATGAGCCTGGCACATCCATTCCTGTGAGGCGCGATATAACCTTTCATGTGTTGGTGTGCCGTAAAACCCCAATTCAATTCAATTTAAAATGATACAAAATGTTGAAACTTATACCTGCCATTTTGTTTTTTTAGAAGAATGTTGTTTAAATAGTAATTAATGCCAACATAAACTGTAGGTTCGATCCCAGATTGCTATCCAGCTGGCTTGTGGAACGTCGGTGTTTCTACCCAGGTGCTCACCCGTGCACAAAAATTGCCCGGATGGGCACCTTGGTCTTCCTCCACCAATGAAAGCTGGAAAGTCGCCATATGACCTTAGCTGTTGGTTTGACTATAAAATCCAATTCAGTTCGATTTTTTGTGGTGGAGACAGACCACCTAACTTTTCCTGGGTGGAACCAGTACTGTATACCTCCCACCATCCACAAGAATCAAGTCGAGCTCACAGTGGGATTTGAACTATTCAAGTGAACTTTACAAATGTCTTGTTTTTTCAGAGTAAATAATGAGAGCGAAAAAAGAGTCTGATAACAGTATTTTCCTATTTCTGAGACCAAATCTCCAACAAAATAGGGCCTTCATTTGGCTGGATATCAGTGTAACTTTGCAGGGATGATCTAGTTGTGCATATCGTTACATGTTCTGGTTGAAGGATTTTGGCCCTTTAAAGATTTTAGTACAGAACCTTTATTCGGATTAGTTCTCCTGAACCCCTGGCCGAATTTTAACGAAACTTTGCAGGGATGATCAGTACCTAGCCAAGTTGTGCATATCGTCACTGTGTTCCGACTGATTTTTGGTGGAGTTATGGCCCTTTATAGGTTTTAATGCACAAACTTTGTCCGATCTAGTTCTCCTGAACCCCTGGCCGAATTTCAGCGAAACTTGGCAAGGTTTATTAGTATCAATAAAAATAAGTATAAAAGTCGAACAGGAAATGCAGCTTTCACAGAACCCCAAAACACGCAAAACGACAAACTTGAATGGCAGCGTAAAGGCATATGACGTCACAAACACAAAAAAAAAGGGTTGTCAATAGGGCTACCGCCTTGGAACGGTCAGTGGCAAAAAAGGCAAAAAAGGCCGCTCGGGGGTTTAAACCAGGTTCTAGGGTGCACCAAACCTCACACTTATCCTACTGTCATCGCAATAAAGGAAGGTACTCAATGACTTGGCGGAAGCCAGAGCATCAAGAGAATAAACCATTGAGGGCACGACAAGACAAGATTGCAGACAAACATCAAACATCACCGTCCTTTTTGGCTTTAAGTAGGCATCATCATAGGGTCCACAACCTGTCCGGTCATCGCACAGACAAAGAGGAAAGCATAGTGGCGAACTGTAAATGGGTCCACCACCAAGCATGCAGTGCGTTGCAAAATGATAGGGTAATACTGTCTTTTGATAAACCTTTTAACACGATTAACAAAGATAATACGAAAGTGATCATGACCAAGCATCTTACGAAGTAATATTAAAACAAGGAGTGCACAGTTTGTACCCATAATGATACCAACAATTTGTCTATAAACGGTAGTTCCATACGTCAGGTATGGTAGTTCCATACCTGATGAAAATAGTATCTAATAGAAAAATAGTGATTCACAAACTTCATGGCAAGTCCACATAGTGTAATTGTCCAAACTGCTGTTAGTAAAACACGGCTTTAATATTGTTACAGGCCAAAAGTGTAGTATTTTCCCTAGCAAAAGTTTTTTTGAATGAGAGCAATAAGCTTGTCTTTGATAAGGTTGTGTGGTAAAGCTGTATATAATGTAGAAAAATCATAGGTACTTATAGATGAACGTCACCTGAATTATTAATAGACTAAAATAAATTAATCCCGGAGTTTTCATAAGCTTTAGCACACTATTGTTTAACGTGATCTTTACCCCCAGTAAGAGAAGATAGATGTATAAAGTTTGGAGATATTTTAGCCGTGTTCTAGTTGAATGATTTTTTTGCGGAGTTATGGCCCTTTAAAGGTTTTAATACAGAAATTTTGTCAAGATTCGTCTCTTAACTCCTGTCTGGATTTCAATGAAATCTTTTAGGGATGGTCAGTACCAGGCCTTGTTGTGCATTTAATCGCCGCGTTATGGTTGCATGATTTTTGGCAGAGTTATGACCCTTTAAAGGTTTTAGTACACAAACTTTGTCCGGACTAGTTCTCCTGAACCCCCGGCCAGATTTCATCGAACCTTTGCAGGGATGATCAGTACCAAGCCTAGTTGCATATATCATCGCCATGTTCCGGTTGAATGATTTTTGGCAGAGTTATGGCCCTTTAACGGTTTTAATACACTGATTGTTCAGACCAGTACTCCTAAACCAAAGAAACTTGCCAGGGATGATCGATACAAAGCCTGGTTGCACATGTTACCACCGTGTTCCTGTTGAGTGATTTTTGACAGAGTTATGTTCCATTATACACAACCTTTATCCGGACTAGTTTTTCATGAACTTCTGACTGGATTTCAACGAAATTTGGCAGGAATGATCAGTACCAAGCATAGTTGTGCATATTGTTGTTGTGTTCCGGTTGAATGATTTATATTGGAGTTGTGGCTGTTTGAAGGTTTTAATACACAAACTTTGTCTGGACTAGTTCTCCCCAACCAGATAGCATATAGGGGACACTCCACAGTTTAATGTACACTTCTCAATCATCAAACCCATGACAAGCCCTTAGCCTGAATCCTTGAGCAAAAATAAATCACATCATCATTGTGTCATACATTTCTTAGAAGACAATAAAATTACCCATGTTTCCGTACCAAATAAAAGTATCAAAAAGCATTTTCTGTACAACTTCAGTCCCATTTCTTTAAGATTACCCCACCCCTCAAAACATGCTAAAAAAGCCATTTTAGCAATATTTCAAATGTCAATAAATAAAAAAAATAGAATTTTCCTACGCATAACAGGGTCATGTTTTACATACCTACTCCGGCGTTTTAAAAAGTTATTCCATGCTGATCACCCCGTGAGTCAAAATCAGCCATTTTACATACTTTTTGGAAGTTTTTGATAGTTTCACATTTTTCTATTTATAGCCTCCAAAAAATACAAAGAATGCGTATTCCAATACACCAAAATAAACTTAAAAGTACTCAAAACTGAAAAAACATCAAACGTGCTTCATAATTATTATAAATACTATCCATGGACCTGAAAGATGCTTAGTTGATTTCTTTCTGATTTACACCATGGACATTCATGCGGAACTGCGGAGTGCTGAATGATTTTTATACGCCCGTATTATGATATGGGGTTGTCCGTCCGTCTGTTCGTCCGTAAACTATTGCGTATTCCGGGCGATAACTACGAAACCATTACACCTACACTCATGAAACTTCATAGGTATAGCTTTTGGTGAGAGGAGGATCCCTATTGTTTTTGGGGTCAGTAGGTCAACGGTCAAGGTCACCGTGACCTTATATAAAAAGACATTCCGGATGATAACTTCAAAATCATAACACCTACACTCATAAAACTTCTTGGGTACATTGCCCTAAGTTAGAAAAGAATCCATATTATTTTTGAGGTCAGTAAGTCAAAGGTCAAGGTCACCATGACCTTATATAGAAAGATCCATTCCTGATGATAACTTCGAAACCTTTACACCTACTCTCATGAAACCATAGGTACATTACTCTTATAGCGGAGAGTATCAAAAGGTAATTACAATATGATTTTAATGAGATTGCACTAAGTGAGAGGAGGATACCTATTGTTTTGGAGATAGTAGTTCAAAGGTCAAGGTCACAGTGACCTTATAGGGAAATATGCATTATGCACAATAACTTCAAAACCATAATACCTACACTCATAAAAAATCATAGGTACATTCCCCTAGGTGAGAGGAGGAACCCTATTGCTTTTTTGGTCAGTAGGTCAAAGGTCAAGGTCATTGTCATCTTATATAAAAAATGTATTCCTCATGATAACTTTAAAATTGAAACACCTACACTTTTAAAACTTCATACATACATTGCCCATGGTGAGTGGAGAAACCCAAATGTGTTTGGAGTCAGTAGGTCAAAGGTCAAGGTCACCGTCCCTTATATGGAAATATGAATTCCACTGTAACACCTACACTGATGAACTGTTGTAGGTTCATCAACCTTGTTGACAGCAGGAATCCTATTGCTTTTGGGGTCAAAGGTCAAGGTCACTGATCTTATATGGAAATATGAATTCCGCATAACTTCAAAACTGTAACACCTACACTCGTGAAACTTCACAGGTACATTGCCCTAGGTGAAAGGAGAACCTCTATTGTTTATCGGGCCAGTTGGTCAAAGGTCAAGGTCACCATGACCTTATATGGAAATAGATATTCCATCTGATAACTTTGAAACCATAATACCCACACTTATGTAACTTCATAGGTACATTGCCTTTGTCGAGAGGGGGAGCTCTATAGATTATGGTTCAGTGGGATAAAGGTCAAGGTGACCATGACCTCATATAGAAATAGGCATTCCTCGCGATAACTTCGAAACTATAACACCAACCCTCAAGAATTTGGGTCATTTGGTCAAAGGTCAAGGTCACCGTAATCTCGTGGGATAACTTCAATACCATAACACCTACACTCATGAAACTTCAGGTACATGGCCCTTGGTAAGAGAAAATAATGTATTTCATTGGGGTTAACAGGTCAATGGTCAAGATCGCTATGTTCTTATGTGGTAAAATGCATTCTGCGCGATAACATCAAAACCATAACACCTCCAGTGATGAAACCTTGTATGTGCATTGACGTTGGCAAGAGAAAAAATCTTATTGTCTTTGGGTCACTAGGTCAAATGTCAAGGTCACCAGTACATATTCCAAGTGATAATTGTAGGAGTATAACACCTACACTCATGAAACTTTGTAGATACATTGCCCTTGGTGAGAGAAGGAACCCTATCACTTTTGGGCTGAGTAGGTCAAGGTCACCATGTCTTCATATGACATACCCATTGCAAATGACAATCCCGGAAATATGATACCCACACTTATTAAACTTATTAAAGGTGCATTGTCCTTGGTCAGAGGAGGAAGCCTATTACTTTTGGGTTTAGTAGGTCATCAAGGTCACATTGAACTGACAATGACTGAATCCTAAGACATTTTCCTCACTGTAACTTGTAACTATTAGACCTACAATTTTGAAAATTTACAGAAATAGTACCCATGTTAAAACAACAACCTCTATTAATTTCGGATGTCAAGGTCACTGTGACCTGATCATGACAAATTCCTTCCCAGCTGTTGTTCACGAATATTTGATCTACATGTCTTGAAACTTTATACAAAAAGTGCTATTGGTTAAACAACATCCCCTATCAGTTATTGTTTGTTAGAAGGTCAAAGGTAAGGTTACATTGACCTGACACCTAGGAAATGCTTTTAACATTAACACTAGTAAAACGGGCGCATAATGCCCCGTTAGGCGGCGCTCTTGTTGGCAGAGTTATAGCCCTTTAAAAGTTTTAATACACATACGTTGTGCCGACTAGTTCTCCTGTTCTACTAAGCCTAGTTGTGCATATTAATTTTTGTTCCGGTTGAACGATTTTTATTGGAATTGTGGCTCTTTAAAGGTTTTAATACAACAATTTTGTCCGGACTAGTTCTCCTCAGCCAGGTTGCGTATATCATTAACGTGTTCTAATTGAATGATATTTGGCGGATTTATGGCATTTTCGCCAGTGGGGGATATATCTGTTTTTACCAAAGAGAACCTCAAGTTTTAATTTGGTATGGTTATTTAGGGATCCGAGGCACTGCATAATTATATAAAACAAATTTTGACCGCCTGCATAAAGGGGCCTCTCTACAGGGGTGCAACTGGCGGAACTTGCAGTAATTTATTATAGGAAAGTTTCTGCCTTGTGATGCTAACTCCCTCCATAACCTTTTAGATTTCAAGTTCATGTGTGGTGTATTTATTAGTTAAGGATGTGTAGATGCACAATACGTTTTCGTATTTTGGTTCCGACTGCTGGGGCCCCCTAGTGGGTAATCGGGTAAAAAAGCAACAACAAAAATACTGTTAAAAACAGCCTACCTGACAATCTATCCCATCCGCCCGTCCCCACTCCCTGCCGCACACCTGTCATTTTTAGCTCTACTGGCCAGAGGCCAAAGAAGGACAGTAGGGCTTATGCCTTGGTTGTTTGTCCGTCGTCCGTTAACTTTTTGAAGGCAACAATCTAGCACCAGTAACACCGGAGTTATTGCCCTTGAATTAACGAAAATTGCTATATGTTGTCTTGTCAACACTCTAGCGCCTCCATTTTTCATCCGATCTTTACCAAACTGTACCAGATTATTAATATCAATGACAGTTCAGACGAGTTTGAAAACCATCAAGATCGGACCAATACCAACCTTGAATTAACGAGAGAAAATGTCTATATTTTGTCTTGTCAACACTCCAGCGCCTCCATTTTGCACCCTACCTTTGATGTAGCTCGGTCAAGTTCGAAAACCAGTCAGATGGGACCAGTAACACCGAAGTTATGGTGGTTGAAATATTGAAAAATGTGTTAACTTTTTGATGTCAACACTCTGGCACCTTCATTTTTCATCTGATCTTTACCAAGCTTAACAGGTTAATATCAATGAATGCTCGGACGAGTTAAAACAAAACGAGCCAAATCAAGATCCGACCAGTAACACCAGAGTAATTGCTCTAGCACATCCATTGTGCATGCTATCTTTACCAAACTTTGCCAGATTGTTGATATTGATGAAAGCTCGGTCAAGTTCGATAACCAGCCAGATCGTCTTAGTTACACTCGAGTTATGTCCCTTGACTTATCGAAAAATGCGTTAACTTTTTATGTCAATATTATAGCACCTTCATTTTTCATCCAAACTTTACCAACGTTTATCAGATTGTTAATATTGATGAAAGCCCGGAATAGTTTGAAAATCAAAAAGATCAGACCTGTAACACCAGAGTTATTGCCCTTGAATAAACAATTTGTAATTTTATGTTATGCAGTTGTCTTGGTCATTGAAAAAAGCGTGGACAAATGGGAAAATTGATATACAGCCATATCTGACACACACACACACACACACCGTCCCATTCTCTCCTTCCCCCTCCCTTCCTCAACCATGGACACCATACAACAAGTAAAGCGATACAGGCCCTCCTGGGCCTCTTGTTTTAAAACATGGAAGTTTTGTTTTTCACTTGATTTCAACCAAATGTGTACAGCCAGTAGAGCGATACATGCCCTCTTGGGCTTCTTGTTTTATATAACTGATGATATTTAGACGTAAATTCTACATGTATTATATGAAACTAGAGGGTCTTAAGTGGGTAATTGTCACATATCCTGAGTACCAGGACTTGCTCGCTATATATATCTAAAGAACTAGGATGCTGTTGTTTCCTCCGCTGAGCATTTAAATTGACAACCTTCCTTAGTGTTACTAAACATAGATAACACGTAGAAGTAGGAATTGTGTATGTGGGTGGGGTAGGTGGGGGAGGGGAGGTGGGCGTTAACATTATATACGCATACGATAGTCAGTAACGTTCAAACACGTCCGCTATAATCTATCATGCATTTTCTTGATAGTAGGTTTATAAAATATGTTTCGATATGCAATAGCATGCGTACAATATAATAACTGTGTTTATTGCATTCCCCTAATGGGTTCATGACCCCATCATTAGGTTTCTCCCACACATGCGGCTGTCATAAACAACTATGACCTCCACCCCAACCCCAGCCCAGCCCCACCCCAAACCCGTAATGTCATTAGCTAGGGGTGAATTATGCCTATTTCGAAAATATCTAGACACGCAGGACAAAAGCACCACATTTTTCAGAGGTAGTTTAGGTCATATACTTCAATAAAAGAAAGAATACAAATTCTGGAAATCGTCATGTTACCATTTATAGAAATCCAAAATGGCATCCACGCCATTTTCAGTTGTTTTTCAAGCATTCTCAGTTCTTGATTCTTCATTCTCTGCCTCTTGAATACGACGCGCCGTTTGCACAATAAAAACGAGAACATAGGTTTTTAGAGGTGAGTAATGAAAACCTAGGTTCTCAACATTGATAAGTACAACATATAGATAGATATGTTACTATTTTTTGCATGGTGGTCATTTTGAATATCTAAAAATAGCACTAATGTAACTGTCAGTTTGACATTTTTTCTAAAAACGTATGCATTGGTCTATGTTTGTTCTGTACAATATTTTGGTGATTTTGTCCAATGTGTCTAGATAATTTCACATTGAACCCCAGCTATAAGTATAGCGACAAGAGTCTATAGGAACATTTTCTAAATTTACGCCCACCCATCCCCTAATGACGAGCTCAAACTTGGTACAACATAATGCATTAAACGGACATTGCATCACCTTTAAAGTAGATATAAAATCGAACAGGAAATTAACTATTCAAGAACCGCAGGCAACCAAAACACTCATAGAAACAACAATTACAAAGATGAATAAAAGGCAAGATATTACATCACAAACACGAAAGGTTGACAATAAGGCCACAAAGCAAGTACACAATGACTTGCCAGAAGCCAGAGCAACACGAGAACAAACATTAAGGGTACGACAAGACAAGACTTAAGACAAGCATCAAACGCTATCGTCCTTTGAAGATCTGGCTTCCTAGTAGTGTTGCCAAAACATTACAATGCGAAGATTGTCGCCGTTCAAACCTTGCACACTTATCTGACCAAATAATTTTAGAGAAACAAATGGTCCCATGTTTCTATATATATGTTGTGTTGTGTGATGGATAGTTACAAAACAGCCTGTATTGTATGGAATGTAAACACTGAACATCACTATACTGATATATCCGTAAAACTTATATCCGTAATGCTTGAACAACTGTTGCAGTGTATAGGAAGTTTAGAGCTCTAAAACTGCCGAAGAGTATAGGCTTAAATCATGATCGATGCAGTGGACTTGGATTTAAAAGAACTAACCAATGAAACATCTATCAGTAAATTATGTGACGTTTGCAAGGAAGGTAATGATGAAGAGGAAGCTGTGGGGTTTTGTACCAACTGTGACCAGTATTTGTGTGCCATGTGTAAGCAGTATCATCAGAGAGTCGCGACAACTAGAACACATACGATCTTAGGTGTCAATGACCTGCCGACTAAGTCTATGAGGGAGGAAAATGCGTCTTCTGAAGAGCTAGAACTACCAACATGTTATAAACATCGTGGCTTAGTCTTGGAATTTTATTGTGAAGAACATATTAAACCCATCTGCAAAACTTGCAAAATTGTTGACCACCGTAAATGTAAAGCCATTGAATTGATAACAAAAATTGCAAACGACAGGTCAATTGGATGCACTGACTTGATAGACAACATCAACTTCATTGATAAAAGCTTTGACAAAATCAAAAAAGAAAAAGATAGGGAAAAGGCAGACTTACTTGCAGAAAAGATCAAAATAACCGGTGCTATAAAGGAGAAAAGAAAAGAATTTGACAGATTAGAAGAGAAAGCACTACATACAGTTGAAGAGATTTATGAAAAAGAGTCGTCAGTTATCGATCGGCATATAGAAATTATTGAACATTCCCAACCGCTTGTATCGGCAACATTAAAACAACTAGAGAAAGCCTTTCAAACTGGCACTGCAGAAGAGAAATTCATAGTAGCTAAATCGGCATCAAATGATGTAAACCAATTTGCAGAGATCCTCCATGATACAAAGTCAGTATCAGTAAGGACGATTCATTTCACAGAAAATGATGAACTCTCACTGATAGAGACCCTAGGTGAACTCACGTTGGCTAAACACGACTTTGAAGTGGAGATAGACTTTCATGACGGTGAGCTCTTAGTTACGACAGAACCCTCTGACACAGAAACAAAGTAATCTAAACTAACTAGGGAATCTTATCTGACGGAAGGCTTATACATAAGATTGACCACTAACAATAACTTTAATTGTATTTTAAATTCTGTGCTTTGTTAACATTACCGGTTAGTATACAGTCAAATTTAAAACAAAGCATATGTGTACGTTTTCCGATAATCCGGATTTTCTCACATGATCTTGGTCATTCTAAAACGCTGATATAAAATGTCAACCTAATTAAAACATTAAAATCCATCTTTCACTATATAAATGATAAGTCTAGCAGAGTTTGCTCACAGCTGGTTACACATCTAATATAATTTAGTATTGTTCTCTACACCGGAAAACCTTTAACATCCATATAACGTTGTAATTAATTATTTCCTTACGCAAATAAAGTGGTTTATGTTTAGGTTAGTCTGAGTGAATGTGTATTCATACATAGGTATTTATATTCCAGATAGAAAACATAAGCCGCCATTGCGGGCACCATTGCCATTGCCACAGAGACCACCTAAAACAGTGTCACGTGAGTATTATTGGTTACTCTCACTTATTGTTCGCCGCCTACTAACCGTTCTAAGGCGGTTGTCCTATAGTCAAGACATTTTTGTGTTTATGATGTCTTATTTGGCCTTTTTTCATATTTAAATTTGTTGTGTTCTGTGTGTGTTTTTGGTTGACTGTCGGCCTTGAATGCTGCTTTTCCTGTACAATTTTTATATCTATTTTATTATCCACGGTGAATTGATTCTTTTCATCATCAGTTTCTTTGCATCAACATTTTCGTGTGCCTCACTAGGGAGATAGTTATATTTATTGCCTTCGACTAGTAACAAATCACGAATCTAATGTTGTTTGGACTCTAACTTGGGTAATTCTTATCCATTCTTCTCCAAACTTGGTTAAATTGTATATGGGCACAATGTCTCAGTTAAGTTCGATAATCGGTCCTATCGCCACTGTAATTCAAAGTTATGCCATTGGAATAATAAAATGTCATGACATTAATGTTGTCAGGACTCATAACCAGTCTTCTCCAAACTGAGTCAATGTCTTGGCCAAGTTCGATAATCGGCCCAATCGCCTGAGTAATTCCAGAGTTATGCCCATTGGAATAGCAAAATACCACGAAATTAATGTCCGAAAGACAGTTTACTTATTAAAATGTGGAGTAATAGCGGGGGCATCCGTGTCCTATTTACACATTTCTAGTTTATGTTTTAGTAACAGCGACCTTGCCCTTGAACCCAGCTATATCAAATACACTTCCAAGCTTCCTTCATAAAAGTTACATGCACAGCAAGTTTCGTTCCAACATCTCATTCCTAATTGAAGTTATAGCCAGGAAACATTGTTTTTATGTTTTCAGTAACAGCGACCTTGACCTTTATCCCAGTGACCTCAGATGCAATTCGATGTTTCCATTTTATATTAGATAACTATACAAAACGTTCCTTTCCGATATTTCATTCCTAACTAAAGTAATTGAGCTGAAACCATTTATTTTTTACTAACAATGACCTGAATGACCCCCAGTGACCCCAAATGCAATCCCAAGCATCCTTTCTATATAAGCTGCAGATATAGCACGTTTTGTAAATTAATATTTCATTTCTAACAAAAGTTATTGTCCATAAGCATATTTTCTGTTTTTAGGAATAACGCCCTTCATCTTGACCCCAGTGACCTCAAATGCAATCCCTTGCTTTCTTTCGATATAAGCTACCTACGTAGAAAATTTCGTTCCAATATCTCATTCCTAACTCAAGTTATAGAATGGAAACGAAAGTGTGACTATCAATGGATGGCAGACGACGGACGTCGCCATCCATTGACACACTAAAAAGAGTGTTTTCTAAATATTTTGAATGTCATTTATTGGTACTCAACTATTGAAATCATAAATGTTTTAACTAAAGGCTGTTTCTTTATTTCTAAAATCTACTAATTGTTTGATACTAAATACTTTTTGTTTTGTTATTTAGTAATTCTGCTTCATAAAAACTGCTCTCTATTACAACGTTGTATTGCTCTGGATTCATCATCTATCTAGATAAAATCCATGACTAAAAGCACGAACTTAATTATTTAAGATGGGTTACAAATAAAACAAAATGTTACTAGTTTATATTTATTGGAATAAGCTGGCCATGGCTTCAACAATATATAGTGTAGATTAAAATTTGTAGTTAATCAAATTGGAACATTTCAGGAAAATCCAATGTTCATAGTCCAAACTAAGTTTAAATTGTAACTGGCCACTGTACAGTGTAAACCCTGGGAACAGATGTTCACAAAGACAAGTCTCAACATTTGTTCATAGTCCATCTAAGTTTAAATTGTAACTGACCACTGTACAGTGTAAACCCTGGGAACAGATGTTCACAAAGACAAGTTTTTAAATTAAGAACTTCTTGCATAGAATATAACAAAGTTCTTAGAATATTTTAACTACACTATGCTGTGTCCGCGAAATACCGCGACACAAAGTTCATAGACGATTTTAAAGAGTTGTCGTTCCTTTTGCATTTTCCGATTGAGAATTCCTATATGTCAACATCGTAGCACAATGCGGCCGTTGCGAACATAAGCAGGGTATACCGACATGTAACAAGAATTCAACACTAATATTTGATGCGTATTATCAACAAGTAGTTTGGAGATAACAATTAAATATCGATTTTTAGAACACAAAAAACAAATTGATACTGATCAAATGGCGGTTACTGCAAAGAGATG
Organism: Cyrtodaria siliqua; assembly: GCA_037043455.1. Lineage (NCBI taxonomy): Eukaryota > Metazoa > Mollusca > Bivalvia > Adapedonta > Hiatellidae > Cyrtodaria > Cyrtodaria siliqua. Next base: position 160,907 of record JAWPHD010000710.1, on the reverse strand, counting down.
TATGTGTTAGAATTACACGTTCATAATAACCTCCGATTTCCACCCCCTGAAAATATTAGTATTTGTTCCCTAGTAGAACAAATCCCATTATTTTGAATATTTCTACCATAATCTTTATGTTATGTTCTTTGCCAGCTAATATGACATGCATGTTGTTACTTGGCAATAATCCGCCTTCCATGTTGTTCCGGTATGGTGATGACGCCGTGACAATAACCTACGATTACCATGTCGACGAGTTTGTAACACTACCGGGCCCCTTTAATAGTAAGGGTAGTTTAATAACAAGTGGTAGAATTATCTCGCCTCTAGTAGCAATTTACCTAATATTCTACAATTCGGTATAACACTCTCAGATAGCAGATATTATATTAGCTTTCTACACACAGGTATTGCGAATGTGTATGCATGGTTTGTAACACACTATTTGTAACACACTGTGTAAAGCCAATGAGATGCTTGCACCTGCTTGCAGGTAATATAATGGGATGTTTAGAAGCGGAGATTAGATTGTGGTGATATATCTTACAGAATTGGATAGACTTTCGTACCACTGATCGGTGAATAAATTGTAACATGGAGTGGCTTGTAATTATTAAAGCGGGTTATTGAGAGTAGGACTTGTTATTGTATAATGCCCTGGTGACATAATGTCATAAGTTTTGGAACATCTCAGCTTGATTAACGAGCACATTCAGTTCACACGAGAGAGTGGAGAGGGGGAAATTTCCCTTCCTGGATACTTGCATTATTTGAAGCAAATAGCAACTGTTGGTTATATTATTTTAGTCAGCAAACCATATAATGCTTCCAAAAGAAGTGCAATCGCAGAGAGCAGTTGATTAGTTATATACTTTAACCTCAGTGTTAACTGTTTTTCATTCACATATTATGTTTTTGCTAAACTTTGTCTTTGTCCTTCTGTCAAATATATTATTATAACAACACCTACTTCGTATAAAACCAAGTCATATAGTTTATAGATAGCGGTAGGAAGGTCATTCAGCTTATATTTTAGAACAATTGTTGAGGATGTAACCCCCGAGTACTGAATACTCCTTATTTTAGCGACCGAGTACTGAATACTATTTAGCTCCGGAAAAAAATTCTAAGTATAAAATTACAAAGGCCAATAACTCTAAATTGAATGGTGACCTAAAACACCTAAGAGCCGGGATCTGCTAGATGAATGAAGGCCCGATTATCAAAGTTAGACCTTTTTTTACATTTTATGATTTTTTTGTACATATTTGGTTTTAAAAATACATTTTATGAGTACTAAATACTAAATAGTGTGTTGTGCGAGTACTGCGTACCAGGCTCGTGCGTACTGAATACCGCCTAAAACGCCCCGAATACTGCGTACCAAAAGCGGGGTTTCAGCCTCATTGTTTAAGATCAATACTGAATTCATCTCTTTTCTAGCTGAGGGAAACATATATCATTTAATTTCAAAACATGATTTTAAATCGTATTTGCGAGGCGTTCTGATTTACGATCAGAGTGACTATAGGACTCACACCACTATTATCTCCCTTGAATACTCGTGCCCTACAGATGAAGGAGGTAGATAAAAAAACAAGTTCGCCTTTCTACAATTTACAGGATACATTGATTTATCTTTACCAGGTTTTAATCTACAGCATTTTAGGAAGAGATCACAGAAAAATGCATGTTGATATAAGATTTCTAGCTAATTCTGCCTCATTTTACACATCATGGATCTAATCACCACGGGGTTGTATTTTTGTCTAAATTTTGATAGGTGTCACGCAAACATGAAATTAAAAAAAGTTCAGTCTGGTAAGTATTTGTTAAATGTGTTTTAATTTGCAGATATTGGATCAATGAAGAATTTAAGCATAAATACATGTTGTAAAATCTGTTTATCTCTATGCCACGAACAAAAACATTACAATGGGACCCTATGGAAAATTAACTGTGTTGTGAGACGTATAGCAGCTTAGGGAAATTACTGGTTCCTACTACACGGAAAGAAGCATATGTGTGTTCTGTCTTTGCCAGGGGTCACCCATCACTAGCTTTTACCTACATGCCTATATTCATCCTAAATGTAAGCAAAAAAGTATTTGAAAAGAAATATAAAAAGATCGGACAGGGAAAGTAGCATTCAAGCAGGACAGTCAACCACAAAACACAGAAACAAACACGCAAACAGACAAACAAGAAGGCAAAAGCAATAATAAATGTAAACGAGATCACAAACACAAAAGGGTTGGCAATAGGGCTACCGCCTTGGGACGGTCAGTGGCATAGTAGGCCACTGGGGGTTTAAACCGGTTATAGGGTGCACCAAACCTCACACTTACCCTACTGTCAAGACTCATGTTATTCCCCTGCCTGTCGTGATCGTAGGTACTGTGCGATTCCGCTCCGTCTCTCAGTTCGTCTGTCACATTTCGTTCCGGTCAATAACTTCAGTTTCTTTTGGAGGATTTTAACGATACATCACCACAATGTACGGCTCATAAAAATAAAACGGGATTGTTATTCGGTTCGTTTGGTCATTTGGTCATAGGTCACTGATACATGTACTATAAATAGAAAATTGTTTTCCCCTCAATAACTTTACGTTCTATGTGGAGATTTCACAAGGTGCGGCTCATAAAAAGGAAACCTTGGATTTTTATTCGAGTAATTTGATCAAGGTCACTGTTACTATAAATAGAAAAGTTTGTTCCGCTCAATAACTTTACTTTTCCAGGAGCGAATTTAACGAAATCTTCAGCACAATGTACGGCTCATGAAAAGGACGCTCGGTATTATTTGATCAGCGTCAGTTACTCAAATATCAGTTCACTGGATTTGAAAATTATAATACATTATCATCTGTAAGTTGAAACTATTTTGAAATTGGCTATATTTTCTAAACCCTCAACAAATGAATATTGTTTTACGATATTATAACGATCTAGATCATGGCACAACACGGTGAACCAAAATGTGCATACAAAACAAAGCAAATTATATGACAACACAAACATAAAGGGGTTGACAATAGTGGTACCGCCTTGAAACCGTCAGTGGTAAAAGGGCCGCTGGGAGTGTGTGGGTGGTAGGGGTGGGGTTGGGTGGTTAAAAGAGGTTCGAGGGTGCCAACTGTTCTCGATTTACATCTCTCTATTGAAAATGGTTAAATAATTAGCAAAATCTATGACAGGAGAGATGATTTTAATTTTGATATTGTCAATTATCCCAATTTAGATGGCGATGATCCCCGAGCAACTTCAGTGTGTCTCAACTTATTCGTTTTTCTAGAGCTTGTACTCGAGTTGGGACATTAATATTCCTAATCCTTGTACAACTAAAAAGATACTCCATCAGGGCTATCGTTATCATAAACTTCGTAAATCATTTGCAAAATTTTATTATCGTAACCCTGATCTTCTTTCCAAATATAATAGTAATTTAAGAACTCTCCTGCGACAAGGACTATCAAAATATGACTTCTATGGTGATGTGATTTACAAACGTTGTACGATCCTTGGTCATGATCACTTTCGTAATATCTTTGTTAAACTTGTTAAAAGGTTTATCAAAAGAGGTTATTAACCTATCATTTTGCAACACACTGCATGCTTGGTGGTGGATCCATTTACAGTTCGCCACTATGCTTTCCTCTTTAATTGTGCAATGGCCGGACAGGCCGGACAGGCTGTGGACCCTATAATGACGTCTATTTAAAGCCCAAAAGGACGGTGACGTTTGATGTGTGTCTGCAATATTGTCTTGTCGAGCCCTCTATGGTTTATTCTCTTGTTGCTCTGGCTTCTGCCAAGTCACTGAGTACCATCTTTGTGGCTTTCTAGGCTATTGTTTTTTGTATTTATATACACGAGAACATCTTTGTGTTTCACTTATATTGTTTATTAATGCTGCCTTCTTGGTTAGAGAATAGCTCATGGCGGGGATTTCTTTATTTACACTGTCCCGTTGTATTGGGATGCAGTAGGGTAAGTGTGAGGTTTGGTGCACTCTAGAACCTGGTTTAAACCCCCAACGGTCTTTTTTGCTACTGACCGTTCCAAGGCTGTAGCCCCATTGTCAACCCTTTTTGTGTTTGTGACGTCATATGCCTTTATTCTTTATTAACATTGCCATTCCCGTTCGTTATGTCTTGTGTTTTGGGGTTTATTTTGTTCTGTGAAAGCCACATTTCCTGTTCGACTTTTATACATGTTTTCATTCTTACCCTATCATCCCAATAAGAAGGACAATGTAAATAAATAAATCTCCGCCAGACTATGTCCTCTGACAAACTCGGTAGCATTACTAGGTAATGTAACACAAAGATGTCCATTTATATACTGCTATACACAAGAGTCTAGAAAGCCACAATGCAAGTACGCAGTGACTTGGCAAAAGCCAGAGCAGCAAGAGAATAAGCAATTAATGGTACGGCAGGAACAGATCATCAAACGTCATCATATATTTCAGGATAAAATAGGTAGACGTCAAACCGACGAAAAAAAACAACAGACATTCTTCGAAAAATAAGTCAAAATGAGATATGGGGTCCTATAGAACACACAGCGTTTAAACGCAATGGTATCGTATGTCCGTACTGTACTACAAACAAGGAGAACTATTTAATTAATTATACAATGAAAAAGACAAAATACATCAGAAAGGGTGGTGAAGACAGGGTTACCGACTTGGAACGGTCAATAGGCAATAAGGCCTACAGGTTAGCTTGAATCGATTGTATGTGTACACAATCCTCGCTATTATCATGTCTTCAGTGCCCAAATAGACAAGACATTGTAAACAAAACTACATCCCATCCTCTGACAATAAAGTCCACATCCAGAGAAACTAACAAACGAAACACTAAGCTGTTGTTGTAAAGCTATATAAAATACAAAATAAGAAACATCTCAGGATGTATCCAGAATCGTACTGAACAACCACAGCAGTTGCAGCCAAATAGAAAACCTAGGGTATGACCAGAAAACCCGAGGGACGAACGCTCATGCACCTGCCTCCCTTGGTTGGGGTTTTAGTATGTTAAATCACAGAGTCCCAAGAGGTTGTCCAGTCATCGCACAAGGGAAAAGTGAAGCGTAGTAGTGACTGACTGCAGATAAACATGCAGTGCGTTGTAATACTAAAGGGTCGTACCCTTTTCTGACGAACTTCTTGATTAAAGTGGTCAGGAAACCCGCCAGATCCCTTTAACCTGCGACGTTTATAGACCACATCTCCATAAAATAAGGGTTGTGATATCAACACTTATCTACTCTCCCAGGGCATATAACTGATGAGATACAGGAATAGCCAAAATACCAAGGGCGGCACAGTTATTTTTATGAAGAACCTGATAGACATCAGTTTCAACCATACATTCCTGGAATGTTTAAATTGAATGAATAAAGCTGTCGTAGAATCATCTAAATCACATGTACACTGCATTACCGTTAGTATGGACTTTATGGCGTTATCGATAACAGATAAACATGCTTTAAAGGGGCACTGTCCCTAAGTAAGCAGATATTGAGCATAACCAAACAACTGTCTGAGTTTTATTCAGTGAAATGAATTCATGGAAAAAGAAGTCTGTAGTAACACATTCGTGAATTTGAAAAAAATAAGTTTTAATTATTATTTTTAAATATAAATGTGTTGTTTTTTTCGGCTGATCAAGTGACTTCCATTAGCGCTTTAGGTTTTCTACATAGTATGTATTGCGTAATATGTATAGCTCGCTCAGCTCAGTCAGGAGCGACGTCGACTATTGCGCGCACACTATTATTACCCGAGAGTGTAATTTTAGTTTGGGCTGCGAGTTCAAACGCACAAAGCGGCACTTCTTTTTCTGTACCGCGACTGAATTCCCATTAAACAATCTTGCATTTAATTAGTAAATATTCAATAACGCTAAGTGTGTATTGTTTGTGAACGTAATACGTGTGTGTTTTATAAGCTAAAAGTTACGGACATTGTCCTTTTAATATATTTGGATGAGGATGTTAGCAATGCCAAGGCTACTTTTACTATACGATCAACAAAAAGATGCAATAAAAATGAAGCCTACACGCGAGAAAAAAGAGTCAGATGATTTACAAAACAATGCAAATATCTCTATTTTTACGAGAGAGAATTACAACAAAACAGAAATTCATTATAATTCAGTACTAACGGTCACTATGGTAATTTACAAACTGATCTACCTCAAATAATTGGTCATCATACAGTAATTGTAATAATGAAATTCACTTGTCGTGTTACCTGCAAAGCATGGCAGGCACTTAGGGATCACTTTATCCGTCGTCCGTCCGTCACACTTTACCCTGCAACCTAACCTAGGCCATAACTTGGAAAGAATTTGACCTATGTTCATGGAACTTCACACACGCATTCATCTTAACCCATGGATGTTGTTACACTGTCCAATAACTCTGATGTTCTTTTTGTCTCTCCAGAGTTATGTCCATTTCATAAAACTTTAACCGGCGACCTAACGAAGCTCATAACTGATTGTACTTGGTGAAATAAGCACACGGCAGGCGACACAAGCGTTCCGTGGAACACCCTTCTGGTTTTGATAACAAAATAGCAAAATATATCAAGCTTTTTCAAAATACTTTTCAAAGCAACTAACCTAATTTTCAGATTTTCCGTTTCACACAATTTAAAAGTTTAAGAATATTTTAGGAGGTTGTGTCGATCTGGAAAAAAAGAAGCTCTAATGACCTAATTAATGATTTGAACCAGTATGCGAAGATTTTGATTTGGGAAATAATTATCAACAACTTTAACTAAATATTTTATAGCATAATGTAAAGTAAGTATTTTATGTCCAGTATTATTTGTTTATTTGTCTTATTTATTTAATGTACGTGTTTTTATTTCACTCGTCTATATTGTGGTGAAAACATTTTATTCAATATTTATAGGCGCCGAGTCAAAATATATATGGAAAAAACACTAAAAGGTCTACACAAGGACCCTTGAAGTCGACGCCTATAATATTATAAAAATACTTATATCATAGTAAAATATGTTGTTAATTGCAGGTAACGATTTGGACAATCGGCCTAAGGATGAAGAAGGAGATATCCCTGCACAATTTGTTGTTAGAAAAGATCAACTTCATCTGCAGGAAACTTTGTGTAAGCTTTTTTAATGTATGTGATACCTGTAGTAATATGATGATGCCGGAGTTCACTCGCGACGACTAATGTCGGTAACGCATCTGGAAATAATTATCATTTCACAACCACACAACAACTATATGAATACAAGAAATGCCATATTGTAAGAGGATCAAAAATGAAAAAAAAAGAAAGGAAAAAATAAAGACCCGTTCATGTAAATAACATACTCATGCATTGTATTCGTAGCTGCTGTCAACATGTTTGCAATAGCTTGAAGATTTTCTCTTTGACTTACTGTTATTTGGAAATAGTGCATAAATACATTTAATATTTCATTAAATAATGGAGTGGAACGAAAGAAAATTTAAGTTTCTCTCCTTGGAAAACGCTTTGAAAAATATATCACTTTCTCCAGGGATATTTACCCAATATCATCAGCAGTTTCATTATGGGATGACGCGTTGTCCGTCCGTTAAAGTTTGCCTTGTGAACATGATAGGGCCTTCATTTTTTAATTTATAGTTACCAAACTTAGTTTTTTTATTTCTAGTTTGGATAACACCAGAGATATGGGTCTTGTTTTACTGAAAACTATTCTGCCTTGTGACACTCTGGAACTTTTGTGTGACACTCTAGAACTTTTGTTATTTTGTATTTGATCTTTACCAACATTGATTAGATTGTTGATATTAACGATAGCTCGGAAACGTCTGAACACTAGTTAAATTCGTTATACCAGAGTTTTATAACTTGATTTAGTAACACATGCTATAGTTTGCTTTGTTAGCTCTAACACCTTCCTTTTCCATCCGATCTTTACCAAACTCTGCCCTATCGTTGATATTAATTAACGCTCGAACAATTTAAAAAAACAGGCTAGATCCGATTACTAACACCAACCTGGTGACCCTTGATTTACAGAAATGTGCTATATGTTACTTTGTTAAATGTGTAGATCTTCATTTTTTGATCCTTACAAAACCTTTTCAGAATGTAAATATCAATAAAAGCTCAGACAAGCTGAAAAACAGCCATATCTGACTCACGTCCATTACCCACTGCGCCCGCATGAATGTTCATTTCCATATCAGTGCCATTGCTCATTGAATTGTTGAAATATTCTAGTAGGTCGCCTTAATTGATGTATTGTTATACACTTGTACTTAAATATAAGAATTAAAATTGTTTGGTTAAAAATACTATTTTCTATTTTTGATAAGAACCAGGTAGAAGAAAAACGTCAAATTAAATGTTTTTTAAAGGCTCCCGATCAGTTTGGCTTAGTTGACAAAGGCATATGTATATTACAAGATTGCAAGTCGTATATATCATATCTTTATTGTATTTCACTGTTTAGTTTTGATAAATATGTAAAGGCATGCGTACATTATGAAGAAGTTATCTTTGAATTGCACTACAGTTTTTGGTGAAATGGGGCCCGTATTTAAAGGCATGCTATCATTGCAAGATGGTAAGAAGATCCGTGTGGCTGGGAAAACATTCAGTGGTAACTGTCGGTTATCACCGGAGGTTTGTATTCTGTATTTTCATCTGTCTGTGGCTTATTGTAGATCTGTAGTCACGGACATGACTATAGATCGCATTAACACTTGGATATTCATACAGAGATTGGTCTCGCCATCTTTTATTGTTTGGAAGGTAATTATATTTTGGGGAAAATGTGTTTGCTGTTGAATTTGTACAAATGTCTCGAAATTGTAAATTGCCAACAATTACCTTTGCTATAAATAGATGTCTGGCATGGGCCTCATATAATATATTACATTATCGAATATTCGACGGAAAGAATATGTAAGAATGAATAACGAATAACGAATTTAAGAGGACAAGTCACTATGTGCATGAAGAATTAATTTTACAACTAATAATGTCTTTTAAAATAAAGTCTACACTTTTATGAGACTATTTTGTCCATCTATTTACATGTTTAGCTCGATTGATCAGAGATCAGCAGAGCTTATGCCGTGGTGCGGCGTCCGTCGTCCGTCCGTCCGTCCGTCTGTCTGTCCGTCTGTCTGTCCGTAAACTTTTATTTGTAGCGACTACTCCTCTGAAACTACAGGATGGATATTCATGAAACTTCACAGAAATATTGCCCATGAAGTCTAGTTGATCCTAGCAAAAATTCATGTTGATGTGAAATCCAAGATGGCCGTCAAAGCTAAAAATAGATTTTTAAAATACATGTTTGTAGCGACTATTTCTTGAAAACTGTAAGTGATATTGATATGGGACTTTTTCTAAAATGATCAGCAAGACATGATGTTGGTCCTTTTCAAAAATCGTTTTGATTCGACGTTAAATATGGCTGCCAGCGGCCATCTTTGTTTACATAGAGTTATATAGTAAAAACTTGTAGCGACTACTCATCTGAAACTACTTAGCGGATGTTCATGAAACTTTACAGGAATGTTGCTCTTGATGTCTTATTGATCCTAGGAAAATTTCAGATCGGCAAGAAATTCAAGATGGTCGCCACAGCGAAAAAAGATTTTTTAAAAATAAGTTTGTAGCGACTATTTCTTGAAAACTATGAGATATTGATATGGGACTTTTTCTAAAATGATCAGCATGACATGATGTTGATTATTTTGATTCGACGTTAAACATAGCTGCCAGTGGCCATCTTTGTTTACATAGAATTATATAGTAACAACTTGTAGCGACTACTCCTCTGAAACTACTTGACGGATGTTCATGAAACTTCACAGGAATGTTGCTCTTGATGTCTAGTTGATCCTAGAAAAATGTCAGGTTGGCCGGAATTTCAAAATGGCCGCCACGGCTAAAAATAGATTTAAAATAAATAAATTTGTAGCGACTACTTCTTGAAAACTGTAAGTGATATTGATATGGGATATTTTCTAAAATGATCAGCATGACATGATGTTGATCCTTGTCGAAATTTATTTCGATTCGACTTTAAACTTGGCCGCTAGCGGACGTCTTTGTTTACATAGAGTTTGTATAGTAAAGTTTTAGTGACTACTCCTCTGAAAAAATACCAGACGGATTTTCATGAAACTTCACAGGAATGTTGCTCTTGATGACTAGTTGATCCTAGCACAATTTCAGTCCGGCCGGAAATTCAAGATGGCCACCACGGCTAAACATAGATTTTTAAAAACAAGTTTGTAGCGACTACTTCTTGAAAACTGTAAGTGATATTGATGTGGGATTTTTTCTCAAATGATCAGCATGACAAGAAGTTGATCCTTGTCGAAAATTATTTTGATTCGACATTAAACATGGCTGCCAGTGGCCATCTTTGTTTACCTAGAGTTATATAGTAAAAACTTCAACTTGTAGCGACTACTCCTCTGAAACTACTTGACAGATTTTTATGAAACTTCACAGGAATGCTGAGCTATCTATCAAAATCTATCAGTAGAGCTTCAAGGTCATTGACTTCTTGTTACATTTGCACAAAAATAATGGACGTTGTTTGGTTGGTTTGTGTGACACTTTTCTTTCAAGTGACACAATAACCGTTGAATTCATATAAATGAAAACATTTTGCAAAAGGTCAAATACAAATTTGTCTAAAGACCCCACTTAAAGATGGGTTTATATGGTTTAGAAAGTATGTGAGTGTTTGAGCTGGGAGTGGGGTATTGTTTACGTCAAGCCTGTCAAATTACCCACATAAACAGTAAATCTCATTGTTTAGGAGGGATTCTAATTTCTCATTTTTACCATTACTGTAAACTTTCCATTATTAGAAATGTGTCTCACTATTGTCAACTCTCCAACATTAAAAATACATTAGGCATATCATTATTTTTTCATTCGAGTACCCTTATTCTATTACTCCTTTGTTAGATATAAAATTAAATTCTGACTCAGTTTTGTGTAAATTCTATTTTCTCTGTTTCCAGTCGGACATTATTATGGAAGCCAAGATTATGATGCATTTAGACCATAAACATATCATCCAGATGATAGGTGAGTTTTGTCAAAATATTAGGTAAGTCTTTTCAAAATGATACGCTAGTTTGGCAGAATGGTACGCAGGTAAGTTTTGTCAAAATGATAACTTACTTGTCAGAATGATAAGTATGTTGTCAGAATGAGAGGTACGTTGTCAGAATGATAGGTTCATTGGTCAGAATGAAAAAAGATTTGATAGCTCTGAGTTTTTCAAATGATGAGTGAGGTTTATCATGCTGTTTTATTTCCCCCCACCCACAATAATTCACCATGAACAGCATACACATTTTGGTATGCTGAAAGCAAAATAACGTGTTTAGTTTTGTCTTTTTTCTTTCTTTTTTTTTTCCTTCTTTTTTTTGTGGTTGTGGGATGGGGGATGGGGGTGAGGGATTGGATGGAGGGGAGGCTGTCAGGAACTTTTCACCACATTACAAAACTGATCAGGAAATTCGTCAAGAAAGGATACGACCGTTAAGTATTGCAACTCACTTTATGCTTGGTGATTGAACCCTCTCCATATAGTCACTACGCTTTACTTTTCTGCTGTGCGATGACCGGACAACCTCGCGGGACCCTATGAGTACACCTTCTGAAACCCTGAAAGGGAGATTGATGTATGAACTTTCGTCCCTCAGGTTTTCTGGTTAGCCTGGATTGGTTTTGCCTTTGGCTGCAAATGCTGTGTTTATTCGGTACAATTATGGATACATCCTTTATAGCTTCAAAGGGACCATTTTCTTCTTATTTGTCTATATATAGATGCTAAGAAATACAAAAAGATCGGACAGGGAAAGTAGCATTCAAGGAGGACAGTCAACCACAAAACACAGAAACAAACACATTCAAACAGACAAACAAGAAGGCAAAGGCAATATTAAATGCAAAAGACAACACAAACACAAAAGGGTTGACCATAGGGCTACCGCCTTGGAACTGTCAGTGGCAAAGTAGGCCACTGGGGGTTTAAACCGGTTCTAGGGTGCACCAAACCTCACAATTGCCCTACTGTCATCCCATTAAAACAGAACAGTGTAAATAAATAAATCCCCGCCATGATATAATCTCTAAAGAAGGCTAAAAATATCGGATAGGGAAAGCAGCATTCAAGGACGACAGTCAACCACAAAACACAAAAACAAACACGCAAACAGACAAACGAAAAGGCAAAAGTAATAAAAAATGCAAACGACATCCCAAACACAAAAGGGTTGACAATAGGGCTACCGCCTTGGAACGGTCAGTGGCAAAGTAGGCCACTGGGGGTTTCAACCGGTTCTAGGGTGCACCAAACCTCACACTTACCCTACTGTCATCCCATTAAAACAGGACAGTGTAAATAAAGAAATCCCCGCCATGATCTAATCTCTAACCAACAAGGCAGCAACAATAGGCAATATAAGTAAAACACAAATATGCTCGTGTAAATATGATACAAAAAAAAAAATAGCCTAGAAAGCCACAATGAAGGTACTCAATGACTTGGCAGAAGCCAGAGCAGTAAGATAATAAATCATTAAGGGCACAACAAGAAAGATCATGTCGTTATAACAATGCTATAAATCGATTAAGATAAATCGAACCTGACCGGTACATAAATAGATGTCCAGTTATAGACAAATACGGATGTCCAGGTATAAAATAACATCAACACATAACACAACACGCGTATATGGTCTAGTCATCGTATACTGACTAAACTACACTATACATTTTATCCAACGCTTAATTATCGACGTTAATATGAATACGCAATCGGTCTGTAAAATGCAATAGTATTGGCTCTTCTGCGACAAGGACTATCACAACCTGACTTCTATGGTTATGACCCTATCATTTTGCAACGTACTGCATGCTTGGTGGTGGACCCTTTTACAGTTCGCCACTATGCTTTCCTCTTTAATTGTACGATGACCGGACAGGCTGTGGACCCTATGATGACGCCTAGCTAAAGCCCATTGGGACGGTGGCGTTTGATGTTTGTCTATGATCTTTCTTGCCATATCCTTAATGGTTTATTCTCTTGTTGCTCTGGCTTCTGCCAAGTAATTGAGTACCTTCATTGTAACTTTCTAGGTTATTGTTTTTTGTATTATATTTACACGAGCATATTTGTGTTTTACTTATATTGTTATATTGCCTATTGATGCTGCCATGTTGGTTAGATATTTCCCTGTCCGATCTTTTTATATTTCTTGCCATGGCAATGCACCGGTCTCCATCGGGATTTGAGAAGGTTGATGTACTCAATATGCGATTTGTAAACATCGTTGAAATAGACATGACAGTTTCAATCATTTTAATTAATTTAGGTATTTATAATTTAATACCTCATCAAACGCTCCATAAATCTAAATCTAAATCTGAAGTGATTTAGAAAAAATTGCACTACAAGCCATAAATAAGAGGCACAAGGACGAAGCATTAATGTGATCACATGTTCAACAGTCTGTTTTTTGTGTATGTGTGCTTTTTTTTATATATAACTCTGTGTAAAACTGTGACTGGGTAACATTTTACCCCAGTATCACCATTTGAGCAAAGTAGAGGGATCATTATCTTATGCTACACGTAAAATAGTAAGCACTTAGCTAAGTATATGTAGTTTTGAGAAGATTTTTAAAGGCTATTAAACTCCATGTAATAATTTGATCCCAAGCCCAAGGGCAGAGCCAAACTTTAGTCAAGTGTCACAATTTGACACACTTGATAGAAGCCAAAAATCGTAAGCTACATGTAAAGTATAAAACATCTAGCATTGTAGATAACGAGTATGTGTATAGACTTGCCAGTGTAACTCTGTGTAAATCTGTGACCCCGGACCGGGTCAAAATTGATCCCAGGATCATCTTTTAAACATACTTGGTAGAGAACTATAAGCTTATGCTACATAATAAGTAATAGACGTTTAGCTCTTGTATTTACACAGAATATTGTTTTTAAATATGTTCCTATGTAACTCTATGCAAATATATGGCCCCTAGGGTGGTGCCAAATATGACCCCAGGGTCACCAGTTTAATAAAGTTGGTAGCAAACCATAAGCTTATGCTTCATGCAAAATATACGAGTTCTGAGTTTCGGAGAATAGTTTAAGAAAAATATCTTCAAATATAACTCTATATAAATATGGCCCCTGCTGCAGATATAAATATTACCCTAGGTTCAGCATTTTTGCAAATTTGGTAGCGGACCATATTATTTAGCAATATGCAAACGAAAGACCTCTAGCTCTTATAGTTTCAGAGATATGCTTATGCTTTTAAAGAAGCCAACAAGGTTTTTACTTAAAAGTGGAGATAACTCTTATAACAGGATACAACAGCTACCTTGTTGGTACTGCTATCATGATTTTGTTTTGTTTCTCTATAATGCACTGAATAACATAATATCAGTAAGAATTTCCCACCTGAGATGGTAGCGTAAGAGCCTATGGTTCAGGGCCTAATTGTCTTCCCAATAATACGGGAAAGTATAGTTATAGAAGACTAACAGGAAATGGATCATCCAAGGACCATAGCCAACAAACAACACATGAAAGGATAAATAAGAGGCTAGCAATGTGACATCTAAAAAATAAAAGGGTTAACAATAGGGCTACCACCTTGTAACTGTGGGTGGCAAAAAGACCGCTGGAGGTTTAGACCAGATTCTAGGGTGCACCAAACCTCACTCTTACCCTGTTTTTATACTAATAAAACGAGAAATTCCCAACAGGCTATATCCTCTAACAAACTAGGCAGCATTAATAGGCTATACAAGTATAACACATATATGATCAAGTATATATGAATATAACAAACAACAAAGCAAGTTCTCAATGATTTGGCAAACGCGAGAACAGACTGAACCATTGAGGACACAAGACAGACTGGATACAAACATCAAACGTTACTGTCATTTCAGGATTTAGACAGACATCATCATACGGTCAACAATGAAAGCATATTGGCGATCTGTACATGGGTCAACCACTAAGGATGCAGTGCGTTGCAATTTGATAGCGTCATAAACTCTTTTTATAAACACAACGTGTATGAAAGTGATCATGACCAAGGATCATAGAAGTCAGGTTGTTAAAGTCCTCTTCGCAGAATAGTTCTTAAATTACACATATATTTTAAAAGCAGATCATGGTTACGATAACAACATTTTGCAAATGTCTTTCGATGTTTATGGTAAAGGTAGCCGTGATGGAGTAGTTCTGAGTCGGGATAGATAATGCTTAACGGAAAGCGAAGTATTGAATTTGGTTTTACGGGGTACCAACACATGAAAGGTTATATGGCGCCTAACAAGAATGAACGTGCCAGGCTCATCCTCCATTTACATCAAAATAAAATATGGAGAATGGGCCTGGAATCTTCTTACCTGCAGAACTGAAGAATTGCTTCAAATTCTATAGTAGACACTGGACATTTAAGGTGCAACCACATTTCCATTTTTGCATACGCGGTGTCATGATAAAGACCTTGAATGAGTGACAAAATGAATATTAATTGAAGGGTGGTGGGGTGGGGCGGCGGGGATGGTCCTTTGCATGTGACAGCGTGTTTGTGGGATTGCAGTGGTTGTATTCTACCCCGGCAATCACACGTGGATTAACGGAAAGTGAGCATTTACAAATGGAAACTAATATATTGTGTGTGTTTCAGGTCTATGCAAACCAGATATGCTTATTTTCGAGTTAGCACCATTGGGTCAGCTTAACTACTTTCTAGAGAAACATAAGTAAGTGCCCAGTAGTTAACATATATGTTTATATTTGTTACGATACATTATGCTTTGGCAAGTTTGCCAATTAATGAAAACTGCATGTGTCGCAGATGTATTATAATTGTTTTAAGACTTTGAAATTTAATATTTGTGTCTGTCTGTATTTTTTGATTTCTTTAAATGCTTGAGTTGTGTGCATATTGAACAAACAGTGTTCATGAACATTAAGAAAATATGTCGCAATATAAAAACGATACTAAATGTGTCCCAGATTAATTAAGTTATCGTTACTCTATTTAAATGTTAAATATGTACTTGTATTCGTAGCTTACCAGTTATTGAACACCAGTTGTCAGCTTAGATGCTAGAGGCTTAACACTAGTCAATATCCTTTTGATTATTGAAGATGGCTGGCCGATAATACATATAAACATATATCACTTTTTGGAAGTACAACAGTGAAACAGAAGCATAAAACCCAAGGTTAAAAAATATAAACAATGTAGTTCAATTCACATTAGGTCTATAGGGATTTTTTTGCGAATTAAATTGCTACTCCGTTAATGGATTTCCTCCCTCTCATATTGTCCAATTATATTTTAGTAAACACTCGATTTGAATGGTCGGTCTTTACTGGCCTAGTGTTTCGCAAAGCTGAAAAGACATCTAAATGTTTGTTAGCATAGATAAGCTAGCGTTTTTCGAAGAAAAAGCGGATATACTGTGGAGAGTATTCATATTTGGCATGACTTTGCTTAATAGTTTACAACGAAGGTTTTGAAGCCTGGTTCTGATCCCCCGGTGGCCGGAGGTAAAAGTCAAAAGGTCACATTTACCAAAATGGACATTAAACCAGCGATTTTTTAATATGTTTAATGTTGTAATGATAAACACATACCATATAGAACTGTGTGTGACGTTACGGATCTTCCTCTCTGGGGTTATGGTCATATACGGTCAGCATGATATGCGGTCAGCATGTATTTCTTTTTTGTTTCCTCGAAATCTAAAAGCCTTCTACATCAATCGATGTAGGTTGCTTAGGATTTGTAGGGGGCAACGAAAGTTTAGGATCAAGCAAATGGTCAAATTCACCAAAATAAACATTTGAAGCCACAGTTTTCAGGTCAGCATGCATTTTTAATGTTTCCTAGTAGCCTAAACTCCTCCTACCTCGGCTGAAGGATGATGTTCATATTTAGCACAATGGTTACCCAGGGTGTGTATATGACAACGAAGGTGTCGCGAGACAAAAGTCAAAAGTTCAGTTCACCAAAAATAACATTACAGATACAGTTTTCAAAATTGTTATTGAATTTCTTTGCATTCGTATTGTTTTCTTGTAACATGGTGAACTAGGATGTGTATATGACAGCGAAGTACGGGTATTTACGATGCCCACACCCTCCCTTCTTTTATCCTATATTTACAGTCATTAATATTTCAACACATTTTGCTTAAAATCAGGTCACACATAATTTGCCTTTTATAAAATAACCATGAACATTCCGTTTGCAGAAAAACATCCCAAGCCAACGTCGTCCAGTTGTTATGGCAGGTAGCCATGGGAATGGAATATTTAGAATCTAAAAACTATGTACACAGAAACTTGGCAGCAAGAAATGTTTTGCTTGTATCGGAACATTTTGCCAAGATAAGTGCTTTCGAAATGGCCAAAGTACTGGCCAATAAAACCGATTGCTATGAGGTATTTAACTTAATTATATCATTATTTATATCGTAAGTTAAACATATTTACATTCCAGCTTTAATCGTCTTAATGAACCTCATGTGTAGTGCCCTTCATTTCTCGACGGAAAAGACACACACTTTTTATGAAATAGATTATTCGTTTGTTTTAACTGGTTTAATGACATCACCGTCGTCATGAGCTCATGCGACAGCAATTCAGAATGACAAGTGTTACTTATATTACCAAATTTATTTCGACAACCGTCATAAATATAAGCATTGAATTCTACATTTTGATCGTTCATTTGAGGTATGAAAACCATTTGAGTAGTTTAAAGCTATTGAGAAGGACCATCGGGTTTCACAACTAGCACAAATGTTTGTCATACCCCAATAAGACACTGAAACCTGAACTGTTATTTAATAGCAGTTAGCTATTTTAAAAGTAACCGTTAGATAACTAAGTCAACGTCGCTATTACTTAACGGTCTTTTGAATTAAGATATGCATGAGATAATATTTGTAAATTGAAAGGTTTGGAGATAAACGCTGTTTTGGTAGAGTGAATAAACAGGTACAACCACATCTTAAACATCGTATTGGCTTACATGTGTATATATCAGTGACGTAGAAGTGTTTAAGATATGGGGGTGAGAGAGTGTTCGGAGAAGGGTGGGAGGGTACAACTGAACATTACCAATATTTGATAAGGTATTTTGCATGTCAGTGGGAGGGGACAACTGATCATTACCAATATTTGATAAGGTATTTTGCATGTCAGACTTATTAATGAACACAATAGCTGACTAAATGTATGTCGTGTAACAATAATATTGCATGACATAATCACAATGTGTGGGGACTAACACATAATTTTGGAAAAATATTGATGTCGGGGTTGGGAAAGTGGAGAACAACTCAACACACTCTGCCCGTAACCACACCCTTGACTCACCTTTTCTACATTCTTTTACATTTTAAATACTCATTGTGTTTTACAGGCCACAGAAGCTGGCAAATGGCCATTGAAATGGTATGCCCCGGAATGTATTTATTACTGGCAGTTTGACTCCACGTCGGACGTGTGGAGTTACGGAGTGGTCATATGGGAAGCCACATCCTACGGAGATAAACCTTATAAGGTCTGTATGTTGTCTACGTAGAATAGCTAACAAATAGGTGATCACTATAATCACAACCTTGCATGATCATCGGCTAGGTGTTCACTATAATCACAACATTGCATGATCAGCATATAATCACAACATTGCATGATCAGCACATAGGTGATCACTATAATCACAACCTTGCATGATCAGCACATAGGTGATCACTTTAATCACAACCTTGCATGATCAGCACATAGGTGATCACTATAATCACAACCTTGCATGATCAGCACATAGGTGATCGCTATAATCACAATCTTGCATGATCAGCACATAGGTGATCACTATAATCACAACCTTGCATGATCAGCACATAGGTGATCGCTATAATCACAATCTTGAATGATCAGCACATAGGTGATCACTATAATCACAACCTTGCATGATCAGCACATAGGTGATCACTATAATCACAACCTTGCATGATCAGCACATAGGTGATCACTATAATCACAACCTTGCATGATCAGCACATAGGTGATCGCTATAATCACAATCTTGCATGATCAGCACATAGGTGATCACTATAATCACAACCTTGCATGATCAGCACATAGGTGATCGCTATAATCACAATCTTGCATGATCAGCACATAGGTGATCACTATAATCACAACCTTGCATGATCAGCACATAGGTGATCACTATAATCACAACCTTGCATGATCAGCACATAGGTGATCACTATAATCACAACCTTGCATGATCAGCACATAGGTGATCGCTATAATCACAATATTGCATGATCAGCACATAGGTGATCACTATAATCACAACCTTGCATGATCAGCACATAGGTGATCGCTATAATCACAATCTTGCATGATCAGCACATAGGTGATCACTATAATCACAACCTTGCATGATCAGCACATAGGTGATCACTATAATAACAACCTTGCATGATCAGCACATAGGTGATCACTATAATCACAACCTTGCATGATCAGCACATAGGTGATCGCTATAATCACAATCTTGCATGATCAGCACATAGGTGATCACTATAATCACAACCTTGCATGATCAGCACATAGGTGATCACTATAATCACAACCTTGCATGATCAGCACATAGGTGATCGCTATAATCACAATCTTGCATGATCAGCACATAGGTGATCACTATAATCACAACCTTGCATGATCAGCACATAGGTGATCGCTATAATCACAATCTTGCATGATCAGCACATAGGTGATCACTATAATCACAACCTTGCATGATCAGCACATAGGTGATCACTATAATCACAACCTTGCATGATCAGCACATAGGTGATCGCTATAATCACAATCTTGCATGATCAGCACATAGGTGATCACTATAATCACAACCTTGCATGATCAGCACATAGGTGATCGCTATAATCACAATCTTGCATGATCAGCACATAGGTGATCACTATAATCACAACCTTGCATGATCAGCACATAGGTGATCACTATAATCACAACATTGCATGATCAGCACATAGGTGATCGCTATAATCACAACCTTGCATGATCAGCACATAGGTGATCACTATAATCACAACCTTGCATGATCAGCACATAGGTGATCGCTATAATCACAACCTTGCATGATCAGCACATAGGTGATCACTATAATCACAACCTTGCATGATCAGCACATAGGTGATCACTATAATCACAACCTTGCATGATCAGCAGCAAGCAGCAACTGCTGCAGCAACGTTATCATCACCGTCCTCTTTATCATCAACTTTATCGTCTTCACAACATCGCATCATCTTTTGGAGCTACACTTTATCATCATCATCATCCTCATCAACACCACCACCACCACCACCACCTCCACAATTACATAAAGTACATGACCTTACCACAGCCAACATTCTTTTATCATGATCTTTGTTACAGTATCATAATTTGATGCAAAGTCTTTGCAGAGTTTCCTACCTTATTACATCTAAGTCAATGCCATGGTCACTGAGTCTGGCAGTCTGTTAGTAGCAATTCTCCATCTTTCCCATATTAAATTTGGTTTAAACATATTTTATTTCACATGTGTTTACAACATAATATTTGTACACACTAGAAGAAAAAGGATTAGAACGAAAGTAAGATACTTACGATGTTCTTCTCCTAGGTATGATTATTAGTGTACACAATTGGTGACATATTTAACAGCAGTTATGTGATATGTTTGTAATATAAATTCTGGAAGTATGAGCAATGAATAGTGCTAACAAAAATAGTTTATACATATTCCAAAATAGCTTGTTCAATTAAATGAAAGAAACATAAGTTAGTAGAGTAATAAGGCATACAAAACGAAAGAAAACAAATAACGACTTGAAACGTTAAATCAAGTAAAAGAGAAAACAATTCAGTTGTCATTTGATTATCGGTGCTTGAAATGAGGATTAATGGGGATTGACACAATGACATGGAAGGGGATGATGCCGGTTTTGAAATACAACAACAGAACGAATGCACCGAACTACTTGATTATTTTTATATAATTTAATATGTACCGCGTTGAAAATAATAATGTTTGTGTCGTAGGATACATTTTCATCTCCAAAGAAAAGTGTTTTCAGCGTAGTGTTTGGTAGGTAGACGGAGAATTGAATTTACCAATACATTTCTTAAATCGGTGTACTTATTGCAGTTAAAAAAAGAAGTGTTCAGTGTTTTCTACGAAGACACAGGTACACAATGGCGAATCGACCATGATTTTAGAAAACAGGTCGTTGTTGAGGGAACTGCAATTTAAACGCAGTCTAGTGTGCAGTATTTGTAGGTTTCTTTGTCCGAAGTAGTACGGTATTGGAATTTTGTTACTATCACGATTAAGTGAGTTTTTGAAAGCAAAAAATGTTTCGACCTGACGTGAGTCTTCAGATAAGTTATTCCATTCGCGAATGACAGAGTGGAGAAAACAGTCGTAGTGATAGTTTGCATGGGCATTAATAGTTGTTCACGGCATTTTGTAGGTTGTATCTAGAGATGTAACCGTAGAAGTAGGAACTAAATCAGAGAGGAAATTTGGTGTTAAATGGTTTACTATTTTATAAAGCATGATGAGTTTGTGTTTACGGCACCTGTTTCCAAGAGTTTCCCAATCGATTTCTCTGTAAAGGTTGTCAATAGAGACAAGTTTCGTTGCTCCAGTTACTATTCGAGCAGTCTCATTTTGTATTTTATCTAACTCATATTTTTCATATTGCGTGCAGTTATCGAACAGAATATCGCCATATTCTAATATAGGTCTAATATAGAACTTATAGATGGTTTCTAGTTAAATTCTATCAAATTTAAATTTAAGTTTTCGCATAATAGTAATCCTTTGCCATGCTTTCGATTTGATATATTCAATGTGCTTGTGCCAGGATAAAGCATTTGACAGATATACACCGAGATGCTTATGGTCTTAAACTTCAGTTATCATTTGATCGTACATGAATACAGGCGGTGGTTTATGAAATTAACTTCACGTGAAATAAGGAGGGATTGGTTTTGGCTGGATTAAATTTAACAAAATAGTATGAAGGTAGACCTTTGGAAACGGCCATCGATCTGCGCCATCGATCTGCCCATTGAGATATTTTAGTAGATATTTGCAGCAGAGATAGGAGTATCTGCAACAATAAATAGGCCCTTGTCATCTGCAAAAAAAGAATGTTTGAATTGATGTCTATAACAATATCATTAATATAAAGAAGGGAAAAAAGTGACCCTAAGATGGGTCCTTGGGGAACACCGGATTTAATGTCATTCCAATCAATCCGATTGTGTACCAGGTAAGATAACGCGTTGTTTTCTGTCACTAAGATAACTTTGGGACCATTTTAAGAGATTTCCTGTGGTACCAGCAGCCTTCAATTTTGCTATAATTCCCTCGTGCCATACACGATCAAAGGCTCTGCTGATATCACAGAAATTCGCCCTTATTTCCTTTCCAGAATCTAGAGCTTTGCAGAAGAAATAGTATAAGTATGCAAGCTGATTTATTGTTGAGTCACCTGGAACAAATCCAGACTGCAATGCATTTTTGTTGGAGCACACGTACATGAATTGTCGTTCTATATCCTCTCGTCAGTGACATAACAATCATCTTCATTACCAATATCTTCAATCCTTTCCATTATCAGTTAATATAGTACTGATTTTTTGCCTCGTAAAACGCAGGGAAAGAAAGGTGCAGAGATTTTGCACTATCTAGTGGAAGAGGGAAAGCGTCTGGAGAAACCTGAACACTGTGACGAAGATGTATATGAGGTGATGTTAAGCTGCTGGGAATGCGAGTAAGTCGACAGTTTGTCAATAAACATACAGACAATCTGATTATATAGTCCCGTGTGTTAATCCGTCGGTCAGACTGTACGTCACACTTTGGTTAATGTTTGTCATTATGTACAATGGCTTAACTCTCTGAACCTTATACATATAAACACCAGCTTAGTACTATACGTTCCTTTCAAAAGGTGATTACCGATATGTACTGCTTTCCTATTGATCCATTAGCTCTGTTTCTAAGTCATCAATTACCATCTTCTAACTTCCTACACGGATACAGCTAGAATACTATTGTTCATGCTTCTCATAAATAGGTTTACATTGCCAAACTTGGCCTACTAGTTTACACATTTTTGTTTCCGGTATTAAAATATGATAAGGTTTTTTTTCAAAACACCTGAGCCGAAAGCTCAAGGTGATCTATCGTCGTCCGTCGTTAACCTTTGCTTCAAACGTCTTCTCCTCAGAAACCACTTGGCCAGTTTTGAACAAAGCTTCACATGGATGATCCTTAGATGAATGCTTTTTAGATTTATTTAAATTAGGTCGGCGCGATATCCAAGATGGCCGCCGTTACCATAAAAGTTCGAAACCTTAAAACATCTTTTTCTCAAGAACCGCTGGACAGATTTCAACAGTTTTTTCTTTTAAAATGATCGCTAACGCATCGGCTATCAAATCTTCAAGTACAGCCCCCGGGTGAAAAATGGCTGTGACCCGGTGTTCGAAGTTTGTATATGGAGATTTTACATGTTTTTCCTAGGGGAAAACTTAAAAAATCTTCTTCTCTGAAACCACAAACCACAGAGCTCTCATATATTACATGTAGCATCAGATTATGGGCCTCTAGCCAATTTGTTCAAATGGTTACCCTGGGGTCAAATTTGGCCCCGCTCCGGGTCACAGTTGTACATAGACTTATATAGGGAAAACCTTTAAAAAATCCTCTTCTCTGAAACTACGAGAGCCAGAGGTTTACTATTTTGCATTTACTATAAGCTTATGGTTCTGTACCAAGTTTGTTTAAAAGGTGACCCTTCGGTTACATTTGGCCCCGCCCAAAGCATCACATGTTTTGCAAAGAGATAAATATAGGGAAAAGGTTAAACCAAAATCTTCTTCTCTGAAACTACACGAGCCAGAGTTTTTTTTTAATATTTCGCTTTTGCTATAAGCGTATGGTCCTCTACCAGGTTTGTACAAATGGTCACCCTGGGGTTAAATTTGTCCCCGCCCCAGGGGTCACATATTTTACATAGACTTTATAAGGAAATACTTAAAAAAAAAAATATTCTGAAACTACATGAGCCACAAGTTTAATGTTTTGCATTTTCTATAAGCTTATGTTTCTCTACCAAGTTTGTTCAAATGGTGATCCTGGGGTTATATCTGTCCCCACCCCGGGGTTACAGTTTTACATAGAATGCCTTTTTTGCAACCGACCGTTCCAAGGCGGTAGCCCTATTGTCAACCCTTTTGTGTTTGTGATGTCTTATTTGGCCTTTTGTTCATCTTTAAGTTTGTGTTTTATTTCTGTATGTGTTTGTGGTTGACTGTCGTCCGTGAATGCTGCTTTTCCTGTCCGATTTTTATGTCTATATTATATAGGGAAAAGCTTTACAAAAATCTTTTTCTCAGAGACCGCTTGTTCAGTTTTGACCAATCTTCACATGGATGATCCTTAGGTGAATGGTTTTCTAAATTAGGTCATTGCTACATCCAAGATTGCCACCATAGAATATATATTTTACTTCTTGTACACTGGAAACCTAGGTCTGTTGGGTCAAATTCCACTTAGTATTTTTTCCTTTGTTTATTTTATTGATTTGTTTTTACTTACTTTTTTTCTAATTGTTAAGAGTTATGGGTTTAAATTTCGTTTTTGGGTATTGTTGTGTTTTGCACTTCTTGATGATGAAACCCCTTGAAATAACAGCCATTTTAGTTTGTAGAGCATCCACATGGCCTCTATTCTTTTTTTATCATTAATGATTGCTAGCTCATTGAGTATCAAGTTTGCTTATTTGAAGTCACTGGAGTCAAAGATGGCCGCGCCCTTGGGGTCCAAAGTTTGTATATAGATATTTTGCATGTTTTTACATAGACTTGCATAGGTGAAACTTGAAACATCTTCAGTCAGCATTTGCGAGGGGACACTTTTTTCATCATTGCGAGGATCCTCAAGTGATCGATTCTGGACCAAATTTTCAGGGCCAAGATGGCCCTCTTGTTTTATTAATTTCATTTCTAAATCAACAATATCTCTACCATTGTTAAACATCTCGATGTGAATTAAACATGACGGATTATTCTAGATCTGCTTAGCTTCTAGTACATAACAAAAGACCGCTTTAATTGAACGTAATCGCACAAACAAAAAATCATTCAACGAAATTAGTATTCATTTAAAATATTATGAAAATGATTATTAGAATAATTAACACACATTAAGCAACAAAATATTTTATCTTGTGTGCTAAAAACCCTGTGTATGAATATTCTTTTCTTCTGCAAGAATGTGATGTTAATATAGTTTAAGCTACCTTCTTTCCAATGCCAATGACAAATCATATAGAAACATTTATACACAATACATCGTCTACTCTTCATATTTTCTTCTTTCAGAAAGACATTAAGGCCCACCTTCAGCGAACTTACAAAGGACATGAGTCGTCTGTACAGAAGAATGTCGAAGCAGTCTTAGACTTAGCACAACCTACAAAATGTCATTTTAGCTTCTGAGAGAGAGAGAGAGAGAGAGAGAAAGAGAGAGAAAGAAAGAGAGAGAGATCACTCTTTGTCCGTCGTCTATTCGTCTGTCGTAAACCTGTTCTTCAAACGACTTTGACCAAAGTTCACATGGATGATTCTTAGGGCAATGGTTTTCAAATGTGTTAAAATCAGTTCAACCCGACATTCAAGATGGCGGTCGCCAATATAAAAGGTTCTCAAGAACCACTGAAATGCAAAAGGTTTTTTTCATAAATGATTTCCAAACGCTAGACTATCAAGATTGTTCATCTGAAGTTCTTGAGGTAAAAACACCTCTGGGGTCCAACGTTTGTAAATAGAGATTTTGCTTGCATTGCATTTAGCATACGCTCAATGTCCTTAATCACGTTCGTTCAAATGGTGAACCTTGGATCAAATCTGACCCCGCCACGGAGTCACAGTTTTACATAGTCACATATGAAAATCTTTGAGAATCGTCTTCTCTGAAACTACAAGAGCTAGAGGTCTACTACTTTACATGTACCGTAGACTTATGGGCTTCTAATGGTGACCTTGGTATCAAACAAATTTGGCCCCACCCTTAGGGTCACATGTTCTCGTACAAAGACTGTGCACCCTAGAACCTGGTTTAAACCCCCAGCGGCCTTTTTTGCCACTGACAGTACCAAGGCGGTAGCCCTATTGTCAATCATTTTTGTGTTTGTGACGTCATATGACTATTCTTTGTTAACTTTGCCATTCATGTTTGTCCTTTTGGGTCCACTGGGGTCAAATTACTCAGAGTCACGGTTTCACAAAGAGTTGTATAGAAACATCGTTAACAGAAGAATTCTCTCTGAATTACAAGGGTTAGAAGTTTCATATGTAGCATAATCTTATAGTTCTCTACCGAAACAAAGTATTCTACCCAGTTTGTTTAAATGATGATCCTGTGGTAAAATGTTAGATTGCTCGAGGTACCAGTTCAAAATAGAGTTATATTGGAAAATCTTTAAAAACTCTTAACTTTTTACTGGTCGTTTGGAACGAACCCAATATAGTGACTTTGAAACAAAATACCGCTTAAGCCGGTGTTTGGTGCGTAAGAGGTTTTGCTTCATACATTACCTCTCATGAACAGACTCAATAAACCGAGTCTACTTAATTCTCTTGGTTGTGTTTGTTGCTTCCAAACGATCATTCTTATTAATATTTATTACCAGACCCCTTTTATCTGGCCCACTTTTGTTACTATTGCAAGTGTCTACAATTTATAAGTGTCATTTATCCGTTGAGCGATTCAGGACCAATTGTCACTCTCGTTTTATTGTATAAACAATTATTATAATGTATAATTGATATACCAATGCTTAAAACAAGCTGGTGAGTCTGAGTTTTAAATTAGATAAAAAATAAAAAGTTGATTCATTAATACCAAGTGGATTTAAATGCATATATCTCGCTCTCTATGCTTATGGTAGTGTTTATATTATCTGGATAACTAACTCCCGCATACAATGCCGAAGTCTACTCCTCAAAGATCGCTAATAGTGTCTTCTCTCTTAAAATATAAAATTGTGGATTATCCGTATCATACTGTGCTTGTTGTGGTTCCCGGGTGCCCCCGTTTGGTCTCGGGGCAAAAAATAGGGTCACTGCAGATCCCTTTGGAGGGGTAGGCAGAGGGGTAGAATCCACTGGCACTGGAGCCGCAGATATTATATATATATAAAACAACGATATCCCCCTATTACCTATATAACACATGGTTAACGTCTTTGATATGACCAACCTCGTTTCGAAGGCTGAATCTTTGTCATATTACAGAATTGATTCAAATGCCTCTAGGTCTGACTCCCATTTATCACATTAAATTCACAGTTCGTACGAAAACGCACGCTGTGCGGAGAAATTTAAGTAAAATCGCCGATTTCTGCCGTAATAACATTTCCTACCTGAACCGCACTTCCGGTTGTACTAACTTCTCGAATATTTAATTGTTTGTACAACCGAGACTTGATTAGTCTAGATCATCTGCGACGATTGCTTGTTTTCAAGACAAACGTTTGTATTTACAATCAAGCGTCGAAGATGATCAAGACTAATCAAGAATCATTTGTACAAATAGTTAAATATTCGAGAAATTGCGAATGGGTCTTTGTAACTGATCCTATTGGGCATTCGGAACTTCTTGATAAAACCGGAAGTGCGGGTCAGGAAATGTTATTACGGCAGAAATCGGCGATTTTACTTAAATTTCTCCGCACAGCGTGCGTTTTCGTACGAACTGTGAATTTAATGTGATAAATGGGAGTCAGACCTAACGAACTGTGTAGAGGATTTGAATCAATTCTGTAATTTGACAAAAATTCAGCCTTCGAAACGAGGTTGGTCATATCAAAGATGTCTACCATGTGTTATATAGGTAATAGGGGGATATCGTTTTTTTTTTGGTTTTTTATATAATATCTGCGGCTCCAGTGCCAGTGGTAGAATCCCCCCAAATTCATGTTCATTTTGTCATTTTTTGTTCATGTTCATTAAAGGTCTTCATCATGATCCCTGCATTGTTTCAGGTGCTATCTCGCTCGCATCAAAAGAGCAGTGGCAGAAAAAAATTAAACGTGGCTCCAGCGTAAATGGAGTTTCTACGATAGAATTTGCAGCAACTCTGCAGTTCAGGGTGAGAAGGTTCTAGGCCCATTTTCCATATTTTATCTCGATGTACATGGAAGATGACCCTGGCATGTTCATGCCTGTTAGGTGCCATATAACCTTTTCATGTGTTGGTGCGCCTTAAAACCCAATTCAATTCAATTGTTACTGTATATTTTAAGGTTCAACCATTTAACATGTATAGATACTTAATACCATGTATGCAGTTTTTGGCTCAACTGGCCAGACAAGCGTATTAGATGGCCCGTCGTCACTAAACACATTGGTGTATCCACAATCACTTCACAAGCGTATTAGATGGCGCGTCGTCAGTTAACACATTGGTGTATCCACAATCACTAGATGGCGCGTCGTCAGTTAACACATTGGTGTATCCACAATCACTAGATGGTGCGTCGTCAGTAAACAAATTGGTGTATCCATAATCACTTCACAAGCGTATTAGATGGCGCGTCGTCAGTTAACACATTGGTGTATCCACAATCACTAGATGGTGCGTCGTCAGTAAACAAATTGGTGTATCCACAATCACTTCACAAGCGTATTAGATGGCGCGTCGTCAGTAAACACATTGGTGTATCCACAATCACTAGATGGTGCGTCGTCAGTAAACAAATTGGTGTATCCACAATCACTTCACAAGCGTATTAGATGGCGCGTCGTCAGTTAACACATTGGTGTATCCACAATCACTAGATGGTGCGTCGTCAGTAAACACATCGGTGAATCCACAGCGTATTAGATGGCGCGTCGTCAGTAAACACATTGGTGTATCCACAATCACTTCACAAGCGTATTAGATGGCGCGTCGTCAGTAAACAAATTGGTGTATCCACAATCACTAGATGGCGCGTCGTCAGTTAACACATTGGTGTATCCACAATCACTAGATGGTGCGTCGTCAGTAAACAAATTGGTGTATCCACAATCACTTCACAAGCGTATTAGATGGCGCGTCGTCAGTTAACACATTGGTGTATCCACAATCACTAGATGGTGCGTCGTCAGTAAACAAATTGGTGTATCCACAATCACTTCACAAGCGTATTAGATGGCGCGTCGTCAGTAAACACATTGGTGTATCCACAATCACTAGATGGTGCGTCGTCAGTAAACAAATTGGTGTATCCACAATCACTTCACAAGCGTATTAGATGGCGCGTCGTCAGTTAACACATTGGTGTATCCACAATCACTAGATGGTGCGTCATCAGTAAACACATCGGTGAATCCACAGCGTATTAGATGGCGCGTCGTCAGTAAACACATTGGTGTATCCACAATCACTTCACAAGCGTATTAGATGGCGCGTCGTCAGTAAACACATTGGTGTTTCCACAATCACTTCACAAGCGTATTAGATGGCGCGTCGTCAGTAAAAAGCGTATTAGATGGCGCGTCGTCAGTAAACAAATTGGTGTATCCACAATCACTTCAGTAACAGTTTCCGAAAGTTATTGTCTAGTTTCCGAGAGTTATTGTCCAGTTTCCGAGAGTTATTGTCCATGATTTATTGAAATGTTATTGTTCTGGTCATAGTTTATTTAACGCTGCAGATAATGAGGTCAAACCTAAAATGCGTATCATCAACAGATGGTGTGTCTTACATAAAATTGAATCAGATGTTTAAGTTCAAGGATATGGGTCAAGGTCCTGCAATGTTTATGACCGTTTCATAACTACCAAACCGCTTGAAATAATTGGATGAAACTTGATGGGTGTATGTGTCATTTAATAGACGCTATGTTGCACACCGCATTCACGGTCGCATTGTTAAGGTCCTGCATTTTTTGCCGAGCCCACTTGCAGAGAGCTAGACTTGCAGTCGGTGTTAGGACATCCGTGCGTGCGTGCGTGCGTCCTGATAATTTCCTAGTTAGGTACACCTTCTGGTTATCTTAACTACTAATATAAAGATATTGTCCAAACTGCACCAGTTTATTCCTCATATCGACCAGGCATGGTGAACCAATTTTATCGTCTGTGTGATCCAATTTCTTCGAAATACAGGCCACGTCCGATTTTAGGTACACGTTCCGAGTCGCAGCTTCTATTTTTGGCACATTGCCCAAACTCAATCATTTTGTTCCTCTCATCAACTTGTCATGGCATGGTAAACAAATGTTGTCGTCGCTGTGACCTTCTTTCTTCGAATATACGTCACGTCTGGTTTCAGCTTCTATTGGTAGGATAATGATCAAACTACGTGAGTATGTTCCTCTTACTTGTTCCTCTGAGTGGTTTATCATGAACTTATATGTCACTTTCTCCGACATATATGTGGGGTACAAGTTCTTTATCTCAGCTTCTGTTGGTGAGATATTGATCAAACTAGATCTCTGATTGACCTGACTTGGTGAACCAGTGCTGCTGTGACCTACTTTCTTTGAAAAATAAGTCACGTACGGTTTAGGGTACAAGTTTCTGAATCTCAACTTCTATTGGTGGAATAGTGATCTAAATCGGTACCTTCCGCCTATCAACCTGACATGTTAAACAATTTTCTTTGTTGTCCCTGTGACCCTTTTCAAAATATAGGTCAAGTCTCAATCTCAGCTTGTATTCGTGGAATATTGATCAAACTGCATCAGCATGTTCCCTCAATCGACCTGATACGGTGAGTCCTTTTTTTGTCGCTGTGTCCTACTTTGTCCGAAATATAGGGCATGTCCGGTTAGCGTTTTCAGCTTGTTTTGCTGGAATATTGACCAAACTGCAAAGCTGTGTTTCTTTTTTATCGACCTGACATGGTAAACCATATATTGTATGGCTTCGATCTACTTTGTTTGAAAATATGGTTCATGGTTAATGTTAATGGTACAAACATTGACTAAACTACATTTGTACAACTTGTTGGTTAGAGATTAGATCATGGCGGGGATTTCTTTATTTACACTGTCCTGTTTTAATGGGATGACAGTAGGGTAAGTGTGAGGTTTGGTGCACCCTAGATCCGGTTTAAACCCCCAGTGGCCTACGTTGCCACTGACCGTTCCAAGGCGGTAGCCCTATTGTCAACCCTTTTTGTGTTTGTGATGTCGTTTGCATTTATTATTGCTTTTGCCTTCTTGTTTGTCTGTTTGCGTGTTTGTTTCTGTGTTTTGTGGTTTACTGTCCTCCTTGAATGCTACTTACCCTGTCCGATCTTTTTATATTCTTTTTGTTCCTAAATCCTTTAAGGCGGGAACCGTTTGATGAATGTCCTTCATTCCGTTTTTTCGTGGCCTTAACGGTTTTCCCCTTGATGCTCTGACTTCAGACAACTCATCGAGTACATATGAGATTAGCTTCTTAGGTTTAACTTAGTTTTTGATATATTATATACATGAACATTTCTGTGTTTTTTCTTATAACACCTATCTACGTTTTCTCAAATGTACGGGGTTAACTCGACGGGGATTATTTTTATCTACACCGTCCAAGGCGGTACCCCTGTTGTCAACCCTTATATGTTTGTGATGTGCTTTTTTACTGAATGTGTTTGTGATGTACTTTTAAAATCACCTTTGCGTTGTAATACTTGTTGGAGTGACTGTATTTTGTGAATGCTACTCTTCCTGCTGGACTTATAACCCTTTCTTTGTCGACCTCAGTGTCAAATATATGGGCTACAAATAAAGGCAGCGGCCATCTAGTCATGTTTTTTTTCTTCAATTACCTCCTAAGCCGTTTCAGATAATGGTGTGATATTTTAGGTAATACTTTAGAATATTGATGTAATATTAATTTACGGTATGTCACCCACTAAATTTGGAGTATTATGTTTAATTTAAGAGCATTACTGTATGTATAAATGGTGTGTAGCGCACGTAATTCGAGGTCATGTAATTTTCAAATTCAGTCAAGTAATTTGGCGGCGGACCATACTATCCTAATTTGTTTTAACTTGTTTAAAAACGAAGGGGTGGGGGCATACGAGTTAATGGAAACAGAAAAGTATAACACTGTCTCTAAAATGTTGTTCAGTTTACACTGGTGTTTTGTTTATTCCCGCCCTAATTGATAGAAGAATGCATAAACGACTCCTTCTTATTTTGAGAATACAAACTCTATAGATATACAGACACAAAATAAATGGCTTTAACCAGCCAAACCAAAACCCAAAACGGGAACGTCGAATTAAGAGTGACAAGTCATAATTCATTCAGTATCCGGTATTTTAAGTACCCGGGTAAAAAAACAACACTTTTACTCGGCACATATACATTATTTTATCTGGAAAGAGTTAGGATAAACGAGTTGATAGAATAATTTTGCCGTTATTTGGCGGGTTAGTGCCTTTAATCAGCACGATGAAATATAACCCTGCAATCATGAGTGTGAATTCGGGGACCAGTAGATTATGCTGCGTACCGGGTACCAGTCTACTTTGTCCTCCCGAATAACCCTGCAATCATGAGTGTGAATTCGGGGACCAGTAGACTATACTGCGTACCGGGTACCAGTCTACTTTGTCCTCCCGAATAACCCTGCAATCATGAGTGTGAATTCGGGGACCAGTAGACTATACTGCGTACCGGACGTACCGGGTACCAGTCTACTTTGTCCTCCGTTGACCTGAAAAATAAATTGGAAACCGATTACCGAAGGAGGGTTGCTGGACTAGATGAAATATTACAGTAGCAGACAGAAATTATGTAACAACAAACACATTTTGTTGAAAACATTCTGCAGGATTGCAGTGTGTCTCTTTGTAGGGCGTGGGATAAAAACATTCCACCAAGTGTCCGGGAAATGTGGAAAAGTCAACTAATCTGGAAAGGAGAAAACGAGATCATCGTCTCGAAACCCACATCTCCTACCTCCTAACACCACCTGTGCAAGCTATTTAACTTAAGAACTATGAACTCAATGGTTCGCACTTGAGTTGAAGATTGTAATTTGTCGAAAGGTTTAACTTGTTTTCATATTGTAACTTATTCAAGAATGTATACCGTGGTCAAGAGTGTACCTGGTTCCAAATGCACGAGTTTAACTTGCTCCTGATTGCAATATTTTCACAATGTTAACTTGTTCCATTTTCTAACATGTTCAAGATTCAAGATTCTATCATGTTCAAGATTTCAACTTTTTCGAAGTTCTAATATGTTCAAGATTCTAACATGATCAAGAGTTAGGTATGGTCCAGATTTAAACATGTATATGTTCAAGATTTGACATTTTCAGGATTTTAACACTTTCAATATTCTAACATGTTCAAGATTCTAAAATGTACCTCTTCATTATTGCTATAAGGTAAATATTTAACTTTTTCAACAGTGTAACATGTTCGAGATGTATTCAGGTCTTAAACCGCAGAATAAGTTTCTTATGAAGACTTAAGCTTCATGTTATATTAATGTTATTAAAGATGGCTTTAGAACAATACAAGGCGATGTTTATAGTTTATGTTTATTGGAATATATTGGCCACGGATTCAACAAAATAGAAGTAAGATAAAATGTGTCGTTAATTAAAACATATAGATGTACTTTATGAACCCTGGGTACAGCAGTTCACAAAGACAAATGTACCTAATTGAAAGTTGTTCTTGTATAGAAAATGTCAAAATTCTTATTAACTACACAATAAGTTATTGCTGTGACCGCGAGAAACTGCCACATGTCACGCAGTTCGCGAAAAGCATATCACTGCGTGACACACCGCCACACATGGGGAAAGCGGAACACAGCTTAGAAACTGACTAACATTTTAACGTGGTTAAAATAAAGATATACAAATACGTTGCGTGGCCAACATAAACATATGTAAACATAAAAAAACACAGAAACAACCTCAAAATTGTTTTGGGTCTAAATGTTTGTGCCTGGCTATCATGTATACTAGCAAATTGTAAACGGAGTGCTTAACATACGATACCACTACTAAAGGTCTCTATGGTACGTGTCGCAACCGCATGTCCTATGTCCGATTATTTTTGTGTGTGTTTTTTTGTTATCTGTTGTTGTGCCTGTACTTTTTAATTGAAATAAAAGCCATAATAACGTGTTTAAAAATGAGCCCTGTTCCGTTAGCGTTGTGACATCTGTTTATTTAGCCACAAATGTGCGATCCCAGTTGGCTGATACACTCGCAGTCCGCGTCTTCGCCTTGCACATTCTGATCCTGGTTGACTTCTCTAAACCATGTTCAGCGTTATTTACCACGAAATCTCGCTGTAAACCGAGTGGATGTACATAAATCATGGGCTCTTAGACTGTATTTTCGGTGAAACTGTTTACTAAAATAAATCGCTGAAATGGAAAACACCTTGCAAATTTACCTAACCAAAAACATGTTTGACCCTGTAATTTATCCCTGTGAAGGTAAAGCAAATACGGACATTAAAGCACAATATAAAAAGCACATTTGCTCAGTATGATATTGATTACGACTGTAAAATATGTTATGCCAAGTTCTGTGCTTAATTTACTAAATGTTATATTTTTTTTATTATTATTTCATACTGTCGGGAGCGTCGATAAATTTACTAAATTTAATATGCAATAGCATAACATTGTACCTTTCTACGTTTTTTCTTCTTTTTGTTTAGAATTGTGTTAGGCTATGGCCCAGAAACTGACATCAACACTTCCGTTTGACACTACTGCATCATTCTGACGCGAAAGCCTTGCTTGCGCATGCAATGCCACCCTATATAATGCCGTACGTATGGTAGGCGATGCCAGACAAATTGAACTAAACATCTCAAGTTCTTACTCAAATACCTACCTCTCGGACATTTTTTGAACATAAATGTTACTATAAATATATTTTTCTAGGACTAAAGCTAAATTTCCTCAATTGCAGGTTCTAGGCCCATCCTACATATTTTATTTTATGTAAGTGGAGGATGAGCCTGGCATGTCCATTCCTGTTAGGCATCATATAACCTTTCATTTGTTGGTGCATCTTAAAACCCAATGCACTTCATTTGTTGATATTTCGTAAATTTTTAAAGGCGAAAATTTATTATAAAAATTATAAAAACGAGCCCTGTTTCCATTAACAGCATCCGGTCAATTCTGCCGCCGACCATCTTCAATGCCCCATCTTGGCCCAAGGGCATCAATCTCCGATTCATAAAAAGAGAAATACATGTTCACTTAAACAAAAACAATTCATAATTTTGATAGAGCATCATCAAAAAAGCTGACCAATCAGTGACCAGAAATAAGACATAACCAATACATTCTGGTTGGTGATCAACTCGATCTTTATCCTTGATGTTCAACCAAATTTACTGTTGAAATTAAGGTATCTACAGTGTAATTCTTTTAAACCCCTGCATATTTCATGCACATTCATGCAAATTGATTCAATATATGTAGCTTTAAAATTCAAAAACTTGAATATTATCGTCTGTTTACTCTGCCAAAGATTTTTATTTCGCTATAGAACCTAAGGATAAAAAGCGAGTAACACATATTTTATCACCTATTGAAAATAAAATAAAATCTCAACATCTCTGCAATGCAAACTTATGAATAAACATTCTATACATACACCGGCTACGTCACAACCTGACGATAGGCCTCTATACTAAGACGCATCACAGCAAAATATGGCTTTTGTCTACCTCCGCACCGCATTACCGCTATTGCTTATTCCGCATTAGCGCAAGTGATTATTTTGTATAATAAAATCGAAGTACGTAGTCCTATCCGATGTCAATTATTTTCAAAGTATGCTATACTAACTGTGACCGAGGTGAGGGATCGATGCGCTAAGGTATAATTTATCTGACTGACATACTTTTTCAGTAAATAATACTTTAAATAAGATATATGCACCAAACTTCCAAAGGTGTGATAGCGGGTCGAATCCGCAGGTAGGTGTCAACAACATGCTTTATCGTCAAAGGAAACTAAAATAGGCGTCTCTTTCTCTTTTAACGTGGTTTGCTGAACAGCATATTGTCTGTTCTTTGATTTAAAACCGCTCTGATTTCTATGGGCCTAAAAATAAGGAAGTTATGTCAGTTTTAAGATATGTTCTATCCCACCACCTTCTTTTTACATGGCCATATTTAATATTGTTGGATACATTGTCGTAGAAACGTTTCAGTTATTGGAGGGGTGGGGGAGTAGGAACTGTTGAGAGAAAACATATTTGGCAAGCAGAAACACAAATATAAGAAAGTAAGTTTGTTTGAGTTATTTGTGGGAGGAGACAGACTCCTTGACAAAATATTTTACAAGCAAAATAAAACAACATTCATGCTCAATGATATCAATAGGAGATACAACATGTATTAGTTACAGAATGTCCAACTAGGTGTTCTGAGCATATACCATAACATATATTGAGGCGTTAGCTGAGATGTTTTCATGATATATGCGTTAACACCAAGTTGGATATTTTATAACTGTTTTAACTTTTATTGCTAGCCACACCCCCCTTGTATGATATCTGGTACAGGGCCGTCAATCTGTTTTGGGGGTCTGCGACCCATACCCTTGGGTGAGGGAATTTTAGCGTGCATTAACAGGAAAGGGGGAATATTTTGTTGCCATAATTTTGATTACAATCATTGTTTTAAATGGTCTACATGTTTTATTTGTATTAAATACAGTTCGTACTCAATATTTTACGTACCAAAAGTTTTTTGTTGTTTTTTGTTTTTTTTCAGGGTGGAATTTTGAGTCTGAAATGGGGTAAAAACATACTTTTTGGAGGGGGGAATTTTTGCGTCCAGTAAGCAAAATTGGCAGATCGACGGCCCTGTGGTATAACAGCATACTTTTTGAAAAGTGTGCCATTATAAGAAATCTTGGTACACTTTCGTCTTCCTTTATTGAATATATATGTATAGCTATGAATCGTCTTTTTGTGCTATCTCAGTTTAAAACACCAATACGGGCACATTCAATTTAAATTATGGTCATTTTTACTGTCATGGCAGATATTTTGATGGATTTAATCACAGAATAATAATTTTTAAATGAATGTTATTGCTTTCTGTTAATGATACAATGTTTAATGTGGTTTATTCAACGTAACATTATGCATCTCTATATGTAAATAATTACTGAAAAGGTGATCCTTTGGAAGCAACAAACACAAACAAGAGAGAAAAGTTGCAGACTCGGTTTTATTGAGTCTGTTCAAGAGAGGTAATTATAATATGCAACACCTCTCACGCCTCCTAGCACCGACTAAAGCGATATTCTACTTTAAAGGTACACAGAATGGGCCTGATGATCCCAAAGGACCAGTACATAATAAAACTACTGATTTGTAGTTGGGGCGACTTTTTGTCAGCATAATACTAGCACTATACCTACTGAGCTATGGAAGACATATGGTTAGGATTCAGTTATTTAACATGTAGCTGTGTTCAGTATCATCGGGACCCGTGTGGTTCCCGGGGGCCCCCGTTTGGTCACGGGGCAAAGAATAGGGCCACTAAAGATCCCTTTGGATGGGTAGAATCCCACCAAATTCATGTTCATTTTTTGTTCATGTTCATAAAAGGTCTTCATCATGATCCCTGCATTGTTTCAGGTGCTATCTCGCTCGTATCAAAAGAGCAGTGGCAGAAAAACAATAACGTGGCTCCAGCGTAAATGGAGTTTCTACGATAGAATTTGCAGCAACTCTGCAGTTCAGGGTGAGAAAGTTCTAGGCCCATTTTCCATATTTTATCTCGATGTATATGGAAGATGAGCCTGGCATGTTCATGCCTGTGAGGCGCCATATAAGCTTTTCATGTGTTGGTGCGCCTCACTAGCGGATCCAGGGGGGGGCGCACCCGGCGCGCGCCCCCCCTAAAAATTCCGAATCATACATGTATGTCCATGTTACTGTAGATATAATATCAAACAATTTCGATGCACGCCCTCAGTATTAAAAAAATTCTCGCTCGCTTCGCTCGCACTACGCATAATGACTAATGAGTGGTTTAATTAACACATTGTTAAATCCTTTTATTTGAAAACGGACTTTTTTTATTCATACATGTCCATGTTACTGTAGATAAAATATCAAACAATTTCGATTCACGCCCTCAGTATTTATTTATTTTCGCTCGCTTGACGCATAATGGCTAATGAGTGGTTTAATTAACAAATTGTTAAAACCTTTTATTTTAAAACGGACTTTTTTATTCATACATGTATGTTCATGTTACTGTAGATAAAATATCAAACAATTTCGATGCACGCCCTCAGTATAAAAAAAATGTCTCGCTCGCTTCGCTCGCTCTACGCATAATGACTAATGAGTAGTTTAATTAACACATTGTTAAATCCTTTTATTTGAAAACAGACTTTTTTTATTCATACATGTATGTATGTCCATGTTACTGTAGATAAAATATCAAACAATTTCGATGCACGCCCTCAGTATTTATTTATTTTCGCTCGCTTCGCTCGCTTGACGCATAATGCGTATGAGTGGTTTAATTAACAAATTGTTAAAACCTTTTATTTTAAAACGGACTTTTTTATTCATACATGTATGTTCATGTTACTGTAGATAAAATATCAAACAATTTCGATGCACGCCCTCAGTATAAAAAAATTTCTCGCTCGCTTCGCTCGCTCTACGCATAATGACTAATGAGTGGTTTAATTAACACATTGTTAAATCCTTTTATTTGAAAACGGACTTTTTTTTATTCATACATGTATGTCCATGTTACTGTAGATAAAATATCAAACAATTTCGATGCACGCCCTCAGTATAAATTTTTTTTTCGCTCGCTTCGCTCGCTCAACGCATAATGGCTAATGAGTGGTTTAATTAACACATTGTTAAATCCTTTTATTTGAAAACGGACTTTTTTTATTCATACATGTATGTCCATGTTACTGTAGATAAAATATCAAACAATTTCGATGCACGCCCTCAGTATAACAATTTTTTTTCGCTCGCTTCGCTCGCTCGACGCATAATGGCTAATGAGTCGTTTAATTAACACATTGATAATTCCTTTTATTTGAAAACGGACTTTTTTACCCTATCAATGCACTACCGCAACCGTTTTAGGAGGCTAGAAACGGACCCGAAAATTTACCAAAATCTTACGCCCCCCCTAACCTGAAATCCTGGATCCGCCCCTGCGCCTTAAAACCCCAATTCAATTTCAGTATCATCGGCTGTCGATATTGTATTGAGGTAGCTATTGCAGTCTACAGTAGTTACAGTTATGCCAAAGCAATGTATATGGCATACTAGTACCTTTTAAAATAATAAAGTAATGTAGACCTTTTATGTATGCAGATAATCATGTATCGATCAGTGTATTGAAGAAACAGGTTACTCCATATGCACATTAAAGATCTCACTGAAGGTCTGTGTTAATCAGTGATACAAAAAACTAACAAACTCTTCTTCGGAAATGAGGCTGGCATGACATTAAATAAAAATTGATTGTGTTCAGTATTGATCAGTAGAAAGAAATGGAAATAACTCATTCTTCATTATACCTCCTACACAGTGATAATGTACATGCTACACAGTGATAATGTACATGTACCTATACTTGCTATGTATTTTATGTTTTAGCATCTGCATACCCTAGTTAAGTATAGCAAGAAACCAGGACAGATACTCATAAGGTGATAACAGCAGTCTGCAGCTAGCATTTGTGCCAGACCATAAAGGAAGTGGGACATAGTCATGACCTCTTGCTGTCACATGAAACTATCCATCTTGCAAGTGTGTATTTAAGTTCTGCATTTGCGATTGGATAGTGATTTGGGATAAGCATGTTATTTCTACAATCATGTATTTCATCACTTACATCTGCCCATGGATTTCCCATCACA
This sequence comes from Cyrtodaria siliqua, assembly GCA_037043455.1. NCBI lineage: Eukaryota > Metazoa > Mollusca > Bivalvia > Adapedonta > Hiatellidae > Cyrtodaria > Cyrtodaria siliqua. The sequence continues at coordinate 120,856 of JAWPHD010000710.1, read as the reverse complement.
TAGTAGACAGAACAGACTTTCATGACAATTGTAAGTATTAACTAAAGTATATCCTACAAACACATACTATGTTGGGGCCTTCTTAGATCAAGTTATTAAATTGCTTAAACATACAAAAACTGATTTTATTTCTCAACAGAGCAAGCCTAAATCATTTTATGCAAAAATTAAAAAAAAAGAAAAATGGTGTAACATATTACCATAATGGCATTCTATATTTTCTGTAACCCCCTGAGCAATGTTACCACCATATAAATTAACTGTGTTTAACACACGGCAATCTTGAAGCTGCTTAGCATCAATCAATTCACGTCTGACATACAATTTATTTAAATTTTGAGTTTTAATTGGCAACCAAAGGTTTACATATAATATTGCTGCAATATTGCCAATAGTTAGTATATACAAAAACAAAGTCAATTTGATTACTATAAATGACTGAACAATTGCATATATATGGAAAAAGTATATATTATATAATAAAAAAACAAGATTCCCATGTGTCCCTTTAAATTTACAATTGGGATTATCCAACGACTTCAATGCTTTCAGATGTGAACTGCCATCCAAAGCTGACAGAATACTATCAGTCACACACAATTGTTTAAACATACAGAGGATATTTATATATTATCTTTTTTTAGCTGTTTTGTAGTTGACATCGTCTTTGTTCTTTATCTAAATCCATTTCACAGCAGTCCAGATGATACGTAAATGTTGCAGTCACATGATGTTTGTGTAATTATCCAATGCAGGTTTTAAATGCCTGACAGAAATAATATACATGTCAAGTCATAGAAAACCATTTAAATATACACATAGGATAAAGACACTTTCTCTTCTTGAGGAGAGTGTTATTCTGTAGTGACATCTCATCTTTGCTCAAAAGGTTCTAGGTCCAGTCTCCATATTGTATCTAGATGTAAATGGAGGATGAGCCTGGTATGTTCATCCCTGTCTGGCGCCATATAACCTTTCTTGTGTTGGTGCGCTGTAAAGTCCCAATTCAACTTTGCTCATATGATGGATTAAAGATGCTGGTTCCAACATCCCATACCAGCTGTAAGGATCCAGGGCAGGACAATTCCACTTGTCTGCTCATCATGCCTCATGGTGAGTGAATATGTTATAATTGTATCCAAACATACCATTACCAAAATATCAATTAATGAAGTCGATAAAAAGAATGCATTGAATGCCATAATTCAGGGAATGAATAAATAACTATCTGTCAAACTCAATGATTTTTAGCTTGACTGATCTCTGCTTTTGCCGTGGTGCGGCGTCCGTCGTCTGTCTGTAAACTTATATTTGTAGCGACTACTCCTCTGAAACTACTTAATGGATTTTCATGAAACTTTACAGAAATGTTGCCCATGAAGTCTAGTTGATCCTAGCAAATATTCATGTTGCTTTTTACTGTATGATGCTGTTCAGCAAAAAAGTATATGCATCAAGGTTTGTGTATATTGATGAAGTAGATAGTATGACAGATAAGCTCAATTAACTCAGCTGGTAGGTAGAGTATCGAAAGGTAGTCCGAAAGTAGGAAGAACGAAAAGGTCCCGGGCTGAGTCCCGATTCGGCTGCACATTTGTCTAGCTTTCATGACGGTGAGTGGTTCAGCCATTGTCAATCCAGACTGGATCACGACTAGATAGCATTTCGAAGTTCGGTCCATATGTCATATCTGTCTGGGAACAAATTGAAATGTGTTGGGGGTGGAGGTGGTGTGTCACGATTCATACACTTACATGTAATGTCATGGCCCCCATTATCGTGGTATATCGTAGTGAAACGTGAACTGCGCTACAACCATTTATAATTGTTCTCGATTTCAATGACCTATAAATTCAGTAATATATCAAATTTGTTTACATTGACAAAATTGTCTCCGGTGAATCACTTTTTACCGGATGTCGCGAACTATTCCGATTTGGTCGGAAGATTCCATTATGGATAGAGTGTCCCCATTATCGTGGCAAGTCGAAAAATGATCCAATTATAGGAAGTACGGTATGTGCTACACAATGCCTTTTTATGAATACCCCTTCAGAAGAAAGGAATAATCCGAACAGGAGCAGCGCCTGAATTATGGGACAACAGATGGATGAATGTAAACACGAAGTAACTTTGTTATGGGGATATATATGAGGTAGAAACATTGTCCAAACTTAAAAATAGTTGTTCTTTAACAGATTTTTTACTTTTTTTAATACTTTAGGAAAACTAATGCAGTTGATTTAACTTTTATATTCCAACAGTGTTGGGGATTCCCTTCTGGTAAAAATAGCTCACAAGCTGTGACGTCAATCATCGTCATCAGGTCATATATCATAAATAACGCGTGTAATGACGTACCATGATAATGGGAATACCACGATAATAGGGGTCATGATGTTAGACTTGCACATGCTGCATATATAAGACATGAACTGTGCTCTTCCTATTTCATATTAGATTATTTTATCATCCTATCACACATATTTTTAAATCATTTTATTTTCGCTTTCAACTGGATGCATTTTATGACAAGTACACCGGTATATAGATGAGCGAGCATAGCCTGTACATGTAGCAGTGGGAGTAAATAAACACTAGGTTTATCAGACTTTTCTGACGGCTCTCATTTCGACGACTTTCTAAACGGTAAACAGGTATCACATATAAAAATGTTTGGCATATCCTTGGACAATTGTACATTCAAAACTGACAGTAAATCATCATGTATGCATAATGCAGTCAATATGGTTCGCATGGCTACATTTTTTAAGCTTCTTACATGTTCTGACGTACTTTTATCACATGCTAGACATGACTTTACCTCCAAATCTGTTAATATTATTAGTTGTACCCAGTTTGTACCTGGTGTATCCCTGTGTAACCATGTTTCCAAAATTGATGTGCCTTAAATCTATTCAGATTATTAGTTGTACCCACTTGTACCCAGTTTGTACCTGGTGTACCCTGTGTAACCATGTATCCAAAATTGATGTGCCTTAAATCTATTAATATTATTAGTTGTACCCACTTGTACCCAGTTTGTACCTGGTGTATCCCTGTGTAACCATGTACCCAAAATTGCTCTGCCTCAACTCTATTAATATTATTAGTTGTATATATATTATTAATGGAAAAATGGAAACATGTTCATTACTTTTGTATCCAATGTAACCAGTTGTGCCTGGGTACAAAAAATGGACTGTGTGAAAAAGTTTGGGCTATTTTTTTTGTAATTTTTTTTATATTTTTTTTTTTTTGGTCATTTATTTGTATCCAATGTAACCAGTTGTGCCTGGGTACAAAAAATGGACTGTGTGAAAAAGTTTGAGCTATTTTTTTTGTAATCTTTTTTATAATTTTTTTTTTTTGGTAATTTATTTGTATCCAATGTAACCAGTTGTGCCTGGTTACAAACAATGGACTGTGTGAAAAAGTTTGTAGTTTTGGGCCATATATGACCTACGCCACTCAGTACTGGTATACTTTGATTTTTCGTTTAAAATAAAGTTCTGAAAGTGTATCAACTCGCTCTGCTCATAGCTCCGCCTTCGACCGCCCCCTACTGTGGATATTGTCGTCAAATTGGCCTAAGGTATTGTCATCGTATGCCTACCGAATCCTTACACTTGAAGCTTTTCAAGAAAGTATTACGACGATAATTTGACGGGTATTTCATTTCTAGCCTAGTCAAGTTTATTGCGTCACGAAAAACTCACAAGCTGATTTATGTCGCGTCGCCGATCATTTTAGTGCGCCAAAAACGCAAGAAACGCGCTCTCGCGGAAACACTGAGTTATCTTTCCATGAACAAAGACGTTTTTTTTTGAGTCAATTGTTTGTTTGTGTTGTAAAGTAAAAAAGAAAACACAAACATATGCAAACACAAAATTTGACAATTTAGTTGAAACCATAAACTTTAGAATAATTCTGAGTAACAAAAGCAAAAAAGCAATATGTAAACAAATGAAGGGTAATAACATATTGATCAGAAAAAAATTATTGGAGTAAATTTTTTTTTATAATAATTATATATATATAAAAAATAAAAAGAGTAATATTAAAATTCTTATCTTAGAGCTCTCTGGTATTTATATTTGGGTATTTATGTATGCTACCTAAAAGTGTGTAAATAAAAACTGTTTTTTCTTTAACTGTTTACTAAACACAAAATTATGCCTGCTAATGGCACCTAGTAGTTCATAATGTACACAGAGCCTGTGTCTTACATGTCAGAACTGATTATGTAATCAAATCTTGCCTGGAGGGGGTGTGGTGCAATAAAACCCTTGTCACTTGAATGCTTGCTTATCTCTGGTATAGATTATGTTATGTAATCACATCCCATCACAGATGGTCATAAATCAAGTAATTTTTCAGAAATGTCATTTGCACACCCCATTAGTTGAAATCTGAATAACAGTTAATTTAAAAAAAAAATTATAACGCAATATCAACAAATTTAAAAATGTTACAGACAATAATAAAAATGTTAAAAAAAAAAAAAAAAAGTTGAATTCGCTGTATCCTAGATTTTTTCATGAAATCGGGTTTAAAATGGTTTTAGTAAACCATGGTGTATATTATAATGCTAGATTTATATGGCTTCATGTTACTGTGCAGAATGGATTTCATGGTAAATAAAATCATGACCTAATTTAATTACGCTTTGATACTCTCCACTATAGGATCTGACCACTCCCTTGTACACGTAGGTCACGTCAGATCGACCTTTCATCTAATCAATATTCATGATAAGATCAACTAAATTCAACCAATGAAATCGTGTGTTTCATATGCATCTCAGATGACTTTGGAGTGAACTGAACAACGAAAATCCACTGTCGTACATGTAGATCTACATGTTTATCCGAATAAAGATAACGTCTTCATGTGTTGCTGTGGATAATCCCCATTGCGCGATGAATTAAAAGAAATGCACTAAATGGCACATTTTATATCAAGATACAAAGAAAATCATGGGCGCTGCCATGTGTGTTTTGAAAATATATATTCCACCGACTGATGACCCGCGGTGTCATTTTAGTGTGGGTTCAATCCCACGAATCGGTAAAATTTTTTGTACCACTTAAATTCCGTCAACAATCTTTTTTTCAGTAAATATTCAATAATGGTTGGTGTATTATGTTTGTCAACGCAATTGACATGTCGCCAGTACTTAGATAGCTCCGCCCCTTTGTTGATGTCGGAGTATATTGACAATAGTTTATATAACATAGTTGCACGTGCTTTATATACGTGCTGTTGTTTGTCGGAGGTATCATTCTGGTTTGATTGGTTGAAATGGATAAATGATTGACAACTGGCGGCATGTTAATTATTTGGTGATTATAAGCTAAGTAAGTACGGACATCGTCTCTTTCAATACCGAGCATAGACTGCTCCACATCGTTCTATACTGAACAATTTTGTAGGCTGAAATCTGATTGGCTAATCGTAAGGTCAATCTGACGTGACCTCCAATGGAGAGTTCTTAGATCCTTGTAATGTAGAGTATCATAGCGCGATAAAGAGTCTGATTTTAATGAGATTGTGGTAAATAAGGAGTCAGTTTGAGGCTCATTCATTACATTTTGACCAATAGCAAATACCATGACTTGTCAGTTTCACGTTTTATTCTCATTCAATGTTACAAAATGCTTTTACATTCATTTCAGTAATTTTGTCATTGCCAACAGGGCTGTCTTTCTACCATGGGGGAATGGGTCCGGGTCCCTCAGAAGGGGGAATTTTCGCGTGAATTTCAGTAAAAGGGGGAATTTTGCATGAAAGTTCAAACATCCATAACACATTATGATATCATCAATATAAAATGAAATCATGCTGATTAAATAGATATATAACACTAAATAGACAAATAAAGCAAGGACTTATGCCAACCAATATACATTTAACAATAAATGGGTTCAAAACAGACTTAAAAAATATGTATGTTGACTAGCTGTAAGAGTTAGACTATGTTCAAAAAGTACCAATGACAGTTATGTCATTTACTTTGTTCTACTTTCTTCAACAGGAGCACAATTAACACTTAGTTCTCTTAAAATTCTTTTTTTTTTCTTTCCTTTTTTTTTCAAGGGGGGAATTTGGACACTGAGGTGGGGGAAAAAAAGATACTTTTCAGGTGGGGGACTGGGGCCGAATAACGGCCCAAAAGACAGCCCTGGCCAAGTGCATGTTTCCAAATATTTGAGCCAAAGCACAAGCAGAAACTACAATCATCACTAATTTAATGAGCTAAAATTTAACTGGGATTTACCAATGCGCTGTAATTTAACTAGGATTGTTCGTGTATTTTATAAACTTGGGTTTACAAAAAACTTTGTTTTTGGCCATTTTTTTTCCAGCTCCAATGATGACCACGTAATCTTTATTACTGTACATATTAAATTATAAGGAGATATACAACTTGAATAAAATCACAAGAAGTAATTTTTATTATTTTTATAAGCAAATTGAAATTGTTTAAATTTAATTGAATTGGAGTTTTATGGCATTCCAACTCAAAAAAGGTTATATGGCGCCAACAAGAATGAACATTCCAGACTCCCTCTCCATTTACATCTAGATAAACATGTGTGTATATATATATATATATATAAAGGCGATCAATGAAAAATAATGCAGCAGTAGATTAAAATGGGTATTACATTTTATTGCTAAGTAATTAATTAATAATTTATGAATTGCAAAAATTGACTATCTCAAAATTCCTGGTGTATATTGTTAAATTAAAGTCACAAGGTAGAAAACAAAAGTCACACATTTTAATAATAATTTCATAGGAACGGTAAAACGGTTGGATATATTATACCCGGTATTAAAATGTGTGACTTTTTTTTTGCCCTTGTGATTTCGAGACTTCAAGATTTCAATATATATATTTTTTAATGTTCCCCTTTAAAATTGATGCGATTTTGAGACTTCACGATTTCAATATATATATTTGTTTAATGTTCCCCTTTACAATTGATGCTAGGCTGTAAACTGTAACTCCTAATATATAGCACTGATGAGTTCATTTAAATTTAGGAAGTACGGGATTGAAAGCATTTAAACGGGGTATACGGTTAATCGTCAACATTTTAGAGCTGCAGCTACATGTACATATCCAGTCTTTGAATTAATTTATGTCACTAGCCCGAATTTTTATATACTCAATGAAAACCCATACATTTTTCTTTAGGCCGACTACTTAAATTAAAATTCAGTAGCCCGAATGACAGTTTACTAGCCCCGGGCGTTGGGCTAGTGGGTCAAGTCGAAGACTGACATGTAAGTAGTGGGGCGTCCTTGGTCGAGTGGGTAGTTTCTTGACTTGAAATCATTTGCCCCACACTGCTGTATAAGTTCGATCCCTCGTGGGCCTAGGAATCTTTATGTGAGGAAGATATCCAGCCGGCTTGCGGAACATCATTGGTTCTTCTGCGGTGCCCGTAACTGGAGGGGCACCTTTGACCTTTGGTCTTCCTCCATTAATGAAAGCTGGAAAAGTCGCCATATGACCAAAGCTGTTAAACTCCAGTTCAATTTATATAATGTATTAAATTGGAAGCCTAAAAACTAGGGGGTTAGGTACAGGCACACACACACACTACTGCAGAATAAGAATAATTGTATAAATTAAAGGGAATGTAGCGCCTCAGCCAAACCATCTTTATAATTGAGAGTTCTGAAAAAATTGAATAAAGGTGAAAGAATTATCAAAATCGGATAATAAACTAAGAAGATATGATCATTTGAACTTTCTGTTGAAACGGATATGGGAGCGGCCATTTTGAGAGCTATGACATCACGGTTCTAAATGACCATATATGGAATATTTATAAATAAGAAAATTTACTGATTTATAGGGAAAAAGTGACAGCAACTGTATGAAAAATATGTAATACTTAGGCCTAATAAAAAAACGTGTGTTTCCGGTTTCCCGACAGACCCTACTTTATCACCGCCGACCCTAAATATTTTTAGCGGAAAAAAAAATATTTTTTTTTATTCAAATGATAATTTTATTAGCCAGAGTTGTTAAGCATCTAATCTGGATTGCAAAGGTTATCAAAAAGTTGCCTTAGTACAAAAATGGCATAATATATGCGAACAATAAATATAAAAAAAATATCTAAAAAAACACCTTTTTCCTACCTACCTACTCTAACTTTTTGACAGGGTGAAACCAGAAACCATAGACATATTAATAAACAGATAGGAAACTTCCTATCTTAACCAATGAAATAACCAAAATATCACGTGGCACCTTAACTTTTCCTTCTATCTCCTCTCTCAATTATTCACTGATTTTGATGAGAATACATTCAAACGATTCATAGTGAATAGCAAAATGGTATTATAATAATTCATGTTTATTTTGAAAGTAAGAAATTGTATAAAAATATGTTTAAAGTTAAAAATGTCATCATTTTTTGCTTTTCTCTTAAAAATCAATGTTAAGTTTCCGTCAAACTCCTTTTTTGCTCTAAATGTAAGAGAAAGAAAAATACTATCATTGGAAAGAAAATTAAATTTGTGATGGTATTTGGCATGAATGAAACTTGTATCTATAAAACTCTTCATAATATGTGTGTTTAAAGTTGGGAAATAATTTGTGAAATTTTCGCACTGTGCCATGTGAAATTTATATAATTTTCGTAGTGTCCAATCTATTTGTTATTAGGTCTGTGCAGAAACACACATGTTTTTTTTTTAGGCCTTAATGGCAATAATGCTTTATATGACCAGTAAAAAAAATCGTTCATTTGCAGTGATTTTCTTCATTTTAAATGATATTTATCAATATTCCATATATGGTAATATGGAACTATGACGTCATAGTTCTAAAAATGGCGGCTCCCATATTCGCTTTAGTTAACCTTTAAATGGTCATATCTTTTTTGTTTATCATCCGATTTTGATAATTCTTTCACATTTTTCCAGGTTTTTCAGAACTCTCAGTAACAGAGCTTGTTTGGCTGTGGCACTACATTTTCTTTAAATATTTCTTTCATCTCTTTCAGAGACAAAGGCATTATCGTGTGATTGCTGTTCTGTCTGGACTTGTCAAGTTATTAGAGAAGACATAGGGTAGCCTCAACGCAGATTTACTTTTGAAGCATGAAGGCGGAACTGGTCCAGGAATCAAACACTTAATAAAATAACACTGCCTGAGGCTGTAAGCACTTCAGCAGAGTTAAAGTTTTTATTTAAAAAAGGAACCAAGCATTATGCATAAAAGCAGTCTAATAGCATTCAAAGTGTTCAAACATACGGTTCAAAGTTGACAGGCAAATAAGCAAGAAAGTCAAACAAAAAAGTCTCTGTTCTGAAATGGCTGAGACAAATATTGGAGTTATTATATAATATGTATGGTCTAAATTTTAATCGGCATGTACACTCATATATGCATTCACATGCCAGCTACTTATAATTCAGATATTATTATGGATAACTGGAACCCTGGAAATAACGGCGACGAACATTTGCTTTGAAGTGCGGTGAAGGCAAAGTCAGTTGATAGATGACTACTTTGCTCAAATCAGCCAGTAAATTGAGGCCTGAATTGGAAGGAGATTCTTCACATAGAAACCATAATGGATTAGTTAAAACTGCAATATAACAAAGAAAAAGTGATTGAAATTCATTGTTCCAGATGTAGAGTATTAGAGTGATGAGGATCCTGAGTTCTACTGCAGCAATGAAAATGGATGCTTAATTCTGAAACGAAACCATTCTTACAATTATCGGGCTCGTGGCAGTTTTACGGATTGGACTTTATGGACCATGTTATTACCAAGTTTATTAACTATGGTAACTTTGGAGGCAAATATATTTCTTTACGAATAAGTTGATTCAAAGTATTCAAGAGGAAAAACACACCTCCGTCGGAGTGAAAGAAACAAAAAACAAACCGACCAATTAACTTCCATCTGTTGCATTCATGCTGTTTACTTGTAACTGACTATTTTGAACCAGATTTGTGTATAGTTATATTTCATAAATTCTATAATTAAATTGTAGGAAAATTGGTAATTCGGGCTTGCATCATGGTAAGATTTTTTTTGTCGGCATCACTCTAGCACTTCCATTAGTATCTCAACCAAACTTGGTCAGTGTTAATATAAATGAAAGCTTAATCACGTTTTAAAACCACCTTTGTGATATCTAGGAGTGAGATTTGGCCTTTTAATATGATTTAGGAGACAAAATTACGGATATGTTTTTCTGTTTTATTTAGTTGTATTTTATAAATCTTACATGTACATGATGTAAGTTAAAAGGACACACCGCAATCTTGGTGCTTTTTAACACCCCCCAAGCTCATGATGTGACGATGTTGTTTATTGATTTTTTCTTCGAAAAAGAAAGCTATAATTGTCATCACTTTGTCATAATCGTCGTCTGCGTTGGTTAAAGTTTTGTATGTAAGCTTGCATCTCCGAAAATACTTTACATAATGGATTGAAACTTTATACATGTATATGATGTCGTCTAACTAACGAAATCATAGAGACAGGTTCTATAACTCATGCTTTTATATGGCCCCTTTTATGAGTTTATACTTGGACAATTTGGTTAAAGTTTTGTATGTAAGCTTTTATCTCGAAAACTATTTTATATAACTTTTTGAAACACGTACTCTGTATTCGGCATCATTAGACAACATCATAGAGCCAGGATCTAGACCTCTAGCTTTTATTTTAACAAAATTATGGCCCCTTTTATACATACATGTACACACAATTGGTAAAAGTTTTGTTTATTCATAATTTTGATAGAGCATCATCAATAAAACTGACCAATCAGTGACCAGAAATAAGATCTACCTTATAGAACCTAAGGATAAAAACCAAGTAACACAAATTTGATCACCTACTGAAAATAAGATAAAATCTCAACATCTTGCAATGAAAAATTATGAATAAGCTTGTCAACTTAGTCTTTTAAATTAAATGTTTTCATTATATCCTAAAATCCCCTGAAAAAATTCAATGACACCACATTTTCAGTTGAAGAACTCGGATACAAGTCCCATAATTCTGTTCAGCAATTAAGTAGAATTATGCCTTTCAACTGAGTTTCCCAATAAATAGACAAGGCCTCGAAAGTTGAGTGTCTGCACAGACGGGCGGTGCTTCTTGTTCTACATGTACAGTATGTAACTTTTATATTTGCAAATCAAAATGGGAATAGTTTAAAGGAAATTGTTTTTGCATTCTTGTAATGTATATTATTATTATTGATTATTTTCATCATTTAATAACATATTTAAAGCTAAGCAGTCTGAGCTAAGGTAGATTAATGAAGAAATTGAACTCCAAATTGTATTTAATGATATGAAAGCAGATTTAAAGTCCATAATTAAAGCATAATATATTGAACATAAATTCATATTATATTAAAGTAAACAAAATATATCTTAAAGGAACATAGTGCAATCATTAAATATTTTTCGTTATTCAGTGGATTGTTGGAAATGTGGGTTTTGTGTTATTTTAGCACATGTTAGGCCGTTTATGAGTCTATGTTTAAAAATAAATAATTAAGGCTTTTGGTAGCGACAGCCCAGTCTCAGCAAAAAACTTCTGTCCATCGGACATGGCGGAAAATACCCCTTAGTCGGCCCAAGTGTCAGGCCATTTTGATAATCTAAAACATAAAATAAATAACGTTTTATTGCTTGTAATTTAAAGCCGTATTTAGGGCAGGTTCCCGGATTCCTATGTATCCTTCCCCTCTCTCTGGGGCGGCTCTAAATAACCTATACTGTGTTGATGAGCCGTTAAACATCATTCAGTTCAAGCCATATTTGTTGATAAGTGTTTCCTTGATTAAAATTGGTCTGTTTGAATTTACACATTTTTTGGACGATTTAAATATGCATTTCTGCTTTCGTACTGACATGAGAGGTCACACGAATTTGTCGCATTGAACTGAAGAAGAAAGATCACTTTCAATATTAAGTTTCTAACATTTGATTTCCATTTCATATTCTTATTTTTCTATGAATTATTGCACATGTATAATCTTTTTCTGCCTTTAGTTCATTAATAACAAGTCAGTCTATATGTCATCAGAACACTTTACAGTAAAATTAAAAGAGAACGAACGTTTATTCGTAAATGCAAGCTGCTAAATAACACTGTGAATGCACGCCTAGTTTTGGATGGTTTATTTTGTGGGACCGAGTATGGTTTTTGATGTGCTTTGCGGCGCGATCCTAAAAAACAAAATGTACATAAAATAGCAAAGTAAATCAACCTTTTTTTAAGGATGGCCTTGTCTGTGTACAATTGACCAAGCATTGTATGGCGTTTTATCTTGACTTTTAACCGAATGTCATGTGGACTTGAAAATGTTTTCGCGTAGACTGGCAGACCGCCCCATTATTCCTGGGTAAAATCAGTACTGTATACCTCCTGCCATTTAGAACCAGTACTGTATACCTCCTGCCATTTAGAACCAGTACTGTATACCTCCTGCCATTTGTAAGAAATATTGTTATGCAATAAAATCTCCACTTTAAAGCTGTAGCATGCTCAGTAGTAAATCAAGAATATTAATTTAATATGAGGAAACTGGACTATATAAATATGTTTATTCTTTAAGAATACAACCACTGCAATCTCACAAACACAGTGTCACATGCAGCGAAGTAGGACTCGTGACACGGTCACCGCATATGGTAATGTGGCTCCATCACAAATGGAGTGTCTACTATAGAATTTGCAGCAACTCTGCAGTTAAGAAGGTTCTAGGCCCATTCTCCATATTTTATCTTGATGTAAATGGAGGATGAGCCTGGCATGTTCATTCCTGTTAGGCATCATAACCTTAAAGGTTTTAACGTGTTGGTGCGCCTTAAAACCCAATTCAATTCAATTAATATTAGTGTTTCAAATACTGGACTAGATTAGTAGTTCTCAAAAAAATATTTTAAACCATGATTTTCATATATATTCCAAAAGTGTAGACGACACATACCACTGCATGTACATGTTTAAAAATCAAGATTGCCGTTTGTCCCTTTATGATAAATGCTGTTTCAGAAAAATAATATTAGTAACACATGTGGCTTATATTAACATTAATAATGGATACAAATAAAATCATGTTCAGTGGATTATTTGTTTGTAGTTCTTTTTAATTACTAGTATATAGTGTATATGTTCATTATTGTGAAAATGAGTTGTAATGGCATGTTCAGTCAGTATCGAATCATCCAACCTGTTGCCCAGGATCCCGTGATATTGACATGTCTGTTTATGGGGGATGGGGGCCGTATATGTTACACTTTGTTGTGTCGTTCAATATTTTCACACTTGCATTTCATAAAAGCTTGTTTCTCAGACACTGCATTGCACAATTCAATGAACTTTAACATGTTTTCTGGAACTCAGTATGACTTAGTTGTGCCCCCACTAATTGTGTTGTGTATGAGTTGACAGAATGAATTAAAACTTCTTACATCTACAGTCTTCAAATTAACCCTTGGCTTCCCTTAGCCTCGTCCGTCGGATGGGGACGTAAACCGGGCGGTCCCATGTATCGGTCTATCCTCCGAGCACGTTAAAGAACCATAGGAATCTATTCGTTAATAAGAGTAGGGCAGGTTCCCGGATTTCTATGTATCCTTCCCCTCTCTCTGGGGCGGCTCTAAATAACCTATACTGTGTTGATGAGCCGTTAAACAACATTCAATTCAATTCAAATTAACCCACTAGCCCAAAGCCCGAGGCTAGTAAACTCTCATTCAGACAAGTGAAAATTCAGAAATTTATGTAGTTGGGCTAAATAAAAATTCTCGTCTTCAGTGAGTATATAAGAATTTAGGCTAATGACTTTGAAAATTTAAATCGAAGACTGCATCTATACATGTATGTGTACATAGGCATTGCGTTCAAGATACATGTTATATAGAAATTAAAACAGTAAATGGTATTCATCATGTAGTGATAGTTCTACGGGTTATTATAAATATCTTGCGAAATACCCTTCCTTTGCCACTTCACGGGACTTATTTTACGTAAAGAAGTGTAGTCTATCCTCCGTTAAGAACCATAAAAAACATTTGAATGTAAAATGGTACGCGTGATTTGACCCTGCTCTCTTGTGCGTCTCTAAATAACACAGATGATGTTATCAGATCAGGACGGTGTCTTACTTCTAGTCGTGAGCTTTATAGTGCTGTAACACTGGAACTCCATACCGTAGAAAATTACATGAAGCCCCATCCAGTCACATTATACCAAAACTGGGCTGACCAGTCCTAGAAATTCTCTCTCTCACCGCTGCGGGTTCGAATCCTACTGGGAACTCGACTTATAAGTGAGGAAGTGTCGATTCTTACTGATGGCGGGAGGTGTACAGTACTGGTTCTACCCAGGAAAAGTGGGGGGGTCTGCCTCCACCACAAAAAAATTGACCGTCATAAATAACCTTACGTGTTGAAAATGACGTAAAACACCATACAAACAAAAAACAACAACTGGAAATTCTCTTTATATGCAGAGCATTTGAAGCAAAGGAGCTACTATCATTTTTATAAAGTATTCAGTATTACCAGGCCTTGATTGAACGCACGACATCTGGTGTGCACACCTGTTGCTGCTGTCAATCTAGAATCGACAAGCACGACATCTGGTGTGCACACCTGTTGCTGCTGTCAATCTAGAATCGACAGATTTTTAGCTTGTCTTTTAAAAAAGGATTCACATTTAAAAGGCACTGCAGTGAATCGAATCAAACCCCAAATTTTAAATATTTTTCCTAGTCCACTGTTGTGCACATCTTGTGGATTTCTTACTATAAACATTTGAATTAAATGCACCATAATTGGTGATCCATCATAGCTGAGTGGACAGCATTGTGGATCAAGTATCTATGGACAAGTCTTTGAACAAATCCTTGTCGTAGTTAGATGGTAGTCTCATTTATTTGACGTCTTTGGTGCTTTTTTTTTTTACATACGGACGTTTATAGATGCACCCTAACGTTAGACGGAGGATGGCACATATCAAAAATCCTCTTGCCGTTCGTAGACGTGTATTTTATGCGCTACCAAAGACGTCAAATAAATGAGACTAGTACACGTGACAAAGAAACGAATCTTCGAGCGTTGAAAAACAGTTTATGGCAAAATAATATAACTAGTGAGTTCATAAATAGGCACCGAAAGCGGTGGTAAATATATTTAAATTGTCAAGCAATAATTCTTCCTCAAATATGGCTAATAATAAGTACATGTCTATTCGATAAAATACTCGAGCCGGTAAATCGAGACCAACAGGTGCGTGCTCAATCGCAGCATCTTGCTCACTTATCGTCGTGGGACGAGTGACTTCCCTTGAAAGTAGTTCCTCAAATGAGTTGTTTCCCTTAAATTGGCTTAGCTAACGGAATTAACATACGATAACGCTTGTAGGTTTGACAGCAGCAAATTAAGAAATTTCAAATAACTTCAGTTAGCCTTCATCTTTTGCTATAAAACTTTCATGGTATCTTAATTTAGGAATATACAACAATTTAAATCTTTTCTTGGATTAAAATTGTCTAAAACCATTTTTAGATTAAAATTCTAAAAAAAAAAAATCCATTTTTTTATGCAGCATATTTTTGCATTGGAAATACCCAATCAAAAACAGTTTCGCGCTTGAATTTTTTATTTCTCAACCAATTTTGAAAATTAAGGTATTTTTATTTACCACTAAAATGTCTTGTTCTATATACAACTTATTTAGGTACTAGATGAATTTTGTCTGAAAAGTAAAAAAAAAAAGACTGAAACAAGCGCCCCAAACAATACATTATCTGTGGATTCGTTTTGTATGTTTACTAGATGTACTGTGTCCGACATTCCAACCATTTCGGTGATGCAACAAGATGGGAAGTGGGTGACAGCAGACAACAGAAGGTTGTGGGTCTTTAAACAATTTGAACAATTAGAGAAATGCGTCACAGTTCCTGTTCAGGAAAACGAGCTGTATACGGTCCAACAAAATGACATCAAACAATAGCGGCGTATCCATCATTGTACGAAGTCATTGTGGTGGGACCTGGCATTCGAGCGGGACGTGGTGGATCATGGAGCATTCAACGGTACAGCCTACACGATCTCCAACAACGGTACAGCCTACACGATCTCCGAGAAAAAGGAAGAGACATATTGCGTTTGGCAATTTCGAAGGAAACTGCTTTAATTGTGATCAGTCTGGGCATCGTGAATTCGAATGTCCAAATTATTAGTTATATTTTTTTTAATATTATAAATCACGTGCACACATCGCATAACTCTCTTTTTAATATAACGTGTTTTGACAGTTGTGTATATGCTGAAAGATATATGGCCCATGATTGGATTCTATTCTATTCTATTCTACCATTTAAAAATGCGGAAAATACGTATCGGCCAGCTGAGCAGTAAAACAGAAATGGCGGTTGTATACCTGCTAATACTCGAAAATAAGTCGGCATAATTTCACTGTTAGAACGCATTGACCGATATGTGATCAAAATCGGTGATGGACAATTTGATGAATGCCTCATTAACGAACAAATAAATGCAACAGCAGTCGACACGGAAAAATTATCAAAAATATTGTTCTCAAAGTTTCACGGGAAAAGGGTTCCGAAATAAAATCGTTAAAAGTGTAAGAAACATTTAATATTAGACAATACTGGCAATTTCTTCATGACCAATACCCGCTTGAAGTTGTTAACCAACGTAAAACATTGATGCCATTTTCCGAAGAGCGAATAATGACGAGAAAATCAATAACCTGGTCGTGAACGAACGGAAGCGTCTACACTGATGGAGCCTACTGCAAGATTCCAGCATAGGGTCCAACAAATGATAATGGCAAAAAAACACACTAGAAAATGAAGATTTTTTCAAATATTTAAAGAAATAACTATATCATATTTCTACTTGAATCGTGGACATCCAATAAGAGTAATATAGGGTTAAACTATATAAAACTTATAACTTTCATCGCAAATAACAGAACTATTGCATTACATGTTAACTAGTAAATAAGGTGTCATATATGCAATGCTCATAAACAGTAAAACTGGCCAAAATTAAGAAAGACCATCCTCTGTGTACATTTATTTGTAATATGTTGGTTGGTTGGCTTGTTGGTTGGTTGGCTTGTTGGTTGGTTGATTGCTTGGTTGGTTAGTTGGTTGGTTGGTTGGTTGGTTGGTTGGTTGGTTGGTTGGTTGGTTGGTTGGTCGATCGGTCGGTCGGTCGGTCGGTCGGTCGGTCGGTCGGTCGGTCGGGTCGGTCGGTCGGTCGGTTGGTTGGTTGGTTGGTTGGTGTTTTACATCACTGGTGATTTTCAGCACATTTTAGAACATATGACTGTCGACTTTTAAGTGGTAGAAGCAGACCACCCATTTTTTTTCTGAATGGAACCAGTATTGTGTATAATTTGTATGAATTGTTAGTTCATTTTTACGCTTGGTTGACTGTGGTCCTTGAATGCTACATTTCCCATTCGAATTTTGTATCTGGTTTTATTGAGTCTGTTCATGAGATGTAATATAAGGTGCAACACCTCTCACGCACCATAGCAGGCTTAAGCAGTATTCCACTTTAAAGGCACACATAATGGGCTTGATGATCCCAAAGGACCTGTAAGTAATAATACTACTGATATGTAGTCGGTGACTTTTTACAGCCGCCTCATTACTTTTATTTTTCTCAAGAGGTTTTATAACACATGTTGGTTTCTTACAGGTTCACGTCCATGCATTTTCTACTTTTAAAATAAGATCCTTGATGATCCCAAAGGACCTGTAAGTAATAATACTACTGATATGTAGTCGGTGACTTTTTACAGCCGCCTCATTACTTTTATTTTTCTCAAGAGGTTTTATAACACATGTTGGTTTCTTACAGGTTCACGTCCATGCATTTTCTACTTTTAAAATAAGATCCTATTTTTTCTGAAATTGTTTCAACTGATAAGGTTCGAGTTTTTCTACATTTGAGGAGTATGCCTTCACACCATCTGCTTCAATGAAACCTGCTGACCTATTGTCGGAGAGCTTGTTTCAGCTAAATGTGTTTTGGACTTTTCGCAGGTGTCACCGTCTCTAAAGAAAACAGGTACCAGCAACCATACCAATATCAGTGGTGTGATTACTTACTACTTGATCCCAATCGTTGTGACTTAAAAGTGGAATACCGCTTAAATAGTTGCTAGGGGCGTGACAGGTTTTGCAGCACCATACACTACATTTCATGAGCAGACGCAATAAAACCAAGTTTACTACTTTTCTCTCTTGTTTGTCTTCGTTGCTTCTAAGGGATCTCCTATTCAGAATTTATTTACAATATTTAGGATAAAGAAATCAATGTTCTCAATATTCACTAAACTACTACTATGCCGTATTAAGTGTTTCATATCTCTCCGTTAAGATGCATGCATATACAATACGTTTATGTTCTTTGTCTTCTACATAAAAGTAGATACTAGTATACAAATCGAACAGCGAGTGATTTGAACCCTACTGCATTCAAGGACCGCAGTCAACTAAAAACACTCACAGAAACAAACAATAATTACAAAGATGGATAAAAGGCAAGAAATGACATCAAAAAGATAAAATGCAGAAAAGGCCGCTGGTGCTTTAAACAAGTTTCTAGGTTGCACCAAACCTCACCCTATTGTCATCACAATGAAAGGGACAGTGTAAAGATATCCCCGCCGGGTTATATTCTCTAACAAAAATGGCAGCATTAATAGGCAGTTTACGTATATCACATAAATGATCATGTATATATGAATATGAAAAAAGAGCCTAGAAAGCAAGTACTCAGTGACTTGGCAGAAGTTAGAGCAACAAGAGAAAAAAGTTAAGGGTACGACAAGACAAGATTTAAGACAACCATCAAACGCTACCGTCCTTTCCGGATTTAGGTAGACGTCATCAAAGGGTCCACACTCTGTCCGGTCTAGCAATAGATCTAGCAATTAAACGTATCCGATGGTTAAATAAAACAATCACACATTATATACATCATAACACGGCATCATAATGTATTTACTTACAAACAGAGATCTTCTTTCAAGAATTAAAAATCAGGTTTTGGCACCAAAACGTAAAAGATCTAAATGCAAATAACAAAGACATACTCTCCTCAACCGGAAGATACACAAAGTTAACATGATTTTGTTATCATGTTTGTTCTTACGTCGTTAAATATAGGACAATTTAAGATGAGATTCTTATGAGATTCTGATTCAATAGTTAAGAGAACGGACAAATTCCTTTCTCCACTGCTAGACGCTCATATCTTCCAGTTTCTAATCGTATTGGTGCAACTCCACATCTAAATACAAATCTATGAGTCCTTGGTAATATAAATTTGCAGTAAGGTTCAGTTTTATACGACTGCTCATTACGTGGTCCCGCCTTAATTCCATTAAGCGATGGGAAAGCTTAAATTAGTAGGATTTTATAACGGATATTTCGACAATAAAACACGTTTAAAAAGAAATACTGAAAAAAACGAGATTACCTGATTATAATGATCTATTACATATTTTAATTAAAACAATGTACAACCGTTATATTTTATTTCATTACACAGCCAGCACCGTTTTCGCTTCTTGGAGAAGGGGTTGGATGGGGTATGAAAGTTAATACTCGGACCACGTAATGTTAAACAACTTACACGTTCGTAATTGATTGCCATGATTGATTTTACTGGTTAAACAATTTACAGAACGTAATCACGTTTCTGAATGCTGTCACACTAGCCTCTGTAACTTTATAACATATAAGTCAAAAACGATAGAACGATGAGGAATCATTCTTAACCTAAGACAAACACAGATACGTTATGTCCTGGTTATCAATTTTCAATAAAAAATAGCCTTTATGCTCGAAAACCAAAGTGTTATACCGATTTTGACCTTTGTATTTTTAACCCAAAAATCAACTGGGATGCCGCTTAAGTTAGGTAAAATACCGTGAAATACCGTTGTCTGTTCTTGCTGGACTGTGGGCTCTTCGACTTCTATCTACATTTCCCCGTAAGAATTCATTTGGTAAACTCCGAAGAAATATCCGAAGAAATATCGAATTTCCTACCTTAAGACGAAACTGACATTGACCTTCTATCATTCACCCTTGGTTAAAGAAGCGGTATGTGTTACCTTAGAAGAGAACACATACGCTGTTTTGTTTAAAGGTGCATATGTACTCATTCCATTGTTAAAATTCCCCAAAAAAGCGGTGTTCTAATAAAAAAACTATAAAAATAAACGTCTTTGGTCAGTTACTTACACCTGGATACTGTTAGGTTACATATATATTCTCAATTGAATATTGCATTTTAATGCAGTATAATTAGTCACTGGGTGGAAAACATAGGAACACTCCTCGTACTGTGACCTTGGCCTTCAACAGTTCATTTCCAAAATAATTGTACTTTTAGGTTAAGAGAAATATTTTTACCAAGTTTCGTTGTCATAAATACCGTAGAGTTTGAATTATAACAAGGAGAAAATAATGTGAACGCAAACATGGACGTAAAAAAATACATCATCTACTTGCGTGCTGTAAACAATGATTAGTTGGTCTTACAAATAGTGCTAGTCGAACCAAACTGGTGCGAAACAACCTTGTTGGAAAAAACAGTTGCTTCGTTAGGTTAATCCAGAAACAACGATTATTAACGATAATGTTAAAAAAAACAAATGCTAGAAGTTCTTGTTGGTTGTGTTATTATTCTGTAACTGTATATTTCGTTTTCGTTTTCAACTTTCGTTTTTTTAATTTTCATAATTTTCCGAAAATGAAGACGGTGTCATTTTGACACGACTTGCCAACTGCTATTTATAAATGTATGACACGTGACTTTATCATGTTCAATAATACGCCTGCCTTTACATATACAATAACTTATATAACACAACGTACTTATATCACCCTGTCCATACGTTACCCGTTGATGTGGTGGAAGTAACAACATTGTGTTGTGGAATAACGCCTCAGTGGGGTGTAAATTTACACCGAAGGTCAGAAAATTATTATTTACTTGTTCTTATTCATATATTCCAAAAGTGTGACATAGCGCAAGATGTGGTCCATGCATTTTCGAACACACGTCTGAACGTTGTTTTGTCTAAACGGTTGTCGTTTTTTCAAACATTCGATGGAATTATGACTTTTTCTAACCAAACACAATAAAGTGCCCAGAAAAATGCAAAAGTTAACTGGTCAAATGCATTAAATCGCGCTGTACATTATTGTGTGAAGTAAATGACCCTCTCCTACTAAATGTTTTCAAGTTTGTTTCGTGTCTTTACAATCCAGCATGAATTTGTAGACGTATTTGTGTCATCGTTTTCTGTAAAGCCATTGATGTGGTGGAAGAACTCTAAAACGAAGTAACGCCTCAGGTCAGGTAGCTTTTTAAAGAAACGTTTTTCCTTCTTTTTCAAGCACACAAACACGTTTTTATCATCCGCATGTTTCAGCTTACCCATATAACGATTAAATTGGCTGTGTTTTACCCCTTGTTTACGTTCGTACAAATGTAGATTGAGCTGGCATAGACACGAACATGCCTACCGGTTGTTAGTGAAAATGTTCTGGAGAATTTCGTGTGAACGACCATAACTATTCAGTAGTTGTCTCACCTTTTCGAAAAAGAAAAAGAGGTATATATATCTGGGTAGGAAATGTTAACATAATAATAGATCAAGTCACGGGTGATAAAACAATATTGAAAACCAAAAAATGTTGTCACGACCGTTTTTGCTTACCAGACACATTCTTCCCGATTTTTACCATCAGTTCTTCCTACCAAACATTTTGAATCAAAGTTGGGGACCTCGCTTCTCTCTGTTAAAAAAATACATTGGCATGCCTTACATATTGATTACAATTCACCCTTGTAATACGATGTGCTAGAAGTACACATCAGCACAGAAATACAATTGTTGACACGTAGGGGATACGTGTGCGTTAGCGTGTGCATTACAACACATATAAACTGCTCACTGCTACCACGTGTAATTATAAGATTGCGTTATCAAAGTGAAAAATGTAAAGGAACTGTTCATTGCTACCTTACCATTTGCAATAATGAAAACCATAATAATGATGATGAAAATTAAAAAAAAAAAGGAAAACGAAAACAGCAGGCTTGAACCTCGACTTCCCCGGCGCTAAACACGATGCCTCAATCAACTGCGCTACAGAAGCTAATGAACGTTTTGTAGCTAATATACATATAATAATTACGGCATGCTACACTTTAGTAGGTATATCTTCGGAAACGTCATTTCAGCAAGTAAAACGATAACCTTTGAATATTGCAAAATATGTGTTTATACCATTCAAGTTTTTTCGACGAGTTCACTAGGTAATTGAAGTTGTAATGCATGCCTATCGTCAACTACATGATGCACAGTCGGTTAACCATAGACAAACGCAAAACCCATATAAGCATCAGGTGCCTTCGGCAGATGAATAATGGGTAGTAGTACAGCTCACAACTATATAGATTAGACAAACACGTGATTAACCCACGTTGTTTCTGTTCAAGTGTTAATGCGTATAAATGAATTGAAGATGAAAGAAATTGTCGGAATCATGTACGTATTATGTCATTTCAATCTCTATTACCATGAGTGCATAACATTTTCTCAAAATTGATCAGCTATTAAAGGTGAACGTATGATACGAGATCATTTTATGCAGGTCATTTGTAAAATGTCCATACTGTTGTGAACTCTACGCTGTATGTTATCATTTAATGGTAACCAGCGTTTGTTTTCAACAGGAAATCGAGTCATGAATTAGGGTTAAGTATACATGTACTAAGTTTTGTACTAAGTTTTCCAGTTATTAAACATGAATGAAAGGTGACTACAAACGTTAACTTATTGTTCAGTAGATTTGTATATTATTGTAAATGTAATAATATGGCTTATATGTGTGTACTGTTCACTGCACTTTTTGCCATGTATTACTTTGTATTTGTTTCCTCACAGTCATTTTAGTCTAGTGAACATTTGAAATGAGGTACCAACCTACTAACCTGCCAGCCTGCCCATGCCCTGTCCTGCCCTGCCATGCCATGCCTTGCACTGGCCAGCCTATCCCAGCCCATCCCTGCCCTACCTTCCTGCCTTGCTCTATATACACTTTACCTTTTATTATTAACAAACAGTATAACCCAACAGATATAGCTATTAGTGTTGAGTTATTAGTAATTTTTAGATAATTTGGAGCTAAAGTAAAAGGAATTTGATAAAAGAAAACGGCGGGACAAACAATAAAGCTAACACCACAATTAACATACAAGTACCTGGCTGGGCAAAAAAACTGTGTCGCACCGAAGCGCCGCCATTGATGAAATTATGTTCGGCGATTTCGGATTTTTACCTCAAATCATCAGCCTGTTTCACTTGGACGATTGTCTCTTTTCGTAGTTTGATAAACGCTTATTCGGAGTATTCGTATTAGCTCGGCCAATCCCGTCATTCTTCGAGATATTGACGAGTACTTACGACTGAAGCGATATTTAATATAAAATAGGCACTACCTATGTAACGGGCAAAGCAATTTGATAGCATCATAGATCTACAAAAACCTGTACCTGTATATCCATGATAGCATGAACACTTTGTACCCATCTCTATTTTAAGGGTCAGAACTAACTATACATTTTATCAGATCTTAAATCTTAAAGTCAGGAAATAGTTATAGATAGATCTTTACACAAATATGTAAATAAATATATTGGTAAGGCCTAATAAAATAATACCCGTGTTTACTGCAACAATAGGTAGTGGGTAGGAAGGTCAGCTTTTTGTTTTATTTTGTATCTGTAATAAGACTTTAAACTCGAGAACAATAAGATACGGATAGATTTGAGTGCAGACTTTATTTGTTCTTTTTCTTTACACAGAAAATATGCGCAAGCATTTTTTGTGCAGTTTTTGTGTGAGTCAGTGTATTTCAATTTTCGGGGGCTAACTGAACAGTTTTCGGAAAAAATAGATTCGTTTTATTCTCATAAAAGATGTCGGCAGCATTTTAAAGGAGATGGTCCGGTCACAGCGAACACATGTTGATTTGTAATCCGAGCCTTATCTGACCGAACCACTGTAGATAATCTCAAAGAATCTAGCAACATGTTTATTATTTGTTCTAGCACGTCCAACGGAATGTAAGTGTATACATAAAATTGAAATATCAAGGTTCTATGTGTTGGCATAAATACCCATCAAAATACTAAGGATGTTTTTTCTATGTTTAATGAATGAGACTCATAGGTAGTAGTATGTAGGTAGTCGAGGCCGTTTAACCCTTTTTCGCAGCGGTCCGTAAAAGGCCACTTCCCCACCCAAATTACTTTGAAAATCATGCAGTTTTCCAAAATTTTTAAACTTAATTAATTCTGAAAATATCATTCCCCAGTCATGGATCTTTCCCACATTTTAGGCCAAAATGCCCCTTTCCAGACCTCAGGGCTTTTTTAACCTATTTAACAGGGGCCGAAATTCGGCCTCCTCCCAATTGCAAAAACCTCTATTTTTCCCAACTTTGGGTTAATAAATTCTTAATTAAAAAAAATATATATATACAATGTACATATATGTAGAGAAAATTTTATATATAATATACTAAAGGAAAAAAAGAAAAGAGTTATATGTTGTTTTAGTATTTTTATGAAAAGAAAGGTCTTATGTAGACATGTACCACTCGATGAACCGCAGCATATTTTACATACACTACATATCGGAAATTCCCGGTTTTCTTTTTTCCTTGATACTTCAATTTCTACTTTTACTTTCATTTCTAACATTGATCTAATTCATTTTTGGTAAATAGAAACCAAAAGTAGATTTGCTATGTACAGAAGATGTGTTGCTATGTACAGAAGATTTGTTATGTACCGAACTATATTACACTGGGTGCATGTTAATAAATACTTTATGAATATTCAGGTTTGCATATTTTACTTAACATCTTATGTTCACTGATTACCTTAGATGTATTCAGCCGACATGCCTTGTTGCCATGAATGGAAATTGTTAACAGCGGTTTATTTATAACAAGAGCAACGCCTGTTGGCGTTAAAGGCGGGGTTTTCACAACGTGAAAGATGATCGAATCATTTGAATAGTGTATGCAAGATGTACACAACAGATTAGTTTCTTTTGAACAAACAGTATTTTTGATACAACATTTTTAAAGTTACTGACAAACTGGGCATAAACTTAAAGCAAAGAAACAAGACTCATTATGAACATATTCAAGGGGTGCTAATTTTATTCTTTTTTTAGTAACAGTGACCTTGAACCCAATGACCCCAATCGCAATTCCAAGTTTGCATTTTATATAAGCTACCTATCCAGAATGTTTCATGCCAATATCTCATTCCTAACTGAAGTTATTAAACGGAAAACCATTTTTCTAATTTTAGTAACAGTGACCTTGAACCCAATGACCCAAAATGCAATTCCAAAATAGCATTTTATGTAAGTAACCTATCCCGAATGTTTCATGTCAATATCTCATTCCTAACTGAAGTTATTGTACGGCAAATCATTTTTCTGTTTTATCAACAGGAACCTTGACCCCATTGACCTCAATTGCAACCCCAAGCTTCCTCTTCATATCAAACAAATATCCAGAAAGTGTCATGCCAGTATCTCATTGCTAACTAAAGTTATTGGAAGGGAAACTTTAACACAAGAAACATGGAAATTCCACGAAAACCAGGTTTTCCGAGCAGAAACCTTTTTTTTATTTTCAGTAACAGTGACCTTATACTTGACCTCAGTGACCCCAATTGCAATCCTAAGCTTCCATTACATATAAGGTTCCTACATAGCAAGTTTCGTTCCAATATCTCATTCCAGACTAAAGTTATTCACCACAAACTGTTTTTCTAGTTTTAGTACAGTGACCTTGACTCTATTGATCCAAAATCCAATCCCAAGCTTCCTTTCCATATAAGCTACCAATCCAGCAATACCAAGTTACTGAGCAGAAACCGTTTTTCTATTTTTAGTAACCGTGACCTTGACCACAGTGTTCACAAATTCAATCCCAAGCTTCATTTCCATATAAGCTACATACCCTGTAAGTTTCATCGAAATATCCCATTCCTAACAAAAGTTATTGAGTAGAAACCGTTTTTTATTTTTAGCATCTGTGACCTTGACCTTGATCCCGGTGACCCCAAATGCAATCCCGAGCTTCATGTCCATATAAGCTACCTACCCTGCAAGTTTCATCATAATATCTCATTCCAAAAAAAGTTATTCTATTGTTTGTAACAAATGCAATCCCGAGCTTCATTTCCATATAAGATACCTACCCTGCAAGTTTCATCGCAATACCTCATTCCTAACCAAAGTTATTGAGCGGATACTGAGTTTGACGCCTCCAGCACGCCCGCACGCACGCCCGAATCCGAACGACATACCCCAATATAATAACCAAGTTTTCCAAGGATGTTTTCCAATATCTAAATACATAAAACTTTCAAGAAAAGTTTGCTAGGCTGGTTTCATTTGTTGGATATGTATAGCTTTAGATCGCGTGCTTTAAAAATATGAGGTACTATCGCTAACTTAGTCGAAGTCGATTTACTTGAAATATGGTTATATTTTATACAGGAAAATTGTCAGTTATAGCAAATCGCTTCAATGAAAACATTTGATATACACATGGGCACAGACATATTAATAAACAGATAGGAAACGTCCTATCATAACAAATGGAGTAACCAAAATATCACGTGACACCTTAACTTTTCATTCTATCTCCTCCCTCAATTATTCACTGATTTTGATGAGAATACATTCAAAAGATGCATAGTGAATAGCAAAATGGGATTATAATAATTTATGTTTATTTTGAAAATAAACAATTGTATAAAAATATGTTTAAAGTTAAAAATGTCATTATTTTTCGTTTTTTTCTTAAAAATCAAAGTTTTGACATAGTCAAAGTTTCCGTCAAACTTCTTTTTTGCTCTAAATGTAAGAGGAAAGAAAATACTACCATTGGAAAGAAAATTAAATTTGTGATGGGATTTGGCATGAATGAAACTTGTATCTATAAAACTCTTCATGATATATGTGTTTAAAGTTGGGAAATAATTTGTGGAATTTTCGCACTGTGCCAAGTGAAATTTAGATAATTTTCGTAGTGTCCAATCTATTTGTTATTAGGTCTGTCACATGCGTTAACATTCCGAAACAAACACAATATTCAAAATCATTGAACAAGGAGTCAGTATTGTATTTTAATGCATCGACATAACACATACATTTATATATATAAATCCGAGGTTCTTTTTGGCAAAATATGTATGCATGAAAATATCTGTAATTCCCATTTGTTTACTGATAAAAATAGATATAAATGTCGAACAGGAAATTCAGCATTCAAGTACCACAGTCAGCAAAAAAACACGGTCGAAGCAAACTACCATTACAAGAGATACAAGAGGCAATGTATGTGACATCGCAGACATAAAAGGGTTGACAATGGGCCTATCGCAATGGAACGGTCAGGGGCAAAAAGGGCCATTGTGGATTTAAACCAGGTTCTACGATGCACCAAACCTCACTCTTACCCTATGTCTTCCCAATAAAACGGGACATAGTAATGTGATGCTACATTTCCTGGCCAATTGTAAGCGTGTTTTATTCCCTTTTTTTGTATTTTTGAAGAAAACAACAAAATCCAGAGCATTCTAAATATGGACGTATATCAACAATCAACATATACGTGTATTCTTTAGAAACCTACGTGCTTCCGTGGTCGAGGGGTTAACGACAATCATTGTAAACCTTCTCGCCTCTCAGCGCTTCGGTTCATATCCCACTGAGAACTCAACTTGTAAGTGAGAAAGCGTCTATTCTTACGAATGGCGGTATACAATATAAGTATACAGTATGGGTTCTCCAAAGGAATAAGTGGGTGGTCTACCTCCATCACAAATAAACGACCATCATATATGATTTACATGTGCTAAAAATGACGTAAACAAGTATGAAAGGAGAAATTTGGAAATTATATAACACGTTAAATACAAAAACATATTGCAGTCTCTGTTTGATTGAGTTCATGGACGGCAGTGAAAAGTGCTTGCTACCGTTCACGCCCTCTAGCCCCGGGTTGAGCAGAACTCAATATTTAATATGCCAATAGTACATAAATTTGAGCCATTCATTCAAACAATCATTAGAAACCTAAGATTTTCAATGATACATTAATTAAGTTATTTAAGATTGTTATTTTGTTATGAAACACAGTAAATGTTATGAACAATATAGTGTGGATATCAATATCTCATTAAATTGGAACGACAGCGGAAAATATACTAATACCAATTCACAAATGTAAATACATAAACAAAAAGTGCGTTTAAACTATACTAACTTACACATTCAACTCAATAAATCTTTAACATGACTTGGGGTTTTCCCGATCTCGTGACATGGTTTGGAAATATTAAACAGTTATCGCGTATAAGGCTAAAGAATATACTCGATTAAAAATCTCCACAGCAGGTATCAGCAGAACAATTATATCTAGCTTTAACCAGAGAAGAATACAATACTGAAGCTGTGGAATTGAAACAATCTGAAATATCTCATTATCATGACTCCATTGACGATATCTTTGACACAAACAGTAACACTCAACCTGATAAAATCTAAATGTTGACGATAACGCCAGGAAAAAGAAAATAATTGAAGAATTAAATATAAATACTGAAAGTCTTGCAAGAATGTTTAACAATGTTTAAAGTCTGGCAAAACAGGCAGTTGTTCATGTCTGTACAAGGCTGTTGTTGTTTGTTGTAGGGTGTTTTACGTCATTTTCAACATGACGTAGGAATCACTTTTCCTGAGTAGAACCGGTACTGTACACCTCCCGTCATCCGTAAGAATCGACACTCCTCAGCGGCGAGAGGCGTACAAGGCTGAATTGAATTGAATGTCGGTATTTTCCTTCCTCTTACATTTAGAGCAAAAAAGAATAGGTTATTTAGATCCGCCCCAGAGAGAGGGGAAGGATACGATACATAGGAATCCGGGAACCGTGTCCTACTCATTATCGAATAGATTCCTATGGTTCTTAAACGTGCTCGGAGGATAGACCGATACACGGGACCGCCCGGTTTACGTCCCCATCCGACGGAACGTGTCTTGCCCAAGAACACACCGACGAAACTCAGTGGCAACACGCAGGATTGAACCCGGGGCCTCCGGTTACAAATCCGCCGCGCTACCGACTGCGCCACGCTAGCCCTCTGTACAAGGCTGAAGAAACACCGTCAAATGTATATACGCGAATGTGAACTTACTTGCTGATAAAACTGTATAATTTGTCTCAGTAAATTGTGTTATGTTTGAATATATGTTTCTATTTTTACGTTCATGTTTTACATTGACTTCTTTTTCATTTTGGGTTACTGGAAAACGAAAGCTTTCTTTATCCAATTCAACTGTTGCGCTTGTCTACTTTTCAGAGTATCCAACATTTCTGTTACTAAATTCACGTTTCCATTCCCTCATTTTCCAAAAAAAAAATTAAAAAATGTGACAATGCCAATCATTAAATTTTCGACTGATAATAAATGTATTATCGTTACTCAATAGTCATATTTAGGTCATTGATTTCATGACATCGACGTCTTACCTAGAATAGATGGCAGTATAGTGTATTATATTATTTTATAATTACCTATTTATATTTTCTATCTGCATGCATTTCACATTATCAATAAAACACATTTAAATCGTATGGTGTTCATGTATTTGTAATGCTTTGAATATAAAATATAGGGTAGCCTTATATAACTTGTTTTCTGAAAATCAAATCAATCGTCATTCGCATATCAGATAACTGTCGTGTGTTGTAACTATTTATATATGTTTATATATCTACCCACTTGTGCTATAAAAAGGCATTAACAAATATAAATCTATTCCAATCGGGATTTTGTCAATCTGTGTACCATAACTTTATTTGGAAATATCCATTAGCTGCAATATCTAATAATAAAAACTGAAAAGGTGATTACCGAAATTAATCTGAGTTATAAGACCCTAAATCGAAAGAAAGAAGCCGTCAACAGTAACCAAAGACGAACACCATCCAAGACCAAGTATGGAGTTGAAGCCATCCGAAATATTCTTCATTCAGGACTCTATTAACAACATATTTGACAGAAACAGTAACCATAGTGATAAAAGGATTGGCGAAACTCTCGACGAACTTTGTGAAAACAGGTACGTAAGTTATTGTATTGTATCTCTTAATTTAATTTATAGTTGGGCTATTGATACAGCATATTACTTAAACAAATTAAAAAAGAACTATTCAAAGTCCAACAGGAACTGCATCATTCAAGGACCACAGATGAGTCAAAACCACGCATAGAAACACATCAATTACAGACAGGGTTTATGACATCACAAACATAAAAGGGTTGATAATATGGTTACCGCCTTGGAACGGTCAGTGGCAAAAAAGGCCGTTGGGGTTTGGGCGGGTGGGGGCGGCGGCGTTAAACCAGGTTTTAGGATGCACCAAACCTCACTCTTACCGTACTGTCATTCCAAGAAACGGGACGGTGCAAATAAAGAAAACTAAATTATTTGTTGATTTCTTTTTTTTTTAGCCAGATGTACTGTGTCTGCCATTCCGACCATTTCGGTAATGCAGAAAGATGGGAAGTGGGTGACAGCAGACAACAGAAGGTTGTGGGTCTTTAAACAACTGGAACAATTAGGGAAATGCGTCACAGTTCCTGTCCAGGAAACTAGCTATATACCGCTCAGCAAAATGACATCAAACAATGGCGGAGTATCTATCATTGTACGAGGGGATTGTGGTGGGACTAGGCATACGAGCGGGTCGTGGTGGAGCATTCAGCAGTCAACGGTACAGCCTTACAGAAGAACAAGGACACGTTACAATGATGGATGTTACCCTGGAGAGTGCTGGCATTGTGGAGAGTGGGGCCACAGGTTTTTCGAATGTCCGGATAACTCTGATAACTCTGATTTCTGATAAAATACTAATATTGGTTTATTATAAACATCGACGAAGCAAAGACGGGGATATTCTTTATATATTTTTTTATTTTATTTTTTTGCTTTTTGTTTTGTTTTGTGTGTGTGTGTTTAAGTGTGTGTGTGTTTCGAAATTTGGCTAATTTCATATGTAATGATCAAATATCTAAACTTAATTTAGCGTGTGTCACCTTTGTTTTATGTATTTTACTGCTTCAAAGATCGTTGTTTTGCATACGTTTTGAGTGCATTTCGATTTCATGACGCAGAATAGCAAACTGACCACATCGCCTGGAGGTCGCGTTAAGTGGACAGATGCATCAAATGTATGCCTATGAAAGTGTTGGCTGGTATGGTACTGAATTTACGAACATATCGAGCAATTACACTTAGGAAATATATTTCTTGTTAAACAATGGAATATTCCGAAAAATCAGAAATATTAATTTATGAATTCGGGAAAACAGGAACACAAAATATTTGCCAATCATGCTGAAGCTTGTGTGGAAATGGAGGTACATAACCAAAACTAGGGTAAAAACTTTCAATATAACTTAGTTGTTATTCGATGACACGAAACACATTATAAAGTTTATTTAGAGTCGCTCCTAGTGAGAGAATAAGGTTGCCCGGGAATCTTTTCCTTTAACATGTCCGTAGGACGGACTCTCGCGGATGGAAATTTATGTGTTGTCATCTTTTACTGTGAAATAATATAACTGTTATCTGTTATTTAGTTAATTTAATGTTGATCTGTTATCTGTTATCATCCAATTCAATGTTCTGTTATCCTGTTTTGAGAAACACACCCACCTTCCAGCCCAGCCCATCCCACACGCCGTGAATTTAAAAGCTTGCAGTCGAAAATTAAGGAAAAAGTCTTTCGCAAGAGATCAACCGGTTTATACCCTATAAAATGCATATGCGATAATTACGAATGTACTTTTTTTACTTTTACTTTCATGTCTAACATTGACCCAATTCATTTTTGGTAAATAGAAACCAAAAGTAGATTTGTTATGTACATAGTTATGTACAACATATTATATTTATAGCATAATGTTTCGAGTATATGCGATTAATACTGTTTCTCGCGGACCGCAGGCCCGACATTGCAGTATAAATCGCGCGGCCATCGAGAAGCAGTATAAATCGCATACGAGAAAAATATGCTATACATGTTTTGTACCAGAGCCATTTATCCAACTACGCATAGGGCGTTGCAGTTTTCAGTAAAAATAACAGCTCGTTCCAATCAAGAAATAGCATTATCACACGACATGAGCATGACCCATGTTTTGGTTATTGCAGCCAGTCGCCTTTGTATATTTTTGGGCAAAAACAATAGTAGTATACAAATGAGGGGTACCAGTTCAGTTTTTTTATCAGGGAGTTTTATGCAATGAGTAAGTAAATTTGTTGGCCGGCAAGCCAACCAACAAATTTAAAACTCATTGCACCCCCCCCCCCCCCCCACCCCACTCCCCGATGAAAAAAACCCACTGGTACCCCTCATTTGTATACTACTAATAAATAATTGATAATATGACTTGCTACTTTTTTAATCAGTCTCAAATAAAACAACTGTAGATCAGGTAATCAATATCTTTCAAATCCAACACCATAGATTTTTTCAGTATGGGCCGTTAAACAAAGTTGGAAGGAACAGGCCCCAGTTTGTATACTACTCGCAAATAATTGATAATATAACTTGCTACTTTTTTGGAAGGGTGCAACTATTTTATTTTCTGATTTTGGGTGAATCTAGTTTTGGCGAAGTTTTCAAATCACACGACCCAAAACGGCATCGTGTCTAGTCTTGGCTGTTAAACAAAATCAGAAGGTACAGGACAATCATCTTCATCATCGCTATACATATCACACTCGATCATGGAATATTTTATTTTTCTGCATTCGCATATTTTACGTTTTAAATTGAAAAGCTTTTCCCTGTTTTCATCAAGTTTTTCTAGATAATAATTAATTTCTAATTGTAATCGTCCTCTTTTGTTAATTTGACTTTTCCTAGTAGCTAGAAAATCAGCACGAATCCCATCATATTCCACCCGGTCCTGTTTGCATGCCAACAATGCTTTCCTATATTTGCCTTTCAACTCCTCAAGTTTCTCACATATCTCTTCCACAAATTTTTGTTCCATACATAAAGTATTATATTATATTTGATTTTAACTATTATTTATATTCTAATGTATCCCAACCATTGTCTAATATGTACCTTTTGTCATCATATGCGGACAAACTTTTTTTTATTAATTTCATAGCTGCCCAGCTTGTGTTTGTTAGATCTGATAACTTTCATTTTATGATGAGCTTCTGTTGCTGTGAATAAAATATTTTTGTAGTTACCATGTGTTATTTGTTTTTTGACAACACATTTTTAAACACCTTTGCATTTTTTTTGTTTCAGTATTATCAGCCAAAATGTATGAGTATGACTTGCTCCTCAATCCAACAAACTCTACGATCACCGCACCACAGGCCTCGTCTTTCATCTTGCCAATAACCTTTTTGTTATCGCTGAAGTAAAACTCGCTTTTTGGATTATAATCACTGTTATCAAAAAGTTCCCTGTCTTTGTAAAGATCAGCATACACATCTTTTGTTTTAATTTCATAACACAGAGAATCAGTGTCAGTAAACAATAATTTGACTTTTTCACTGTATTTGTTTTTAGCATAATTGTAGTGGAAATCATACATCAAGTATTTTGATAAGTCTAGAATACACATACCAACATAACAAGGGCGTTTTCTTTTACCCTATTGATGGCAAACAAGTTTTCACTAAACATCTTACAAGAAATAAACGATGGTCTTGCAGCATATTTCAAAAGGACCTCCTCGTCATGCGTCAGCTTAACATTAACTCTCTTTCTCAAGTTTTCCATCGTCTTGCCAAAAACCGAATTATTCATAAGCTTGAAGAAATCTTTTTCGAAATCGTTTTTTCCTCTGTCCTTTTTGCAGTATTAAAGTCGATATACACCATTGAGACTCATCAAACTGGAGTATCCTGTCTATCTTTTTCACTTTCAACCCCAAACTCTCATACAACTTTAAATTTCTATAATGCGTAACATATATTTCCTTATCCTTCAATGTGGTAACAAGTTTGTTAACTTTACTAGTTCCCAAGTCAAACTTACTCTTTAAGTTCTTGCAGTAGTCCGACAACCACTCATCTTTTATATAAGGCTTTCCGGAGCGAGAGGATAATCATAAAACGGTCATGCAACTCTTCTGGATATTTAAGATCACACTCAACAATATAGTTTGATTTCCCTTCTTCAAATATATCGACCCATTTAAAATTACCAGTTGATAAAAGCTGACACATCGCCCAACCGTACAAGTTGTTAGCATCAAGATACATTATATACTTACTCTGTTTACTACTATCATAGTTTTCCATATACTTATTATTAGCTTTCAAATATCTAGTCGCAATATAACTCACACAACCTCTCATTCCTTTCTCTACACACAGATATTTATCAATATCAGTAATCAAGTCAAGTTTAATCCCAGTCATTTTTAAACAGGCATCCCAAGATAAACCGGGACTACTGAAGTAATGACGAGGATCTAATTTGTAATACTCAAAACATATTTTTCTGAAGTTCTCAAAAACATCAGCTAGCAACAAAACATCACTTTTCAAATACAGATCATGATACTCTCCCATGTTTTTGATCTTGAATGTCTTCCATATTTTTTTAGCATGCTCATAATCTTTATCTGAGATATTTGCATCATTTAACTGAGAGTAGAAGCTTTTCTTATCGGGCAATTGTTTTTCCTTAAATCATTCAAAGCTATCCATATAATCATACGGGTAAACTCCTTTTCTCTTCAACAGTTCTAACTTTTCATCAGAGTATTCTTGAGAGATATATATAAACAACGGAATGTTTTTTACCAAGTTATCGAGTGATTGTGACATCAACTGAAAACTGTGTCTATAAACACCAAATTTGACCCCAACATGAAAGCCATATACCTTTCCATGTTATTTGGTATAACAATTATCATTTTTTTGAACTTTCCGATGTGCTGCATTATAAAGTGAGCGTCATAACCACTCAAATTATGGAATACAACAGGTATCTTTTTAGTTAGTCTGAAACTGAGATTGCATGCATCATGAGCACTTCCTCTAAACGTCCCAGTTATGTGGCAATGATCTCTAACTGCCCTATCACACGTCATATATCGTGTGATAAACTTATAAAACTTATAAACAGCATTTGGTCCTCTGTATGTAACAACCGATTTGGAATATTTGTCATCGTAGCAGCAGACAACCTTGTATCCATAATTACAATCAGTATGATGCTGATATGCATCTGTATACGAGTTTTTTTGGATTATTTGTCGCTGAAGATATTTTTTCCGTTATTGCTTCAACGTCAGCATATATAACCAATGGAACCATTAATTGCCTATCATAGTTTTTCTTTAACGTCTGATTATAAATTAACCGATTAAAATCCTTTATCCACACATAATGGTTTTTTTCTTCTTCAGCAATCAAAAGCATATCGCATTCTTCTTCAACTTTGTTTTTTGATATGTAGAGAGGATACACCCCACTTTTTTCATATCCAAATATATTAAAACATATATTGTTTTGTTTTTCTATTTTTGGGATTTGCTTTAATGAACAGGAAATGTAATTCCATCGTAATCAAGATCAACAATGTGCTTTTTATACGTTGTTATTCTTTCTAAATTTGCTGCTGGAAATGTATATGCCAAATGGCACCATCTGAAGCACTCATCATCTTTTTCGTTTTTTATATTTATTAGGCCTTTTCTAGCATTAGAAAGTTCTTTTGGTAACTTCAAATAAGAGCTACCCCTCAAAGGCTTATACTTCACCCTGTTTACATAATGCATGTCTACTGATTCATTTACCCAACCACTTCCCTCGGAGAGCAAGCTTCCAATTCTACTCGCAATTTCATCAGTTGATGTATCTAAAGCACCCTTGATATCCTTTTCATTTAAGATTAT
This sequence comes from Cyrtodaria siliqua, assembly GCA_037043455.1. Taxonomy (NCBI): domain Eukaryota; kingdom Metazoa; phylum Mollusca; class Bivalvia; order Adapedonta; family Hiatellidae; genus Cyrtodaria; species Cyrtodaria siliqua. The sequence continues at coordinate 84,732 of JAWPHD010000710.1, read as the reverse complement.
TACCGCCTTTGATGTAAAGTAAGCTGTTTTGTATGTAGTTGTAACAACCACACCTTTGTCTCCAATCGGCATAGAGAAAGTCATTTTCAAAGTAAAACATAATTTAAATCCTTTAGTTCTTTGTAATTCCGCCTTGAGGAATTCGGTGACTGTTTTTCGCGTCAGGCGAAGCTGAGCGAGTGGACTTAATCTAGCCACAATACCCACAGAGAAAACCTTACTATATTGTTTCGGGGATCTTTCGATTTCTTTTACACTCATTATATGATATATATAATACAGAAATCTTTAAGCCATAATTAATTAATTAATTAATTTAACCAGCAAAACAAAAAATATCAATTCCCTCTTTCAATAACTTACCGTAGTAATAAATAAAAAATCAATAGTTATGGGACCGTTAGTCGCTCGTGTGATCATTTTATCACGCGATCTGTTTAATCTTTTGATATCATGTTTTCTTATTTTCCACGGGAGTTTCATCTTTTGAGAGTCAGTTATAATCTTTTCAGTCAAATCCTTGAAGTTTGCAAAAATTAATAGTTCTCTGTCAATTTTATTTGTACCCTCAAAATCAACTAACAAAGCCTGCTTCTCGCAATCTTTCCTGAGACTTTCTATATCATCTGTGTAAACCATATATTATTATACTATTCTTAATCTTTTAAGCCCTAATTAAATAAATAATAATAATATTATATTATATTATGAACTGTATATATTGTAAGAGATTATTAGGTGTTTTTGATTCTTCTGAATTTTGTATGGATTGCTTTTTGTTTTACATAGTCGACAAAAAGACGCACTGTAAATATTGTGTTGGGTACAGACTTTGCTACAACTGCACCTATGCATGCGCAAATTGTAATAGCACATGCATAGTTTTTAACGGAGAACGTATTTGTTTCGAATGCGAGACTCACAATGGATATGATCTTGTTGCAGATTATCGGGGAGTTCGCAAAAGAGAAGATATCATCTAGAAAAGCTTTTGGGAGGGTACAATTTATCTCCAATAGATAAGCAGAGATGCGAGGATTTGTTTTACAAAATTGTAAAAGTTTTAGATAAGACAGGAGGTCGGAAAAGAGTAATTCAATTTAATTACATTTTCCAGAAGATATTCGAGCTATTAGAAATAAAATTAAAAAAAAGCCAACTAAGACAAAAGCTACTAGAGACAAATACGATACTATATGGAAACAGGTTGAAAATGAACTAGCAACCATTTAACTTTGACGGATGCTTAGTAACCATTTAACTTATACTTCTCAATATATCTTTCCAAAGGTTCAGTAAAACTATCATTTTGCTGCAGATGGAGTATTTTAGAAAAGCATGATGAGATTATCTCCCCATCCGGCATATTAGATGTTTGCACATGTGAAAGAAGTTGTTTGAAACTCTTATGATATGATTTTAATAAAACCTTTTTCTCTGCTATTTTAGTTGTGTTCATCAAAACCGCAATTATTGGGGGGAATTGCTCCAACGATAGCTATGAAAACAGGAACTGTGGGGATTAATACCAATGCGGTGGTACAACCAATTATCCCACTTGTGATTTGCAACCCCGTGTTAATTATACCATATAATTTATAACTACGTCTATATGCTGCCGCTTGTCGAATCAAGTAACTAATTAATTCCTCCTTTCTTTTAATTTCTTTCATTATAATAATTAGATTAATTGAAATATTTAGAAAACAATTACTCGTGTTCCCCAGCTGATATTTCACATATTTTTAACAGCTCATCGATTATGCTAATACCTTTATTCGTCAACTGTGGACTATTATTTACCGATTTGATACTTCCACATACTAACTCCAGATTATTAACCAAATCATCTGGACTATTGTAATATCCCGCACAACCTCCTAAAATCGTCTTGTACTTTGAAGAACTTTTATGAATTGGTAAATCAGATAATTCTGTCAGTTTCTTGAATGCATTTTGAGATAACTTTGAGTATGATTTTCCATTGTTGTAACGCTTTGTCACCAAGTCTATAAAATCACCATCTACTTTCATATCTAGCACAACTGACCCTCCTTGTCTAGCAATTAGTTGTGATGACCGACTAGATTAGGTATATCAATTTGAAGCATACCGTAGTGACCATCTTTGCTTATTTTGTATGAATTTCTTTTCTGCTGCATACCTTCGCCGGAAGTCTTTTTTGTAGTCTCTCTGGCTGTCCGAACTCGTTCTGGTACCTCTCTATGTAAACCTCTATAGCTTTCATTTCATCAACCACCTCATCACGTTTAGTTTTAAGCGGGGCTAAAGTTCTCTTTCGTAATTTAGGGTCATCCATTAATTCTCTAAGTTTATCATCAGTTCTTGTAGTTACCGATTTCTGAAACCTGTCATCTAGCTTTTTTTGCTAAGGTTGTCTATTCGTTTGTCTAGCGATTTTAACCTGATAGACAAGGTAGTGCGTGTTTTTTAGCCTTTCCAACATACTTTTCATAATCAGTATCCTCATCCATAATATCTGGTATTTCAGTTGTAACTGGCAAATCATACTTATCAAGTACTTCTTTATTCATACCAGCATCTAAGTCAACAGTATACGTTGGTTTCTTAGGCTTCGCAGCAGTATCTTCTTCCGATTCTTCTTCTTCATCTCCTTCTTCCTCCGGCTCGATTGAAGCACGTTTTTCTTTGATTTTTTTCAAATAATGTTTCCACGGGTTTGGCGGATTTTGGTTCAAGCACTCTTTCTGAAGCACGTTTTAATTTAATCCCAGACGTTATCTTCTGCTTTAGATTCTCCATTAAACTAATCTCTGATTTTTGGTCTTTTAGTACCTATAACAGCCGGTTTTCTTTCCTTAAAAGTGGACAGTGGTGGCGGTGGTGGTGGTGGTGGTGGTGGCGGTGGCTCCACGCTCAGGCGGGGCAGCTAATTGCGGGCGTAGTACCTCCGGGAGTTTAGCCAACTGTTGACGTATTTCTGGAAGGGTAACCAAATGTTCAGCTAGCTGTCTTGTTTGCTCTGTTATTCTACTAGTTACTGGTTCGAGCATTTGTTGGTATAAATCCTTGCTAGCTCCTCTTTCTAGTCTTTTTTGAATAACTTTATTTTCATATTCTTTAACAAGATTATTCGATATTTGCGTTTTATTCGCTAATTATCTCCACTTTAACAAAGACATGTATACTATAGGTTTAGATTAAAATAACATGAGTTAAGATTAGTTGAGTATTATCCAAGTATTATTATAATGGAAAGTCCAAACTATAATATGAAGACAGACAACGGTAATTTCAAGCAGATATAGAACTTCATGCCAGACTGTTGTTTTAGGATGCTTATATGTGGTAATTCAGGATCTGGCAAGACAAACACATTAGTTCACATGTTGCTGAAACCTTTAGTCTACTATGACAAGATTTACTTGTTTGCTAAAAACTTGGAACAGTCAAAGTATCAAGTCTTGTCACAAAAACTTGAAAAGATAGCAAAAACGAATAAAATTCCAGTCGAAGATATACTGGACTGTTCGAATGATCAAGTTATCCGTGTGAATGATTTGGATTCTGATACTCAAAAAATAGCTATTTTTGATGATTATGTTTGCGAGCGTAACCAAAATGATATTGTCAATTATTTTATCCAAGGCAGCATAAGAATTGTTGTGTGATTTACTTGTCGCAATCTTATTAAAAAACTCCCAAAGATATTCGTTTGAACTGTTCTCATTGTATTTTCTTCGCGTCTCCAGTTAATCGTGAGCTGGGTATACTTTCCAACGAACAGGGTGTTAGCAAAGAGCAGTACAGAAAAGCAACTGACAAACAGTACGATTTTCTGTATCTCGATCATTCGAGGAAATTAGTAAGGCGTAACTTCAACGGTGAAATTTAATGTAAATATATTATATATAATGGGACTTTTTAACGATCTTGGCGAGGAAGTTACTACTGGCAGTGTTAATATTACACATTTTGGTATTGTGATGTCTGAGTATGCCAAACATAAACACCTGGTTAATTATCTTCACAAGGGTAAAAACCAGGAAAATATTCTGAGAAGTGATCTTGACATGGATAAAAATAGAATTACCAATGTTGGCAATCCAGAAAAAGCAGGTGATGTAGCAACAAGGCAATTTACTCAAAGAAGAATAACAAAAATCATGCGTGATTAAAGTATTGATAAAATTCCAGACATGATGAAATATTTAACAATAGGTGTTGGTGACAAAATAAGTCTGATACAAAAGCAATTACAGACAAACCGTGAAAAAATGATTGAAATTGAAAATGAAAGATGAAATAAAACTTTTGGGTGATACTTTGAAAGAGTTAGAAAAGAAAGAAGATGGATTGGAGGATTATAGCGAGCTCTATAAAAAGTTAGGTGAAAAAATACAAGTTGGTGTTGACAGTATTAACGAGCGAATTAAAGAAATCAATAAACAAATGGTTGATAACTATGAACTTGAAGCCGCTATTGCTGATGCTACAACACAAATGAGAACTGCTTTTGCTGCTGAAATAACTCAAATAAAAATATTAAATGGGCAGACAAGCACTAAAGTTGATGATATCAACAAAGAGTTTGAAGACATCAAAAAGAAAATGGTGGATGGTAAGTCGCTGGAGACTGCTTTGAACAAAGTGGTTGACAAAAATGAACTCTTGACTGCTATTGCTGATGTTTCAAGACAAATGAGAGCTGCTCAGGATGAAAGAAGCAAAGCTTTTGATAATAAAATAGTTTTATTGAAACAGTTTAATCAAAAGTCTGATAGTCGTCAAACAGCAATTCTTGGTATAATTGATGAGTTGGAAGTAAACATAGACAATGCAAGCTGGATTGTATTGTTTGAAGCAACAATAGATGGAATAAGCATCATGAAAGATGAAGTTGGTTATGCATCATACCCGACACGAAAACCACTCCAAATAACCTTTCATCAGCTCTTTCTTGAACCGTTTACTTTTGTAACAAATCCATATATAAGCACTGATTCATATTTTACTTTTGGTACTACTGGGAGGATAACCATTAGAAAATCCAGGCGTTATAAATTGAAATAGACTTTACACAGGGGGAAACGCAGACAATTTTTATTTGGGTGCTGTTAGCGGTCAGGAGAAGTTCTTATATCCGACAATAGAAAATAACAAAGGAATATTGAAAGAAATATTTGAATTAGATCTCACAAAAAGCAACATACTTTATATAGGATTAAACATACGACTTAGCACTAACCAAGTTTTTAATTTTGAAAAATCTAGTTTGAAAATGTTTACATAGGTAATTAATGTTATCTACTTATGTTATATGGAACAAAAAAGTGTATTATCATCAGAAAAAGCTTCAATAATTAATAGCTCGAATACACCGAGTAATTTTACAACTGTATTTGACAGACCATTGATATTAGACAAGAACAAACAGTATGGTATTGGGCTCAATCAGATTAATTCTATGACTTACTCATGGTATAATATTAGCGAGGATTTTAATAACAAAGTGATAAGGTATCACAATGGAAAAGATAAATATCCAAAGACAATGATTTTTACAAATGAAAATTACAGTTATGCTGATGTTGATAATTATATAAAAGAAACATTGTAAACAGTGATTTGACTGATGACTAGCCTGCCCCGATAAGAATTGAATTTGATTTATCAAGTTTCAAATGTTTAGTTACCATTTATAATAACTTGATGCTTGATTTAAGGGAATCAAACTTTCACACTTTGATTGGGTTTGACAAAGATGCGGTTATTAGAGAAACTAAATTTGGGACAGTCGTACCAAACATAACAAATTCTATTGATACTTTATATATCCACTGTGATTTGATAAGTAATTCTATTGTTGATGGATCATATGGGGATGTAATTTATGAAATAAGTACAGCCGACCTTACCAGGTCATATCCTTTCAGAGATAAACCGATAAGAGTCGGGTTCAGTGGAGTAAACAAAACGATCATTAACAGTATTAACATTTACATAACCGATTTCTCCGGTAAAATTATTAATCTTAATGGAGTTCATACGTCATTTCGATTTGTTTTGAAAGAATTAATGTAATACGAGTTGAGTAACTTACGTTTTATCTAACATATGTTATATGACGCGATTAAAAAAAGTTTATGATACTAGTATGGGAACCTATACTGAAGTTGACAGATTAACTGGAGCTGGTATATTTGAAAACATTTCAAAAGTTGGATCAAAAATATTTAGCGAGTCTGTAAAAACAGCAGGCAAGAAAGCATTAGAAACTGCTGGAAAACAAATCATAGAGAGTGGTTCTAAATAACTTGGAAATGAAGTAGGTAAAATGGCTGCTGCTAAATTAGTTTCGGTTATTAAACCTAATCCAAAAGGTGAGATAATTTTAAAAGAACTTACAATAGCTGCCACAAAAGATGTTGTGGCTGATAATATAACTGAAGAAGATGTAAATGCAAAATTAACAGATTACTATCCGGAAAAGGAATTCATGCGAGAATTAAACGATTAATTTAATCTAATTACTAGTACACATAGATGTTTCGAAGTGATAAATATAATACTAGATATGAACATGTACCTATTCAGTTAGATACTCCTGTAGTAATACCTGGAAATGTTGCTATCAGACAAATGAAAAGCGGTTACCAATTTACAATAAATGATAGAAGTTCTTACTTTGATTGGTATAACGCATATTTTGAAATCAGTTTTCAAGTAAACAAACTTGCTGATGGAGCCGATTTTGCAGACGCTGACAGAATTGCTTTAATTAACGATGCAGCTTCGCTGATCGATCAAATGCAAGTAAAGCAAAATGGAAAAACACTTTATGATGGAAATAATCTTCATAGATTTGTTAACGTTAAAAGCCTGCTTGAAATGTCTGACGATTATACAAAAACAACCGGAACAAACGAATACTTTTATTTGGATAATACGGCTGTGGCAGTATTTCGAGATGATCAAGCTGGTTATAATCCAGGATTTACTGCTCGTCATGCTTTAATCAAAAAGTTGATTCTATAATTCCATTAAACAAATATTCCTTACTTGAAGGTTTGGAAACAAACATTATGCCTCCAGTCAGATTCAAATTAGCTTGCAACTGGCGGCTGATGATGTGCTAATTTACAAATCAAGTGGGGATGATGGTAGGGTGGTTATTAATAAATTAGTTTTGTGGATACCTAAACATGATATTTAACTCTGACGGTTTGGCTTATGTTATTTCAAATCACATGACATCAACAAGATGGACTTATCTTCGTGAAATGATACAAGAAAGCGGAAGTACCCAAGCAACCGAATATGTATTTAGAATAACAGCTGGTGTTAAATAATAATAAAAAAAGTATACGAACAAGGGCTAAATGATTGTAATAAAGGATGTAAGAACTGGGTATCAAACGTTAAAACCATGTTAAATAATTACGGATTTACCGATATATTTGAGAACAATCATTTTGTAAACCCCAAAGTATTTCCAAATATTTTTAAGCAAAAAGTTATTGATAATTTTATTCAGGAATGGTTTAGTTCTATAGAGAATAGTACAGTTCTTGAAAACTATAGCTTAGTAAAAATGCAATTTGACTATGAAAACTATCTTGATATATTACCTTGTAATTTGAGATTGTTTTATACTAGACTAAGACTTTCTGTTCATCCTCTTAGAATTCAAACTGGGCGTTATGATAGAAATAGAATACCAAAAAATGAAAGATATTGCCTTTGTTGTAATTCAGGCGATATAGAAGATGAGTTTCACTTTATATGTATATGTCCATGTTTTGTAGATTTGCGTAAGCAGTATTTGAAAAAGTATTATTACCAAAGACCATCAATGTTCAAGTTTTTAGATTTGATTAGCTCTCATAATAAAACTGTATTATATAAAATTTCAAAATATACCAAGGAAGCCTTAGAAATAAGAAAATCAATTTTAAATGTTTAAGCATGTTGTTCATTCTCATTCTATTAAATTTCATAATCTTTAAGGAATATTGTATTACAAATGTGAACTAAAGTAATATAATTCAACATTTATTTGTAAAAGAAAATCTTTTATATCTATTACGTGACTATATGTTTAATGTATTTGTATGTAATGTTTGTATGATGATGTACTATGTACAAATCTTAATAAAATATCTGTTCTGTTCTGTTCTGTTAAAAATCCAAAACATGTTTGTGTGTATTTGCCAAAGGGCAAACAAGAGTTCTTCTCAAACACAAAATCCTCATCTTTTGGATACGTTTAAGCTCAATGCTGTTGATGCTAATTGCTATTTAGAATCATCTAGATTGGAAGTTGGAAACGGTGTATATTATCCAGGAACTGAATACAGCTATGATAATATTATTTGAATATTCAGAGATGTTATTAATTATTCTTACAAACAAAATGATAAAAACACTAGGGAAATTTACTCAATGTGTGTAATTTTAAAAATCTCTTTGGAATGATATATTTCGATTTATGTTACAAGGGAAGTGAGGTCAGTGTTGATCCAAAACAACTAAGTATGAGATATAAATTAAATACCCTTCCTACCGCTAGATACAACGTTTATGCTCTGGTTCTCTATGAAGAATATGTAGATATTGATACTGTCGGAAATGAATTGGTAATAGTTTAATCTAACTTATAATATATATGACTTACCTTAAATATTCGATAGATTTGACAGATGGCCAGAAACGAAGTCTGGCAAAAGCATTGAAAACAAAAATGAATTAACGCTTAGGCTGAAGAATAATCAAATGACTGGGGATTTTCCTTTGTTGTTGACAGCTACTCAGATTAACAATATTAACAAAGCTTAATCCAACGGATATGGATTGGATGTGAATATATCAAAATCGCAGATGAGATCTCAGTCCAAGAATGAAGGCTTTTTGGGAGCATTAGCCGGTTTGTTGACTAAAACAATATTACCAGCAGTTGTTAGACTCGCTCCAAAAGTATTAGCACCACTAGCAACAGGAGCACTTAGCGGTTTGGCGAGTAGTGGAATCGGTAAACTATTCGGAAATGGAATGGTAACTATCTCTAGCGACAAAAAACAAGCACTTCTTAAATCAGGTATGCTAACACCATCGCAAAGACAAAAGATAATAAAGTCAAAAGGTTACTGCCCTATTAAACTGACAAGACATCAACAACAAGACGGGGGATTTTTTGAATTGCTTGCATCGCTGGGAATTCCTTTAAATGGATCTCTTATTAGTGGCTTGACAGGAAAAGGTTTGCAAGTGGGTAGAAAAGGAAAAGGATTGAGAGTATGCAAAGGTTTACAAGTAGATTCACAATTTAGACCATATAGAAGTATCCCATTCGTAAAAAAATGTTAATTTTTAAAAACGAGCCTATCTCTAACTTAGACATAATAAAGTGGGTAAAGCGGTTAGGTATACAGAAAGTCAGGGGAGTGTTTAGCAAGAACAAATTACCAACAAAACAAAATAAACAAGAATGCGGTATTATTAATCTTGATGATTATACCGGACCCGGCACACACTGGACTTGCTACTGTAATGAGTATTATTTTGATCCGTTTGGCTTGAGTCCACCCAAAGAAGTTTTAACGTACATACCCAACACAAAATACAACACCATTCAGTATCAAGATAAAACAAGTGTCTTGTGTGGATATTTCTGTCTGTACTTTATCAAAAAGTTGCAAGAAGAAAACAGTAAGTATGATATTCTTTATAAAATATTAAAACCTTACAAACCTGTGAAAAATTAAAACATAATACGATCATATTTTAAAAGAAACAAAGTTTAGTCTTATCATATATTATATATGAGTTACTGCGTGAAAGAAAAGATAATTACTGAAAATGTTAATCCTCAGTATATTTTAACAAAAAATGGTAGAAGAATGTTAAAAGCAACATGCACTTCTTGTGGTATTACTAAAATTCAATTTGTTAAAAGTACACAAGGTGGAAACATTGATATCCATAAAGCTTTGCTTCCTTTACTACCCAGAAATTCCTGGTTATAAATATTGTGGACCTGGCAATCCGCTTGATAGTTGAAAACCTTCAAATGAATTAGATGCTATTTGCAAAGATCATAATTACTGTTATGAAGAAAGCCCTAGTAATAAATCAATATGTGATAAAAACATGCTGGCTTGTTTAAAAATGAGCAAATTCAAATCACTTGGAGAAAAAATCGCTAAGAATTTGATAGTCAAGCCCGTAATTAGCGCAAAATATAAACTAGGACTTGGAGAGCCAAAAAAAAAAGAACAGGCGTTCAGATGGACTGATAAGCTAGCCGATGAATTTCATAAACCTATACGAAGAAAGTTCACTCAACGCCGTGTGATTGTTAATGAAATAGATAAAATATGGTCGGCTGATTTAGATGATATGCAATCTGCTCACTGTTATTGATGTGTTTAGTAAATTCGCTTGGGTCATGCCAGTTCCAAATAAAACTGGTATAGAAATTACCAAAGCTTTCCAAATGATTATAAGTACAGGAAAACAATGTAAATTGCTCTGGGTTGATCAGGGTGTGGAGTTTTAAAATAAAATATTCAAACAGTTCCTTGTTGATAATAATATCGAATTGTATCACACGTTTAATTTCGGAAAAGCTGTAGTAATTGAACGATTTAATAGAACATTGAAAGAGAGGATGTGGAAATACTTTACAGCAAACAATACAAATACATATTTAGATGTGCTACAGGCGATGGTTGATAAATACAATAATACAAAACATCGGAGTATTAAAATGACAACGATTGAGGCCAGCGATGAGAAAAATAAAGGAATAGTGTATTTCAACTTGTCCCAAATTTAGTTTCTCTAATAAAACCGATTAAGAAATATTCAGAATTGAAAAAGTAGTAATACAACGTGATTACAGAAACAAACAAGCATTAGTCAAATGGAAGGGTTACAATGAGGATTCTAATAATAAAAACTGAAAAGGTGATTACCGGAATTACTGTGAGTTATAAGACTATAAATCGAAAAAAAGAAGCCGACAACAGTAACCAAAGACGAACACCATCCAAGAAATATAAAAAGATCGGACAGGAAAGTAGCATTCAAGGAGGACAGTCAACCACAAAACACAGAAACAAACACGCAAACAGACAAACAAGAAGGCAAAAGTAATAATAAATACAAACGACATCACAAACACAAAAGGGTTGACAATAGGACTACCGCCTTGAAACGGTCAGTGGCAAAGTAGGGCACTGGGGGTTTAAACCGGTTCTAGGGTGCACCAAACCTCACACTTACCTTACTGTCATCCCATTAACACAGGACAGTGTAAATAAAGAATTCCCCGCCATGATCTAATCTCTAAACAACAAGGCAGCATCAGTAGGCAATATAAGTAAAACACAAATATGCTCGTGTAAATAAGACCAAGTATGGAGTTGAAGCCATCCGAAATATTCTTCATTCAGGACTCTGTTAACAACGTATTTGACAGAAACAGTAACCATAGTGGTAAAAGGATTGGCGAAACTCTCGACGAACTTTATGAACACAGGTACGCAAGTTATTGAATTGTATCGTTGGGATATTTACATGTTTACAAAGGATACCGCATATTAAGAAATATGCGAACATGCAAATGGTATGTACCCTTCCGGAAAAATGGATTGTCCTTTAGTCCATATACAGAAAACTTAAACATCAGTTGATGAAAAAAAGTGTTCCCTATATGCCTGCTACCACACAACACAACATGCAATCTATTTGTGTTTTAACGACATGTATGCAACTAGAAATCTTGACAGTGTTTCCAAATCAATGATTTGCACAACTAGACCTGGAACTCATCATCCCTAAAAAGTTTCTTTTAAATCCGGCCAGGGGTTCAGGAGAACTAGTCAGGACAAAGTTTGTGTATTAAAACCTTTAAAGGGACATAGCTCCGCCAGAATCATTCAACCGGAACACGGTGACGTACAGTTAGGCTTGGTACTGATCATCCCTGAAAAGTTGCATTGAAATCCGGCCAAATGAAGGCCCTTTCGTCTTAATGAGGCCAAAATATAGAATATTTCAGAAAATCATGGGTCATAACTCCGGTGCTAGAAGTACATATCAGCACAGAAATACAATTGTTCACATGTAAGGGATACGTGTGCGTTAGCGCGTGCATTACAACACATATAAACTGTTCACTGCTACCATGTGTAATTATAAGATTGCATTTTCAAAGTAAAAAATGTAAAGGAACTGTTCATTGCTACCTTACCATTTGCAATAATGAAAACCATAATAAAGAAAACAAGCAAGCTTTTACGCAAGCGTAAAATAGCTGCCGAGAGAAAATAGCATTATATCTTGGTAGAAACTGGCAAGAAAGTTTTACATAATAACAGATCAAGCTACGTGTGTTAAAACAATTTTTTTAAAAAAAATTGTTGCCACGAGGGCGTAAACATGCCACGACCGTTTTTACTTTCTTCCCAATTTCTACCATCAGTTCTTCCTACCAAACATTTTAAATCAAGGTGGACGACGTTCTGGTCATATCCTTGACATGCGTTACATATTGATTATATATTCACCTTTGTAGCACGACATGCTAGAATTACACATCAGCATATAAATACAATTGTTCACCTGTAAGGGATGCGTGTGCGTTAGCGTGTGCATCACAACACAATAAACTCTTCATTGCTACCATGTGTAATTATAAGATTGCCTTATCAAAGCGAAAAACTCAAAGAAACTGTTCAACAATTATTTTATTATTAAATCCAATTATTCATGGAATTTTGTATTTAGAAATGTTGAATTTTGAAATTTTGGAATTTTGGATTTTGAAATTTTGAATTTTGAGAAATTTTGAATTTTGAATTTTTAAATTTTTGAATTTGAATTTTTGAATTTTGAAATTTAATTTTGAATTTTGAATTTTGAATTTTGAATTTTAATTTTGAATTTTACAATTTTGAATTTTGAAATTTTGAATTTTGAATTCTCAAATTTTGGAATTTTGAATTTTGAAATTTTGGAATTTTAATTTTTTGAAATTTTTGAATTTTAATTTTTTGAAATTTTGAATTTTGAAATTTGAAATTTTGAAATTTTTGAATTTTGAATTTTTGAATTTTTGAATTTTGAAATTTGAAATTTACACAATCTGTTCATTGCTACAATGTGTAGTTATCAAAGTGAAAAAACTCAAAGAAACTATTCATTACTACCTTACCATGTGCACTCAAAGAAACTATTCATTACTACCTTACCATGTGTAAATACTAAAGTAATATAAGAATCTGCTGCCTTCGGCAGCAGAATAATGACAAAAATTTTAAAAAAAAAAAAGAAAAAAAAAAGAAGGGTAAATCAGCAGGTTTGAACCCTCACTAACACGACGCCTCAATCAACTGCGCTACAGAGACTAATGAACGTTTTATTGCTAATATACATATAATAATTATGGCATGCTACACGTTCTACTGATCTACGAAAACGTCATTTTAAAACGGTAACCTTTAAACATTGCAAAAATAATATGTGTTTATACCATTCAAGTTTTTTAGACGAGTTCACTAGGAATTGAAGTTGTAATGCCTACTTTTCGTCAACTACATGATTCACAGTCTGTTAACCATAGACAAACACAAAATCCATATAAGGATCAGTTGCCTTCGGCAGCTGAATAACAGGCAAGGTATGCGACATCGCAGACATAAAAGGGTTGACAAAGGACTACCGCCTTGGAACGGTCAGTGGCAAAAAAATCATTGTGTGTTTAAACCAGATTTAGGGTGCACCAAACCTCACTCTTACCCTATTCTATATTTTCCAACAAATTAGGCAGCATTAATATGCAATATAAGTGTAACATAATGAAGAGCATGTCTATATAAACATATATGAACCCATGTCCATACGTTCGGCATGCAGCCTGCGTGCATACGATATATAAACTGAACGAGGTAATTTTCATTAATAATCACTTGTCAGAGATTAATGCCGTATGTGTGATTCACTATCCATTATACTTTCACGGTTTGTCATGGTACACTTCTCCCCGAGTGGTTTCTCCTCGAATATCTTGAATTAGATTGTAGCATTCAAATACCACAGTCAACCAAAACCACGCATGGAAACAAACAAAATGTACAAGGATTAATAAAAGGCCGGGTGTATGACATCACAAACATAAAATGGTTGACAATAGGATTAATAAAAGGCCGGGTGTATGACATCACAAACATACAATGGTTGACAATAGGATTAATAAAAGGCCGGGTGTATGACATCACAAACATAAAATGGTTGACAATAGGATTAATAAAAGGCCGGGTCTATGACATCACAAACATACAATGGTTGACAATAGGATTAATAAAAGGCCGGGTGTATGACATCACAAACATAAAATGGTTGACTATAGGATTAATAAAAGGCCGGGTGTATGACATCACAAACATAAAATGGTTGACAATAGGATTAATAAAAGGCCAGGTGTATGACATCACAAACATAAAATGGTTGACAATAGGATTAATAAAAGGCCAGGTGTATGACATCACAAACATAAAATGGTTGACTATAGGATTAATAAAAGGCCGGGTGTATGACATCACAAACATAAAATGGTTGACAATAGGATTAATAAAAGGCCAGGTGTATGACATCACAAACATAAAATTGTTGACAATAAGGCTACCGCCTTGGAACGGTCAGTGAAAAAAAGGTTTAAACCATAAATTATATTTCGTATAAACTGTATCTTTCTTGATAATGAAATTTTAAATTATTTAATTTTGTTGGTTATTAAACTCCGTGATCTTCCATGTTGTCAAATACTGCTATCACGTTACTTTCATTTTGTTTCCTATTAAAAGACAACTCGAGGGTTTAACTCGAAACTATTGTAACTCCCTTTTTTCTGAAAATGATTTTTTTACATAATCCATATCAGATACTGACCCTTTATAATGTGACAAAATATTAGAACTAGATTCTAAAATCTGGTGGATAAAAATAAAATGTGTCATATTATTTTATCTCATACAGCTTTTTTTAATGCGAAACTATTGTAACTCAGCTTTAAATCATTTAAAATAGTTTTGCATTTGTCTTCATATAAGTGATTGTTTATAGCCAACAAAATTATGTTGTTCTTGTAAATTTATTTAAGATTATAATAATTTACATTAGTATTGCTTTCAAAAATAATTTTGCGCGAAACTATTGTAAGTCAAATTTGATTCTCATTAAACTTTACAATACATGTATTTACATAATATTTATTCCAAATGAAGGTAATAATAACTGCTCAATGTTTCTTATATGAAATATAAGTTAAATTAAAGATTGAAGAACTTTAAGGAGTTTTATTGCATGTCATTCTTAGGACATTAAAGGTTATGTGTATTAAAAACGCGGTAATGAAAGTATGTAAGGTTGGTTTTTATTCATTGGGATCACAGAATTAGGGATATTAGCGATTCCACAGAAGAATTAATAATTATTGCCAAGCCCCTTTTTCCCAAGCTTTTAAAAACTGATATGAAGTTAATGAACTGTTGTATTTTTTGTTATTTATCTGGTATCTGGTAAAAAAATATATTGTGAAAAGTTTTTTTAAACATTTTTAAACATTGCCGAAACATCATGTGCACGAAACATCATGTGCACGTATATTTTTCTGTGTAAAGTATTGATAGGATGAACAAAAGTCATGAAACTTTTATTGCGGTTTATTTACAGATTTTTATTTATTTTGTGAATTCCAGGAGTAAATATTCCGGGGTCTAATTAGGTAAAATTAATGATGTTTTGAAATTCCCAACTCAATTTAAGTATTTCTATCTGTAAAGTGGACAAATTGTTTTATACTTTAATGTTAATAATGTTAAAATATTAAACAAATTTTACACATCACTCTCTGAAACAATGATTGTTGAGTTCGAATTTGGGGTAATTGAGAAGAAATTTTAGTTGTTTCTCAAAGTTCGATGAAAAACAACACTGTTTTATCAATATTACTTACCCTCATGTGTTTAAGTATTTTTAAATGATTAGTAATCGTGATAATTAATTAATTATTTAATAGTTGCCTTATGAACTATTTACTAGTATTAATAAGGTGAGAAAGTTTTCCCATTGCTTTGCGAATGTCGACTGTTCTTAGTATCCACGTTCAGGTGATTCATGGCCAATAGAAATAGCCTAATATATTAAAATTGGAGCCGAAAAAATGACTTAGATAAATAACAACTTTATAATCTTTTTTGCCAGGATAGTAAGTAATAGTTATAATATCAAAGGTCAGGGCCGATATATAAACTCTTTAGGCCATCCTTAATAAACAGTTTGTTTGCGGTTTCCCTGCCCAAGATTTCATAAGTGGGTAGGTATGTACATATTTTACCAATTGCTTTGCATTAAAGGGACTATAAGCAATCTTGAAGTATTCATCAAAGTTTAAATTATGAATCCAGTATAAGTGTAACTTTAAACCTGCTTGCATATAATTATAATAAAGGAAATATAATTTCAAATTCTACTTCTTTCTTCTGTCATAGGTTTAATATAATGTTGGTGTAATATAATCAACAATTAATAATATGTAAAAACAATTGCTTTGAATTATTGAAAAATTATCAATAATTATTTAAAACATGCAAGATATTTGTAAAAACTAACCCGACGCCACGATTTTTAAATACATCAAAATTGCCGTGTGCCTCTTCAAGTGAATGGTTCTATTCAGGACAGTCATTATAACACAGAAATAATATATGCAGAACTCTGCAGTTGCAACTAAGACACTATTTTATACGGGATTACTCAATCAAGTTTAATAATACTGGAAGGATCATGTGGTCTAATTCTTAAAGTGTTTACGTCCAATGCCCCTACCCCACCCCCTACAAACAACACACACCCCTCCACCTCCTAAACCGAAAGAGGAGACACAGTTGTGCAAGAAGCTAGAGGTTCAGCTATTCAGTAAAACCCATTGTCCCTACAATAAGCTAATCGCCACAAAAAAACCTGTTTGTTGAAATAGCCACTTGCCATAAGTAATTTTTACAAACACGTTTTAGCTTTATAAAGAAATTATAAGATATTGCACTCCATATAGTGTTATTCATTATCTTCATCTTGTCTGATTTGTGTGTACTATATTAAATGATCTTTATAACAAGTATTGTCCATAACATATTTCAATGTATTGTTTATTTAAAAGTCAGTTATTTAAAATAATATTGACTTACAATAGTTTCGCATAAAAAATTATAAAGTCAAATTAGTTCTCATTTAACTTAATGAAGAGGGAAAAGATTTAATAATAACTATGTAAAAGGAAGATAATGATAACTGCTGTATGCTTCAATTGTGAAACTAAACTTAAAATAAAGTTAAAAAGAACTTAAGGGATTTCGGTAGCATACCATTCTTAGGTTTGTCCAAAATGAATCTTGACGATACAAACTTACTGCCTAAAACTATACTGTCCAATAGTTTTCATTGAAGTATGCAGTTTTATAAAAAAAACAAATCTGAAAAAATATATCAATAACTGCTAAAAAGTGTTAGTTACAATAGTTTCGCTCTTAAAAATGTCATCTATATCTTCAAATGTTTAGCGCGAAACTATTGTAAGTCAATATTTCTTAAATATCTCATACAGAATTACATGAATTATTTCTTTTCTTCTCAAATAATAAATGGATACCATTTCTTTATTACATGCCAGAGAATAAAGTTCTTAAATGCATTTATGATGAAAATAAGATGTTTTTTGCTTCTCCTGTAAAATTTTCTAAAAGTGAGTTACAATAGTTTCGCGTTAAGCCCTCGAACTTAATATGTTTTAAATACAGAAATATCCCACTTCTAACACCACTTGAGTCTGCAGTTAAACTCTGAATGCTCGTTAGTAACATGACAATTCACCTTTTCCACACAATTTCACCTTTCATCATATTTGGAGCGAATAAGGCTTCCTGTGTGTATTAAAGCCACAAATCGTTAAGGAAATATAGTGACACAGCCAAACAATCGCTATTTTTGAGAGTTCTGGAAAAGTTAATCAACGGTGAAAATATTACCAGAATCATATGATAAACAAAGAAGATAAGACTATTTAAATGTTCTTTTGAAAAGGATATGGAAGTCGCCACAGTTCTAAATAACCATAATTATATGGAATATTTATAAATATTCTAATTAAGTGATTTATAGAGGGAATATGACAGCAAAGGTATGAAAAATAAGTATACTAAAGTGTTATATATGTAATAGCTAGAGTATGGTATCGTCGAGCTGGTTGATTTAAACATCTAGATGTGCGTAGCTTTAATTAACCTACGAGATGAGACCATACTCTGTTTGTTTTGCAGCATGTCCATTTCATGTGTCTGCCATACTCTAACTTCCAATAACTGGTGGTTAGAGTACACCATTTATTCTGACAGGCGTTAGTTTCAATAAACCTATTTACACCTGCGCAAATACAAAGGGAATTTCAGTGGACATGCTACAATACAATATATGGTCAACAAGAAGAAGTATTCCTATGCAATACAATGTCCCCCCCCCCCACCCACCCCCCATCGCCCCCCCCCCCCCCCACCCAACCCCGCACCCTACTGGTCATTGTGTGATAATTGTTTGTTGTTGTTTTTTTGTTTTTTGGAGGATAATTAATTATCTCCGCCCATTCCTGCATCCCAGTTCGATTGGAACCAACTTTTACCCTATTGAAAGATAACTTCTGGTACAAATAAATGTTACTACACTGCAGTATTTGTCTCCCTTTCTTTTCAAATTGACAGAGATGGAGAGTTAAAATTAATCATGTATTCTACAAAAGAGGGCCTTGGCTGACAAAAGGTAATTTGACCACCAATTAACAGGTGGAACATACGCATTAGTAGATCAGTATTATAAATGTGAAGATCGGCAGTATATCAATTTCAAAGCAGTCCCAAAAGGTACATGTTTAAGTCCACATTTCTCTTCATTACAGTGTTACTCCCTGACATAGTCCAAGGTAAAACAAGACTAATGGTATGTAAAATGATCCCAATACTTCGTAATTTCTTTAAGTTTGGGCTGTGTTCAGTATTTTGTAATTAAGTATTGTAATTTAGGTTAAGCCCAATGCCGTGTTATGTGTTGTAGTTTGTTTTATGCGTAATGTCTTGTTATTTAGTGTAGTTTCGGGCTGTGCCCAGTGCCTTGTAATTTGTTGTAGTTTAGGTTTTGTATAATGTCTTGTAATTTAGTGTAGTTTGGGCTCTGTATAATGCCTTGTAATTTGTTGTAGCTTGAGTTGTGCATGTCTTGTAATTAAATTTTGTTGTAGTTTGAGTTGTGCATAGTGTGTTGTACTTTTATGTAGTTTGGGTTATGCATAATGGCTTGTAATTTGTTGTAGTTTGGGTTATGCATAATGCCTTGTAATTTGTTGTAGTTAGGGTTGCACATACTGCATTGTAATGTGTTGTATTTTAGATGGTGCCCAATTTATTTGTATCTTGAAATAAACAATGATATGGTGTTTTATAAAGAATTTTGTAAAAATGGAATATTTTTTGTTAACGATATAGTAAACGAAAACTGTATATTCTTACCGTTTGAAGACTTCTCGGATAAATTCGATATACATGTTCCATTTTTGACATATTTAGGACTAGTAAATGAAATTCCAAGAAAGTGGAAAACAATAATAACAAATAAAAAAAGACTCGAACAGCCGATACATAACAACATAAACAAACTAAAAAAAGCAAAACAGATAAATAAAATGTTTTATCCAGACTTTTTAAATCTTATAGTAGAATTGCCTACAATTCACAACAAAAATGGAACACAGGTTTTTAACCAGGTTCTGAGTAGAGATAGCTGGGAAACTCTATACAATCAACCTTTCCGTATAGTTGATGACGCATATCTTCAAAGCCTTCAATACAAAATATTCCATAGAATTGTGTTTACAAATGCGAGACTATATAAATGCGGATTGTCAGAAACAGAACTATGTACATTTTGTAATAACACAAAAGAAACAATGATTCATTTGTTTTATGATTGCATGTGGTCAAAGAATGTCTTAATACATTTATTTTACCAATTAAGAGACAAGTGCGAAATCTCAGTCGAAATGAACCCCGAAAATATTCTTTTGGGCCCAGAATGCTCTTCAATTTCAGATATCATAATATATATATGTTTACTTATTTACAAAAAATATATTAACTCATGCAGATTGAAAAAATGACTACCTAATGTCGCAATCTTTATTGAAGAACTAAAACGTTTTAAAAATCTTGAATTGTACTCAACATACATGTACCCCATACTGAAGTCAAATCATATCAAAGCAAGATGGAATATTGTTCAAAATATGTTGATCAATTAAGGCTTTCATATTGCATATTTGTCTATTGTTTATACTTTTATAAAGTTGGCGAGTGGTAAAGTGTTAAACAAAGTAGATATGTTCCCTCTAATTCTCCCCTTTTCTTATCTGTAAATTATATATGATAACTGATATACATTTGATGTCTGAATAAAATATTAAAAACAAAAATAAAAAATTATTTGTATCTTGAGTTATGCCTAATAAGTTATAAACCACAGCATGTCAAATAAGTTATAAATCACTGTATGTCAAATAAGTTATAAACCACAGTATGTCAAATACGTTATAAACCACAGCATGACAAATAAATTATAAACCACATCATGTCAAATAAGTTATAAATCACTGTATGTCAAATAAGTTATAAACCACAGTATGTCAAATACGTTATAAACCACAGCATGACAAATAAGTTATAAACCACAGCATGTCAAATAAGTTATAAACCACTGTATGTCAAATAAGTTATAAATCACTGTATGTCAAATAAGTTATAAACCACAGTATGTCAAATACGTTATAAACCACAGCATGACATATAAGTTATAAACCACAGCATGTCAAATAAGTTATAAACAACAGTATGTCAAATACGTTATAAACCACAGCATGACAAATAAATTATAAACCACAGCATGTCAAATAAGTTATAAATCACTGTATGTCAAATAAGTTATAAACCACAGTATGTCAAATACGTTATAAACCACAGCATGACAAATAAGTTATAAACCACAGCATGTCAAATAAGTTATAAACCACAGTATGTCAAATACGTTATAAACCACAGCATGTCAAATAAGTTATAAACCACAGCATGTCAAATACGTTATAAACCGCAGTATGTCAAATAAGTTATAAACCACAGCATGTCAAATAAGTTATAAACCGCAGTATGTCAAATAAGTTATAAACCACAGTATGTCAAATACGTTATAAACCACAGTATGTCAAATAAGTTATAAACCACAGCATAACAAATAAGTTATAAACCACAGCATGTCAAATACGTTATAAACCGCAATAGTCATATTACAAAGTGTTAACAAATTGTTATGTTTAAAGATAAACTAGTAATCGAGTCCATACCCAGCCTTTAAGAAACGAAATAAAAGATCAGGTATAAAATCACAAATAGTTTACTTCATCTTACCAGTTTATCAAATACATTCTTGAAAAATAAACATCATAAAGATGAATTGGCTACTGTAGTTGCATTGATTGTGTGCGAAGTTGACCAGGGTTTACTTACTTTTTTTATTATTTTTCTCAAAGAAAAATGTGTTTTCTACATATTTGTTACATCACGAACATCACAAATATTTAAAAAAAAATGTAAATGAAAGGGAGAGAAATACTGCGGTCATATTTAATTTAATAACATTGTTGGTACCGAGAGTTATCTTGTCCGATAAGCACAACAATGGACGAATACAATGACAATTTTTAATTATATGCAGCATGTTTACGGCTATAATAATGCTAACTAATAAGTGTGTGTCCATTTAAGTGCGATATGAGCGTATACGATGGCCACTCCGCACAATTTAATTTGTATAATATTTTATTGCTTGATGTTATTTACATAAATACGAGTACATGTGATATAAAAATTACAATAATAAATAACATTTACAAATGGATTTGACCACGTCAGTTACGGTCCACTCCGCATAATTTGATCAGGAAGACATCCCCCATAGAGTCATAAACGTAGCTGGGCAAATCAGATTAGCCATAGCCCCCATACAACAGCTAGCGGGATGAGACTGACTGCCCTGACTATTACGGGTGTCTTCTAACCAGACATTTCATGGTGTCATCAACGTTTACCGCATAGTAATACGTCAATTGTTTACTGCAGTTTCAAAAAGCACTACATATAAGGTAATAAATGTATTATTTCGTCGGATAATGTATTATTTTGTCGGATAATGTTTTATTATTTCGGCGGATAATGTATTATTATTTCGTCGGATAATGTATTATTTCGTCGGATAACACTCTCATTGAAGCAGCTACCCTAAGGTTAAAGGTACACTACTTTTATTTTCAACCGTAACGGACATGGTGCAGGTGTTGTGCCCACTTTTAACGTATGCAAGTATCATGCATTGGTCGTGAGACACACGCATTTGTGTGTCAAATCACGCTCACATGCATACATTTTACGTTAGACCCAAATGGTTTTTGTCTGCGGTTTTTTAAATAAAATTTAGTATATTTTATATACCAAAAATCAATAAAAAAAATTAGTAGGTCTATAGTTTAACCAGGATTTCCATATCATTTCCGTATATTGTGTGGCTTAAATTAATTCAGTTGCAATGTATGGATATATGAACAGTATAACAATTATACCTCTTATGTAAGCTCAACTTCCTGAAATTCAAAAACAGACCTTCTCGACCATCGCCCCTTAGCTCCCATTTCACGCTTGACTTTCACTGGGCCTTGACAGCTATGTTAATGTATAATATTACCGTCAAATTTGCAATTAAATTTCCCGATTTCACCAGGCGTTTACTGATTTGAAACTAACCCCACCCCACCCTACCCACACTCCCGATAGAAAGTTACGCGACCTTTAACAATCACAAATTAGGCTGTAAATAATCCATTTGGCACTGCACGCTACCTGCTTGATGCTTAAGCGCAGAGCTCGTGGGATACAACTAATAGTACATCTGTTTACACAAACATGCGGTATTGAAACTGTTTATTTGACACATATTTCAAAGTTTAATTCTATGTTATTGACGGGATTGCGTAATTCCCTAAGTTGTTCTTCGTCAACGGTTTCATTTTCATTTTAATAAGAATATTCTTTTAACAACTGTTATTAAAAGTACACTACATACGTCACACCTTTTATATCTTAAACACAACTTCCGTATTTTATTTAAACAATATCGTATTGTGACCATATCAATGTTTGGCTACTTGTAACTGCTCTGTCAATATTTGAAACACGAAAGGCAATGTTGTTTTCTTGAATAAAGTTCGTTTGCCTTTATGTCACTTCAACTGATTTATAATCGATACAACATGATAATTAAATTGAAAATGTAAATCCCAATTTACTTAAGGAATTACACTTTCTGATTGAACCGTACATTTGAACAGCGTATTTTTGCATTACTGAACGTAACATAATAGCAGGTAAGTTCTCATTTTTTTCTATTTAATACAAAAGTTAATGGTAACATGAAGTCCACACTCTATTGCACCCAGCTGTACCGGGATTCTCTGGAGGTTTTCAAGATGGAGGAGCTATAATCCTTAGAATGGCACACACACACACACACACACACACACACACACACACAGAGAAGACACTAGCTTGCGACCATAGGTCAAAATAACAGGTGGGTCAAGTGCATCTCTATTCCGACGGTAGCTGCAGTGGGTGATCATGGGTTATCACGGCACGTGTATGTCTATTCCGACGGTAGAATGTAGTGGGTGGTCATGGGTTATCACGGCACGTGTATGTCTATTCCGACGGTAGACTGTAGTGGGTGGTCATGGGTTATCACGGCACGTGTATGTCTATTCCGACGGTAGACTGTAGTGGGTGGTCATGGGTTATCACGGCACGTGTATGTCTATTCCGACGGTAGACTGTAGTGGGTGGTCATGGGTTATCACGGCACGTGTATGTCTATTCCGACGGTAGACTGTAGTGGGTGGTCATGGGTTATCACGGCACGTGTATGTCTATTCCGACGGTAGACTATAGTTAGTTAGTTAGTTAGTTAGTTTACTTGTTGCTTGTTTTGAATGGTGTTTAACGTCGTTTTTAGCAAATGTTATGCCATATATGATATGTTTTGTGGTAGAGGCAGACCCACCCCCACCCCATCCCCATTTTTCTTGAGTAGAACCAGTAATGTGTACCTACCGCGCCATCCGTAATATTCGACATTTTCTCACTTGACAAGTCGATCTCCCATTACTCATCGGGCGGGAGTCTAGAGAAAATGTCCATGTATATTCAAACGGTAGTCTACTATATTATTACACTATTATTCACGTGCATGCCTTTTCAAACTCGTGAGTGTCGGGTGTATTCTTGAGCCACGCAATGAAAAAAAACTGCTCAATGGTTATACAATGCTTACTAGTATACTGAACAGAGAGCACTACTTAACGTTAACTTCTCAGTGGGACCTACTTTACATCCAACAGTGCTTTGACGTAGATTAGCTATCAATAATTAAAATCGTATTATTATTTGAATATATTTAAAAACAAGAGGCTCAAACGGTCATAAGGTCGCTCTACTGTAACAATTGAGAGGAAGCGAAATTTACATTTAAATCATGTTATGAAATTTATCTCACTTTGTGAAGTTTACCTCCCTTTACGAAATTAACATCTCTTCAGCACATGGTTTATGTCATATATTCTTACGGATGGCGGGAGGTTCTACCCAGGAAAAGAATGTGGTCTGCCTCCACCACAAAAAATCGACCGTCATATATATTACATGTGTTGAAAATGACGTAAAACAACAAACAAACTAAAACAAACAAAGGTCATATAATTAGTCTCCCTTCAGACATGCCAGCGCCAGGGGGCGGACACACATCTAATGTAGCGCAACAGTTATGTTTGTTTGTTTGTTTGTTTGTATGGTCGTATATGACGGTCGATTTGTTTGTGATGGAGGCAGACCACCCACTTTTCCTGGGTAAAACCAGTACTGTACACCTCCCGACATCCGTAAGAATCGACATTTCCTCACTTCCAAGTCGAGCTCCCAGTGGGATTCGAACCCGCAGCGGTGACAGGCGAGAAGGTCCCAATTGTGGTCCCCTGACGAAGGCTGGACCGGACAAAAACACGAAATGGCCATTTCTGTGGTCACGTCATTTTTGTGGACACGTCAAAATGCCAAAATGCCAAAATGTCAAGGAAATACAAACATAAAATGTTGAAGTTAGGAACTGGAGACAAACATTGCATGATCTTGACCCATGCCCTTGAACCGATGCGTGGCACTGGTCTATTGACGATATATACATACACATATCAAGTTTCATCCCATCAGTTTAGGGGATATGGACCGAATTCGAAAATGATACATATACAACACAACAAATGCATGAACTTGTCTCGTGACATTGATCTTGACAACAGGATTCCAAATTTTATACATGACAAACAGTATATTAATGATATATGCGCACACTTAGTTTCATTCCAATAACCTCGAAACCGTTCAGGAATATGACCAGGAAACGAAAAGGGCACGACCTTGACAATGAAGAACGCCACAACGAAAATGGTATGCACCACACCATTTATTAATGATAATAACACACATAAATGTTCACCCAGATATATGCCAATCTGAACAAAACATCACAATACAATACTATTTAGGTAAACTAATGCGTCAACAAACTGAATTTCAGTTATTTATATTTGTTTACATGATCAAGGGTAACTATGCCACGTAATCTTGAGTATTTTATGCTCATTGCCAAACGCGTTCAACTCCTCAGGTAGCATAATAAGTCGGTCTGACTGATGATCCACGTATGTCATCAGCCAGGCGCCGTCTATCTCCGAGTGTTGCAATCCATTAAGCCCAGAAGTTTTTCCAGACGGCGGATCAGTATTCAGGATTAGTCACTACCACTCAATAGATGGCTTCCAGCAGTGGTGTTCTCTTTTGCACCACGGCTAGCTGGATGCTTTTTCAGTAGACCTACTCATCCTCTGGACCTCATATCTTCACTCCTTTCCAAGACACTGATCATTGTCCACATTGAAAGCGCGTAGCAGGGAAGCCTCTGCAACCGATTTTGCTGGACAAATGTATGCATGCCAGCCTCGTTCTTTACAGATCTTCAGTAGCTCTGTATGCTTGACTTCCTTGCTCTCATACGCTATCTGGTATATATTTCTCCATGACACATTAAGTTTCACCATTACAAGTTGTTTGAACTTCGAGGGACCACAGAATAACATCAGATCTGAAATTGGTCTGGACAACGTCAGGAAACACTACTTGCTCGAATCTGCCTTTATTGCCCAGCTTTCTGCTCTATGAAGAACCGAACCGTACTGCTCTGAGTAAGTCTTTCGCCTTTCTTTCACAGATGGTATAAAGGTTGAGTCAAACTTTTCTTGACCCTCTTGTTCTTCCGTTATATTGCCATTGTATCGGACAGCACCCAGAGGACTTGTCATGCCTACATCTGTAGTGGCATTGTGTATCCACAATTTGACAGAAAGATAGGATATGTTACATGGTTCTTCGTCGCCTAAACAGTGAAGATGCAGGGTCATAAGTAAATTTCCGTCGAAAACATTGGTTGATGATGGTAGAAGGTCGTACAATGAATGTTAATGAATTGTATTAGCATGGGCTCGTACTTTCAAATATTGCCTCGGTCACCCGGCCCGCTTATGATTTTTTCGCTACGCTATTCTATGGGGATTCAGAACCAGACTATCTGTAAGACATATGCATGATACGGTCTTGGCGGACCGAGGCTATTCCAAATAGCATGCAAATGCATTTATATAGGGTATATTCCATCTTGTTCAAGCACTCTGCAACTCTATCTCTACTGCTTTCGCTTGTCTGGCTTCTTCCTCAACAGCCGTCCTCGTCTTGAATCAGTTTCCTTCGTACCGTTGTATTTGCCACTTTCCATCAATTCTTTGTTGTACTGTCCTTCACATGTTGTTATTACAGTGTCTTTGTGGCGAGGCATGCTATCTGCCTGTTATACTACCTGACTAGCAGACCTGTTCTGGTTTCAATATGAGCTTTACACTCCGTCGCATCCCTTGCGTCTCTTAAAGTTACGACCAGTCTTGGCTACTTTAAACCCTTCAAAAATAGATGCTAGAGGTAGTTCTGTATACGTTCGCCACTGTGCTTTCCTCTTTGATCGTGCGATAACCGGACAGATTGTGGACCCACCCTATGATGACTTCTACCTGGAAGGACGGTAACGTTTGATGTTTGTCTTCAATCTTGTCATATCGTGCCCTTACTGGTTTATTCTCTTGTTGCTCTGGCTTCTTCCAAGACATTACGTGCATGATGTGTGGCTTTATATGCGTTATTGTAGACATGTGTATCTAAAGGACAAAAGAAACGCAACTCTGTATTAATAATCAAATATCTTGGTGTGTATTTCTCTCAGACGTTGAAATAGTATTGTTATAGTGCATTTATGCACGCCAAGATGGACAGAAACCATACGCTGCGGAATTCCGCACAACAACTATCTGACGGCGTCTTCACGCTCCTCTTTGACGGCGTCTTCACGTCTCACACCACAATTAATTTTCCATAGGGTCCCATTGTAATGTTTTTGTTCGTGGCATAGAGATAAAAAATATTTTGCAACATGTATTTATGCTTAAATTCTTCATTGATCCAATATCTGCATGCTATTAACTTTTAACGAATATTTACCAGATTGAACTTTTTTTAATTTCATGCTTGCCTGACACCTATCAAAATGTAGACAAAAATACAACCCCGTGGAGATTAGACCCATGATGTGTAAAATGAGGCAGAATTAGCTAGAAATCTTATATCAACATGCATTTTTCTGGGATCTCTTCCTAAAATGCTGTAGATTTAGAACCTGGTAAAGATAAATCAATGTATCCTGTAAAATGTAGAAAAGCGAACTCGTTTTTTTTATCTACCTCCTTCATCTGTAGGGCAGGAGTATTCAAGGGAGATAATAGTGGTGTGAGTCCTTAAGGTCATTTTTTTTTCTAATGATCACCTCAATAATAATTGAACATGTATACAAATCAATTACACGCTGAAAAGTGCTAAAAGTTTGATTCCATGTGTATTGCTTTTCAAATTATTCAAGTTTTAGTGACCTAGGGTATTGGTCGAAATTCAGGCCGAGCACCTTTAATATTTTGAAAATCTACTGTAGTGATAAGGATTTTGCATTTTCCTGGTCATTTGTGCTCAGCTATGTCTGAAACTTTCAAATATACATGAAAAGGCATCTCTACATCTGAATATAGCATAAAAATGATCTTTAAGAAATGATTATTGAGAAAAATGCTGAAAATAATAAACTCAAACTAAGGGTTACCCGTCAAAATTTTGATTTTCCAGGAAAAGTAACAGTCTCTCGCTTTAATTTTGACATTTTTTCAAAGTAGTCTGTCTTCATTGATATGTGTGTTTGTTTTACAAGCCAATAGCTGTAAAATAAAGCTAACATTATGCTTATACCTGTATAGGTTTTGAACATATAGTTAATTTTTAGTTAAACATGGTATCAAGAAAAATTTCTGCTAATTCCCGCAATATGAAGATAACTTGAAGTAACTATACATACACAGACGGGATTTCTGAATAACCGTGTTAACTGTGTCCTAACATGTCTGAAACGTTCACAGATACACAAAACATGCTTAGAGGTGAAGGATGTAAGGTACCCGTTCTGCAGTTCTAAAGCGCAAGGGCTTAGAGAAGAATGATGGAAATTCCCATTCTGAAGCTCTAAATTGCAAGGCATTAGAGATGAATGATGAAAGATACCTGTTCTGCAGCTCTAAAGCGCAATGCCTTAGCATTAAAGGATGAAAGATACTCGTTCTGCAGCTCTAAAGCGCAATACCTTAGAGATGACGGATGAAAATGCCATTCTGCAGCTCTAAAGCGCAATGCCTTAAGAATAACGAATAAAGATACCCATTCTGCAGCTCTTTCTTAACGTCTCACACCACAATTAATTTTCCATAGGGTCCCATTGTAATGTTTTTGTTCGTGGCATAGAGATAAAAAATATTTTGCAACATGTATTTATGCTTAAATTCTTCATTGATCCAATATCTGCATGCTATTAACTTTTAACGAATATTTACCAGATTGAACTTTTTTTAATTTCATGCTTGCCTGACACCTATCAAAATGTAGACAAAAATACAAACCCGTGGAGATTAGACCCATGATGTGTAAAATGAGGCAGAATTAGCTAGAAATCTTATATCAACATGCATTTTTCTGGGATCTCTTCCTAAAATGCTGTAGATTTAGAACCTGGTAAAGATAAATCAATGTATCCTGTAAAATGTAGAAAAGCGAACTCGTTTTTTTTATCTACCTCCTTCATCTGTAGGGCAGGAGTATTCAAGGGAGATAATAGTGGTGTGAGTCCTTCACGCTCCTCTTTACGTAAACCTGGCGTAAAAAAACTTCTTAATTCGACAAAAAACGTTGGATTCTTGATAAATGATGTCGTGCGAAACAAATATGAGCAAAAATGGCATGTGTTCCCGAGTACATATGCCACAACCCGTGCATCGCGTGCATTTGTTAAATTTTGTATTTTATGCTTTACTTAAGAATACTTTTCAAAATCAAATACGGTGGAAATATCGGTGACGATTTTCGATCAGTTGTAAATTAACAAAAGATTATTTGAACAAAAAACACTTCATATATAGAAATTTAAAAAGATCGGACAGGGAAAGTGGCATTCAAGGAGGACAGTCAACCACAAAACACAGAAACAAACACGCAAACAGACAAACAAGAAGGCAAAAGTAATAATAAATGCAAATGACATCACAAACACAAAAGGGTTGACAATAGGGCTACCGCCTTGGAACGGTCAATGGCAAAGTAGGCCATTGGGGGGTGGGGGGGGGGGGGGGGGGGGTTAAACCGGTTCTAGGGTGCACCAAACCTCACACTTACCCTACTGTCATCCCATTAAAACAGGACAGTGTAAATAAAGAAATCCCCGTCATGATCTAATCTCTAACCAACAAGGCAGCATCAATAGGCAATATAAGTAAAACACAAATATGCTCGTGTAAATATAATACAAAAAAACAATAGCCTAGAAAGCCACAATGTCGGTACTTAATGACTTGGCAGAAGCTAGAGCAACAAGAGAAAAGATCATTAAGGGCACGACAAGAAAGATCATAGACAAACATCAAACGCCACCGTCCCAATGGGCTTTAGGTAGGCGTCATCATAGGGTCCACAGCCTGTCCGGTCATCGTACACTTAAAGAGAAAAGCATAGTGGCGAACTGTAAAAGGGTCCACCACCAAGCAGGCAGTACGTTGCAAAATGATAGGGTCATAAACTCTTTTGATAAACTTTTTAACATGTTTAACAAAGATAGTATGAAAGTGATCATGACCAAGAATCTTACGAAGTTTATAAATCACATCACATATACCGATCCTTAAGTATACATACGAACATCTGTGTGTTATGTTGCCTAATAAGTAATGCTATCTAGTCTGGTCGAGAATACAAGCTGACGGGGATTTCTTTATGTACACTAATCCGTCTTATTGAAATGAAAATAGGTAAAAGAGTGAAGTGTGATGCACCCTAGAACCTGGTTTAAACCCAACAGAGGTATGATGTCACCGGCAGTTTGAAGGCGGTAACCCTATTGTCAGCATTTCATGATTGTGGTGTCCGGTACCCTAGTGTCAACCGTTCATGTGTGTGGTGTCCGGTACCCCTAGTGTCAACCTGTCATGTGTGTGGTGTCCGGTACCCCTAGTGTCAGCCTGTCATGTGTGTGGTGTTCGGTACCCCTAGTGTCAACCGTTCATGTGTGTGGTGTCCGGTACCCCTAGTGTCAACCGTTCATGTGTGTGGTGTCCGGTACCCCTAGTGTCAACATGTCATGGTTGTGGTGTCCGGTACCCCTAGTGTCAACCTGACATGTGTGTGGTGTCCGGTACCCCTAGTGTCAACATGTCATGTGTGTGGTGTCCGGTACCCCTATGTTCAACATGTCATGTTTGTGGTGTCCGGTACCCCTAGTGTCAACATGTCATGGTTGTGGTGTCCGGTACCCCTAGTGTCAACCTGTCATGTTTGTGGTGTCCGGTACCCTATTGTCAACCTGTCATGTCTGTGGTGTTCGGTACCCTATTATCAACCTGTCATGTCTGTGGTGTCCGGTACCCTATTGTCAACCGTTCATGTTTATCGTGTCCGGTACCCCTAGTGTCAACCTGTCATATTTGTGGTGTCCGGTACCCTATTGTCAACCTGTCATGGTTGTGGTGTCCGGTACCCCTAGTGTCAACCTGTCATGTTTGTTGTTTGATCTGTATGTGTGTTTTGGTTGATTGTTTGATCTGTACGTGTGTTTTGGTTGATTGTTTGATCTGTATGTGTGTTTTGGTTGATTGTTTTTATCTGTACGTGTGTTTTGACTGATTGTGTTCTGTGTATGTTACATTTCCTGTTCGACGTTTATACTTACTTTTAGGTCAAACAGTCAACCAATTTTAAGTCAATTTGGGTTAAAGGGTCAAGTTAGGTCAAAAGGGTCAAGTTAGGTCAAAAGGTTCAAATGGGGTCAAAAGGGTCAACTAAGGTCATAAAGGCAGTTAATTTGATCAACTAAGGTCATACAAGTCCAGACTCTATTGTGCCCATAGCGACCAGGGTTCTCCAGGCGTTTTAGTTGGCGGAGGGACTTTAAAACTTAGAAATAACAACAACAACACAACTAAGGTCATACGGTGAGTCAATTTGAGTTCAAGAGTCGGCGAGTCAGTTTGAGTAAGAGGTTCATTTTAGGTCATACAGCAAGTAAGTTTCAGTTAATTTGAGTAAGAGGGCCAACTTGTGTTATACTCTGATTCAGTTTGAATTACATGGTCAATTTATGTCATACAGTGAGCCAGTTCGATTCAGTATGAGTTAGACGGTAACGTTAGGACACACAGCGAGTCTATTCGATTCAATATGATTTAGACCGTAACTTTAGGTCACACAACGATTCTATAGATGAGTTAAACGGTAACGTTAAGTCTCACATCAGTCAATATGAGTTAGACGGTAACGTTAGGTCACACAGACAGTCATTATGAGTTAAACGGTAACGTTAGGTCACACAGCCAGTCAATATGAGTTAGACGGTAACGTTAGGTCACACAGCCAGTCATTATGAGTTAAACGGTAACGTTAGATCACAGAGCCAGTCAATATGAGTTAAACGGTAACGTTAGATCACACAGCCAGTCATTATGAGATAGACGGTAACGTTAGGTCACACAGCCAGTCAATATGAGTTAAACGGTAACGTTAGATCACACAGCCAGTCATTATGAGATAGACGGTAACGTTAGGTCACACGGAAAGTCTATATGAGACAGACGGTAAAGTTAGGTCACACAGCCAGTCAGTATGAGTTAAACGGTAACGTTAGGTCACACAGCCAGTCATTATGAGATAGACGGTAACGTTAGGTCACACAGCCAGTCAATATGAGTTAGACGGTAACGTTAGGTCACACAGCCAGTCATTATGAGATAGACGGTAACGTTAGGTCACACAGCCAGTCAATATGAGTTAGACGGTAACGTTAGGTCACACAGCCAGTCATTATGAGATAGACGGTAACGTTAGGTCACACAGCCAGTCAATATGAGTTAGACGGTAACGTTAGGTCACATATCCAGTCAATATGAGACAGACGGTAACGTTAGGTCACACAGCCAGTCAATATGAGATACACGGTAACGTTAGGTCACACAGCCAGTCAATATGAGTTAGACGGTAACGTTAGGTCACACAGCCAGTCAATATGAGTTAGACGGTAACGTTAGGTCACACATCCGGTCAATATGAGTTAGACGCTAACGTTAGGTCACATTCAGCCAGTCAATATGAGTTAGACGGTAACGTTAGGTCAAACAGCGAGTCAATTCGATTCAATATGAGTTAGACCGTAACGTTAGGTCACACAACGAGTCTATAGATGAGTTAAACGGTAACGTTCAGTCACACATCAGTCAATATGAGTTAAACGGTAACGTTAGGTCACACAGCCAGTCAATATGAGTTAGACGGCAACGTTAGATCACACAACCAGTCAATATGAGTTAAACGGTAACGTTAGGTCACATAGCCAGTCATTATGAGATAGACGGTAACGTTAGGTCACACAGCCAGTCAATATGAGTTAGACGGTAACGTTAGGTCACACAGCCAGTCATGATGAGATAGACGGTAACGTTAGGTCACACAGCCTGTCAATATGAGTTAGACGGTAACGTTAGGTCACACAGCCAGTCATTATGAGATAGACGGTAACGTTAGGTCACACAGCCAGTCAATATGAGTTAGACGGTAACGTTAGGTCACACAGCCAGTCATTATGAGATAGACGGTAACGTTAGGTCACACAGCCAGTCATTAAGAGATAGACGGTAACGTTAGGTCACACAGCCAGTCAATATGGGTTAAACGGTAACGTTAGATCACACGGCCAGTCATTATGAGATAGACGGTAACGTTAGGTCACACGGCCAGTCTATATGAGATAGACGGTAAAGTTAGGTCACACAGCCAGTCAATATGAGTTAAACGGTAACGTTAGGTCACACAGCCAGTCATTATGAGATAGACGGTAACGTTAGGTCACACAGCCAGCCAATATGAGTTAGACGGTAACGTTAGGTCACACAGCCAGTCATTATGAGATAGACGGTAACGTTAGGTCACACAGCCAGTCAATATGAGTTAGACGGTAACGTTAGGTCACACAGCCAGTCATTATGAGATAGACGGTAACGTTAGGTCACACAGCCAGTCAATATGAGTTAGACGGTAACGTAAGGTCACACAGCCAGTCATTATGAGATAGACGGTAACGTTAGGTCACACAGCCAGTCAATATGAGTTAGACGGTAACGTTAGGTCACATATCCAGTCAATATGAGACAGACGGTAACGTTAGGTCACACAGCCAGTCAATATGAGATACACGGTAACGTTAGGTCACACAGCCAGTCAATATGAGTTAGACGGTAACGTTAGGTCACACATCCGGTCAATATGAGTTAGACGCTAACGTTAGGTCACACAGCCAGTCAATATGAGTTAGACGCTAACGTTAGGTCACACAGCGAGTCAGTTCGATTCAATATGAGTTAGACCGTAACGTTAGGTCACACAACGAGTCTATAGATGAGTTAAACGGTAACGTTAAGTCACACATCAGTCAATATGAGTTAAACGGTAACGTTAGGTCACACAGCCAGTCAATATGAGTTAGACGGTAACGTTAGGTCACACATCCAGTCAATATGAGTTAAACGGTAACGTTAGGTCACATAGCCAGTCATTATGAGATAGACGGTAACGTTAGGTCACACAGCCAATCAATATGAGTTACACGGTAACGTTAGGTCACACAGCCAGTCATTATGAGATAGACGGTAACGTTAGGTCACACAGCCAGTCAATATGAGTTAGACGGTAACGTTAGGTCACACAGCCAGTCATTATGAGATAGACGGTAACGTTAGGTCACACAGCCAGTCAATATGAGTTAGACGGTAACGTTAGGTCACACAGCCAGTCATTATGAGATAGACGGTAACGCTAGGTCACACAGCCAGTCATTAAGAGATAGACGGTAACGTTAGGTCACACAGCCAGTCATTATGAGATAGACGGTAACGTTAGGTCACACAGCCAGTCAAGTCAATATGAGATAGACGGTAACGTTAGGTCACACAGCCATTCAATATGAGATAGACGGTAACGTTAGGTCACACATCCAGTCAATATGAGACAGACGGTAACGTTAGGTCACACAGCCAGTCAATATGAGATACACGGTAACGTTAGGTCACACAGCCAGTCAATATGAGATACACGGTAGCGTTAGGTCACACATCCAGTCAGTATGAGTTAGACGGTAACGTTAGGTCACACAGCCAGTCCATATGAGTTAGACGGTAACGTTAGGTCACACATCCGGTCAATATGAGTTAGACGCTAACGTTAGGTCACACAGCCAGTCAATATGAGTTAGACGCTAACGTTAGGTCACACAGCCAGTCAGTATGAGATAGACGGTAACGTTAGGTCATACATCCAGTCAGTATGAGTTAGACAGTAAGGTTAGGTCACACATCCAGTCAATATGAGTTAGACAGTAACGTTAGGTCACACATCCAGTCAATATGAGTTAGATGGTATATGAGATTGATGGTAACGTTAGGTCACACGTCCAGCCAATATGAGTTAGACGGTAACATTAGGTCACACACCCAGTCAATATGAGATAGACGTTAACGTTAGGTCACACAGCCAGTCAATATGAGATAGACGGTAAAGTTAGGTCACACATCGAGTCAGTATGAGTTAGACGGTAACATTAGGTCACACAGCCAGTCTATATGAGTTAGACGGTAACGTTATGTCACACAGCCAGTCAATATGAGTTAGACGGTAACGTTAGGTCACACAGCCAGTCAGTATTAGTTAGACGGTAAAGTTAGGTCACCCATCCAGTCAGTATGATATAGACGGTAATGTTAGGTCACACAGCCAGTCAATATGAGATACACGGTAACGTTAGGTCACACATCCAGTCAGTATGAGTTAGACGGTAACGTTAGGTCACACAGCCAGTCAATATGAGTTAGACGGTAACGTTAGGTCACACATCCGGTCAATATGAGTTAGACGCTAACGTTAGGTCACACAGCCAGTCAATATGAGTTAGACGCTAACGTTAGGTCACACAGCCAGTCAGTATGAGATAGACGGTAACGTAAGGTCATACATCCAGTCAGTATGAGTTAGACGGTAAGGTTAGGTCACACATCCAGTCAATATGAGTTAGACGGTAAGGTTAGGTCACACATCCATTCAATATGAGTTAGATGGTATATGAGATAGATGATAACGTTAGGTCACACGTCCAGCCAATATGAGTTAGACGGTAACATTAGGTCACACACCCAGTCAATATGAGATAGACGTTAACGTTAGGTCACACAGCCAGTCAATATGAGATAGACGGTAAAGTTAGGTCACACATCCAGTCAGTATGAGTTAGACGGTAACATTAGGTCACACAGCCAGTCTATATGAGTTAGACGGTAACGTTATGTCACACAGCCAGTCAATATGAGTTAGACGGTAACGTTAGGTCACACAGCCAGTCATTATTAGTTAGACAGTAAAGTTAGGTCACCCAGCCAGTCAGTATGATGTAGACGGTAACGTTAGGTCACACAGCCAGTCAATATGAGTTGGACAGTAGCGTTAGGTCACACAGCCAGTCAATATGAGTTAGACGGTAACGTTAGGTCACACAGCCAGTCTATATGAGTTAGACGGTAACAATAGGTCACGCAGCCAGTCAATATGAGATAGACGGTAACGTTAGGTCACACAGCCAGTCAGTATTAGTTAGACGGTAACGTTAGGTCACCCATCCAGTCAATATGATATAGACGGTAACGTTAGGTCACACAGCCAGTCAATATGAGTTGGACGGTAACGTTAGGTCACACAACCAGTCAATATGAGATAGATGGTAACGTTAGGTCACACAGCCAGTCAATATGAGATAGAGGGTAACGTTAGGTCACACAACCAGTCAGTATGAATTAGACGGTAACGTTAGGTCACACAGCCAGTCAATATGAGCTAGACGGTAACGTTAGGTCACATGAGATAGACGGTAACGTTAGGTCACACAGCCAGTCAATATGAGATAGACGGTAACGTTAGGTCACACAACCAGTCAATATGAGCTAGACGGTAACGTTAGGTCACACAGCCAGTCAGTATGAGATAGACGGTAACTTTAGGTCATACAGCCAGTCAATATGAGCTAGACGGTAACGTTAGGTCACACAGCCAATCAATATGAGTTAGATGGTAACGTTATGTCACACAACCAGTCAATATGAGATAGATGGTAACGTTAGGTCACACAGCCAGCCAATATGAGATAGACGGAAACGTTGTCACACAGCCAGCCAGTATGAATTGAATTGAATTGGATTTTATAGTCGCACCAACAGCTAAGGTCATATGGCGACTTTCCAGCTTCCATTGGTGGGGGAAGACCCCAGGTGCCCCTCCGGGCAATTTTCGTGCACGGGCGGGCACCTGGGTAGAACCACCGACGTTCCGCAAGCCAGCTGGATAGCTTCCTCACATAAAGATTCCTAGGCCCCTGAGGGATCGAACCTACAGCGGTGAGGGGCAAGTGATTTCAAGTCAGAGACGTCAGCCAGTATGAGATAGACGGTAACAATAGTTCACACACCCAGTCAATATGAGTAAGACGGTAACGTAAGGTCGCACAGCCAGTCAATTTGAATGAATTTGGTTAAGAGGGAACATATCTTACATGTCATCTTTGGTCATACAGCGAGTCAATTGTATTCAATTTGAGCTATAGGGACGATTTAGGTTATAGAATGAGTCGGTTTGAGTCATTTTGAATAAGAGGGTCATTTTAGGTCATAAGGGTTAACTTAGGTCAAAAAATGAGTAAATTAAAGTAAGAGGTCATCTTCGGTCATACATCGAGTCAATTTGAGAGAGCCAACTTAGCCTATACAATGAAATGAACTAATTGAAGTCAATTTGAGTTAAAATTTCCATTTTATTTCAAGCCAGTTTGAGTTAGATCAACTCAGGTCATAAGGCGATTCAAACATAGGTGACTAAAAAGGAAACACATAGTTCTGGTATGTCAATGAAGCTAATATCCAAGGCGGAGATTTGAGTACTTACACTTTTAAGAAAAACACATGTTGTCCCACAAACAACTCAAAAGTGCGATAGAGCACATGGCCAATATTAGTGGGAACACGACCTGTGGACAATAGCGGGCGGAGCTAGAAATTAAATGTTGGAGTTATCGATTGGTAGTTTCGACATCCAATGTCTAGCCTACTGTCCATGTGTCAAGTTCCTAAATACATTGGCCATATGTTTAACCCTTAACCCGCTAAGCACGACTATAATAGCCTTTGCGACCATTGTAAACCCAGATCATCCTGCGAAAAAGAAAGAATAGTTCATTATATGTAGCGGGTTAAGGGTTAATTGTATTTCAGAAATATGTATGGGGCGGCATGTGATTTTCTTACAGGTGTACTATCAATTGTCTCAAAATAAGCCTGACTCACAATCGGAACTATGTATTTGGAGGAACGTGCTGTTACAAAACAGAATCTTCTTCATCCTTGCATAGGCCATAATAAATTAATTACGAGTTTCTCATCCAAATTTATTTCAAAATAGGGGCGGGGTGAAATTTTATTTTTTATTTTTTATTTTATTTTAAATGGAAATTGGCCTCGGAAAAAGGCAAAAAAAGTAAAACATACTACTGAGTACTTCCAAGATTGAAAACAGATTTTAATGGTGTTTCTTACTTTCAGTAATTATTTTTTATTTATTTATTATTATTATTTTTTTTATTTTTTTTTTTTTGAAGAAATAAAAATTACCGGGGCGGCATACAAAAACGGGACGGGCGGGAATGAGAATCTAGCAATTAATTTATTATGGCCTTATCTATCTGTTCAAAATATGTTCAGTTAAAGATGCATTGTTTTTTTCATAACTTCAATTCTAGGTCGGCATTCCTGAGCATAGTGCCAACAAGACGATGTTTTGCCTACCCTTGATGCAGCAGAGAAAGTGTTCATTGAACTAAAACACTGTATGCTCCAAAACAAATACTCCTGTATCCCCAATCTTGATGCACCAATGAATACTATTTCTAAGTTTGCTCCAAAATAAATACACAGTATGACGGCTGATTGATCGACAAGCTGTTTCACAGAGGGTCAGCCTTTTTTTCTGCTTTCAGATCTGCAATATTCATTTTCGTTCTTGTTGTTAAAACGTTTAAGAAAAAAACCCAGTTAGAATTAGGTTGTAATGGTTTTATGGATGTCTGCGGCTGCATTAAATGTGCCGGAATTCGACGCGCTAATCCAAGTTTCAAAGAGTTGCAGACGTTAATTTAAAAAGCATACGAAATATAGATGAGCGAGTCATATTATAAGAAAAACAAATCAAAGAATAGAAGATATAAAAGAGGATATACATATCTAGAATAAATAATAATTCTTGGTTTGCATTCGGGAGGAGGCGCTGGTGCCTTGGTTGTTGCTTGTTTTGAAAACGAAGGGTTTTGGATTCGAAATGCTCTACCGTACATCGTGGTGATATTTGCTTTCTAACCACATGCTTATATTACGAATGTTATTATATTTATGAGCACGTTTGCCACCTTACTACAGACAAACGTATTGCTCTTCTTCAAAAATACTTTTACTAGAGATAAAACTGTATTTTTGGCCTGTAACAATAGCAAAGGGTTTTTAACTAACGGCAGTTTACAATACTAGTATGTGGACTTTCCAAAAGGTTTGTGAGGCACTTACATTCATTCCTATTAGATAATATACAAATTGTTGGTATCCCTATGCGTTTTTCTTTAACAAAGCCAACATCTCTGATATTCTTTTCTCGATTTGCATCTTTCAATTGAAAAAGGACAAATAAAAAGCAAATTGATGACAAGAGTGACGATTTTAATTTCGATATCGTTTATTATCCCTACTTAAACGGAGATGCTCCCAGGGCAATGTTTCTCAACTTGTTCAGTTTTCGACATCTTGTAGTTGAGTTGAGGACTTTGTACATTTTGTATAACTAAAAAGCGACAACATAACTGAATATGTCTATAAACATAAACTTCCAAAAACCATTGAAAAATGTGAAATATAGTATAATACATGTACTCACACCTCAGTATAAGACACGTACTCATACCTCATTACAAGATATATGATCACACCTCAGAATAAGACACGTACTCATACCTCAGTATAAGACACGTACTCACACATCAGTATACGACATGTACTCACACTTCAGTATAAGTCGAGTACTCAAACCTCAGAATAAGACACGTACTCACATCTCAGTATACACGTACTCACACATCAGTATAAGATTGTACTCAAACCTCAGAATAAGACACGTACTCACACATCAGTATACGACATGTACTCACACTTCAGTATAAGACGTGTACTCAGACCTCAGAATAAGACACGTACTCACACCTCAGTATAAGATAGATACTCACACCTCATTATAAGACATGTCCTCATACCTCAGTATAAGACGTGTACTCAAACCTCAGAATAAGACACGTACTCAATACTTATAGTAAGACACGTACTCACACCTCAAAATAAGATAGATACTCACACCTCAGTATAAGACATGTCCTCACACCTCAGTATAAGACGTTTACTCACACTCCAGTATAAAACACGTACTCATACCTCAATATAAAACACGTACTCACACCGCAGTGAAGACATTATAAGACATGTATTGACACCCCAGTATAAGACGTGTACTCACACCCAAATATAATACAGGTATTAACACCCCAGTATAAGACAGGTACTCATATCCAAGTATAAAACGTGTACTCATTCCCCAGTATACTCGTGTACTCACTCACTCATCAGTACAAGACATGTACTCACTCACTCAGCAGTACAAGACACGTTATCACTCACACATCAGTACAAGACACGTACTCACTCACTCATCAGTACAAGACACGTTCTCACACATCAGTTCAAGACACGTTCTCTCACAGCAATACAAGACACGTACTCACACATCAATACAAGACACGTACTCACACATCAATACAAGACACGTACTCACACATCAATACAAGACAC
Organism: Cyrtodaria siliqua; assembly: GCA_037043455.1. Classification (NCBI taxonomy): domain Eukaryota; kingdom Metazoa; phylum Mollusca; class Bivalvia; order Adapedonta; family Hiatellidae; genus Cyrtodaria; species Cyrtodaria siliqua. The sequence goes on along the minus strand of JAWPHD010000710.1, from coordinate 43,802 downwards.
TTACTCACACCTCAGTACAAGACGCGTACTCACACATTTATATAAGACGAGTACTCAAACCCCAGAATAAGACACGTACTCAATACTCATAGTAAGACACGAACTCACACCTCAGAATAAGATAGGTACTCACACCTCAGTGTAAGACATGTACTCAGACCTCAATATAAGACGTGCATTCACACTTCGGTAAAAGACGTGTACTCACACTCCAGTATAAAACATGTACTCATACCTCAGTATAAAACACGTACTCACACCTCAGTATAAGACATTATAAGACATGTACTCACACCCTAATATAAGACAGGTACTAACACTGCAGTATAAGACAGGTACTCATATCCCAGTATAAAACGTGTACTCATACCCCAGTATAAGACATGTACTCATACCTCAGTATAAGACATGTACTTACACCTCAGTATTATACATGTACTGACGCCACAGTATAAGACATGTACTCAAGCCTCTGTATAAGACATGTACTCACACCTCCGTATAAGACAACTGACTTGAATTGAATTGAGTTTTAAGGCGCACCAACATATGAAAGGTTATATGGCGCCTAACAGGCATAAACATGCCAGGCTCATCCTCCATACTAACACATCAGTACGAGACACGTACTCAAACATCAGTACAAGACACGTACTCACTCACTCATCTGTACAAGACACGTACTCACACATCAGTTCAAGACACGCACTCACACATCAATACAAGACATTTACTCACACCTCAGTACAAGGCGCGTACTCACACATTAATATAAGACGAGTACTCACACTTCAGAATAAGACACGTACTCATACATCAGAACAAGACAAGTACTCACACATCAGTACAAGACACGTACTCACACATCAGTTCAAGACACGTACTCACACATCAGTATAAAACACTTACTCACACCTCAGTATAAGACACGTACTCACATTTCAGTATAAGACACGTACTCACATTTCAGTACAAAACACGTACTCACACATCAATACAAGACACGTACTCACTCATCAGTTCAAGACACGTACTCACACCTCAGTTTAAGACACATACTCACATCTCAGTACAGGACACTTACTCACACCTCAGTACAAGACACTTACTCACACCTCAGTATATAACAAGTACTCAACCCTCAGTACAATACATGTACTCACACTCCAGTACAAGTCATGTACTCATACCCCAGTACAAGACAGGTACTCACACCTCAATACAAGACACGTACTCACACATCTGCACAAGACACGTACTCACACATCAGACCAAGACACTTAATAACACATCAGTACAAGTCACGTACTCACATATCAGGACAAGACAATAAGACACGTACTCACACCTCAGTATAAGACATTATAAGACAAGTATTCACACGCCAGTATAAGACATTTACTCACAACCCAATATAAGACAGATACTAACACCCCAGTATAAGACAGGTACTCATATCCCAGTACAAAACGTGTACTTATTCCCCAGTATAAGACATGTACTTACACATCAGTATAAGACATGTACTCAAGCCTCTGTATAAGACATGTACTCACACCTCCGTATAAGACAACTGAATTGAATTGAATTGAGTTTTAAGGCGCACCAACACATGAAAGGTTATATGGCGCCTAACAGGCATGAACATGCCAGACTCATCCTCCATACTAACACATCAGTACGAGACACGTACTCACACATCAGTACAAGACACGTACTCACTCACTCATCAGTACAAGACACGTACTCACACATCAGTTCAAGGCACGTACTCACACATTAATACAAGACACTTACTCACACCTCAGTACAAGGCGCGTACTCACACATTAATATAAGACACGTACTCACACATCAGTTCAAGACACGTACTCACACATCAGTATAAAACACTTACTCACACCTCAGTATAAGACACGTACTCACATTTCAGTATAAGACACGTACTCACACATCAATACAAGACGTGTACTCACACATCAGTACAAGACATTAGACATGTACTCACACCTCAGTACAAGACATTAGACATGTACTCACACATCAGTACAAGACGTGTACTCATAGTTCAGCATAAGAAGTGTACTCACAGCTCAGTACAAGATGTGTACTCACAGCTCAGTACAAGATGTGTACTCACACCTCAGTACAAGACGTGTACTCATAGTTCAGTACAAGAAGTGTACTCACAGCTCAGTAAAAGATGTGTATTCACACCTCAATACAAGACATGTACTCACACCTCAATACAAGACATATACTCATACCTCAGTATAAGACGCGTACTCACACATCAAAATAAAACATGTACTCACACATCAATATAAGACATGTACTCACACACACCTCAGTATAAGACATATACTCAAACATCAATACAAGACGCGTACTCACACATCAGTACAAGAAACGTACTCACACATCAGTACAAAACAGGTTTTAACACAGCAGTGTAAGACACGTACTAACACATCAATACAAGACACGTACTCACACACCAGTAGAAGACAAGTATTCACACATCAGAACAAGACACATACTCACACCTCAGTATATGACACGTTCTCCACCTCAGTAAAATACAAGTACTCACACGTCAGAACAAGACACGTACTCGCACCCTCAGTATGACATGTAATCACACCTCAATACAAGACATGTACTCAACCTCAATACAGGAACGTACTCACACCTCAATACAAGACACGTACTCAAACCTCAATATAAGACATGTACTCACAACTCATTATAAGACTTGAACTCACAACTCGTTATAAGTCATGTACTCACATCTCAATATAAGACATGTACTCAGACCACAGTACAAGAGATGTACTCACACCTCAGTACAAGACGTGTACTCACGCCTCAGTACAAGACATATAATCAGTACTCACACCTCAGTACAAGACATATACTCATACCGCAGTACAAGACATGTACTCACACTTCAGTACAAGACATGTACTCACACAACAGTACAAATCATGTACTCACAAATCAGTATTAGGCATGTACTCACACCTCAGTACAAAACATGTATGAACACATTATTACAAGACATTAGCACAATATAAGACGTGCCTAGGACGTGCACTCACACCTCAGTATAAGACGTGCACTCACACCTCAGTATAGGACATGTACTCACACCTCCGTTTAGGACATGTTCTCACACCTCAGTATAAGACGTGCACTCACACCTCAGCATAAGACATATTCTCACTCCTCATTATATGACATGTACTCACACCTCAGTATAAGACGTGCCTAGGACGTGCACTCACATCTCTCAGTATAAGACGTGCATTCACTCCTCTGTATAAGACATGAACTCACTCCTCAGTATAGGACATGCACTCACACCTCAGTATAGGACACGCACTTACACCTCAGTATAGAACGTGTACTAGCAACTCAGTATAAAACATGTACTCACACCACAGGATAAGACACGTACACACTCCTCATTATAGACATGTACTCACACCTCAGTATAGGACATGCACTCATATTTCAGTATATGACGTGCCTAGGACGTGCATTTACACCTCAGTATAAGACATGCACTCACACCTCTGTATAGGACATGTACTCACGCCTCAGTATAGGACATGTACTCACATCTCAGTACAAGACGTGTACTCGCACCTCAGTAAAGGACACGCACTCACACATCAGTGTAGGACGTATTCTCACAACTCAGTATAAGACACGTACTCACTCCTCATTATAGACATGCACTCACACCTCAGTATAAGACATGTACTCACTATTCATTATAGACATGCACTCGTACCTCAGTATAAGACATGTACTCACTCCTCATTATAGACATGCACTCATACCTCAGTATAAGACATGTACTAACACCTCAATATAGACATGCACTCATACCTCAGTATAAGACGTGTACTCACTCCTCATTATAGACGTGCACTCACACCTCAGTATAAGACGTGTACTCACTCCTCATTATAGAAATGCACTCACACCTCAGTATAGACATGCACTCACATCTCAGTATAAGACATGTACTCACACTACATTATAGACTTGCACTCATACGTCAGTATAAGACATGTACTAACACCTCAGTATAGACATGCACTCATACCTCAGTATAAGACGTGTACTCACTCCTCGTTATAGACATGCACTCATACCTCAGTATAGACATGCACTCACATCTCAGTGTAAGACACGTACTCACACCCCAGTGTAAGACACGTACTCACACCCCAGTATAAGACACGTACTCACTCCTCAGTATAAGACGTGTGCTCATTCCTCATCATAGACATGCACTCACACCTCAGTTAAGATAGGCACTCACACCTCAGTATAAGACACGTACGCACACCTCAGTGTAAGACACGTACTCACACCTCATTATAAGACATGTACTCACACCCAAGAATAAGACACGTACTCACTCCTCATTACAGACATTCACTCACACCTCCGTATAAACATGTACTCAAACCTCAATATAAGACGTGCACTCAAACCTCAGTATAAAACACACATCAGTATAAGACATGTACTCAAACCTCAGTATAAAACACACCTCAGATTAAGACATGTTCCCAAACCTCAGTATAAAACACACTTCAGTATAAGACATGTACTCAAACCTCAGTATAAAACACACCTCAATATAAGACATGTTCCCAAACCTCAGTATAAAACACACCTCAGTATAAGACATGTACTCAAACCTCAGTATAAGACATGTACTCAGTATAAGACATGTACTCAAACCTCAGTTTAAAACACACCTCAGTATAAGACATGTTCCCAAACCTCAGTATAAAACACACCTCAGTATAAGACATGTACTCAAACCTCAGTATAAAACTAAACTCAATATAAGACATGTTCCCAAACCTCAGTATAAAACACACCTCAGTATAAGACATGTACTCAAACCTCAGTATAAAACACACCTCAATATAAGACATGTTCCTAAACCTCAGTATTAAACACATCTCAGTATAAGACATGTACTCAAACCTCAGTATAAGACATGTACTCAAACCTCAGTATAAAACACACCTCAGTATAAGACATGTACATGTACCCAAACCTCAGTATAAAACACACCTCAATATAATACATGTACTCAAACCTCAGTATTAAACACATCTCAGTATAAGACATGTACTCAAACCTCAGTATAAGACATGTACCCAAACCTCAGTATAAAACACACCTCAGTATAAGACATGTACACAAACCTCAGTATAAAACACATCTTATGTAAGACATGTACTCAAACCTCAGTATAAAACACACCTCAGTATAAGACATGTACGCAAACCTCTGTTTAAAACACATTTTAGTGTAAGACGTATATTCAGACCTCAGTAAAAACACACCTCACTATAAGACATCCACTCAAACATCAGTATAAAACACACCTCAGTATAAGACATGTACGTGTACCCAAACCTCAGTATAAAACACACCTCAGCATAATACATGTACTCAAACCTCAGTATTAAACACATCTCAGAATAAGACATGTACTCAAACCGCAGTATAAGACATGTACCCAAACCTCAGTATAAAATACACCTCAGTATAAGACATGTACCCAAACCTCAGTATAAAACACATCTTAGTATAAGACATGTACTGAAACCTCAGTATAAGACATGTACTCAAACCTCAGTATAAAACACACCTCAGTATAAGACATGTACGCAAACCTCAGTTTAAAACACATCTCAGTATAAGACGTATATTCAGACCTCAGTAAAAACACACCTCAGTATAAGACATGTACCTACACCTCGGTACAAACGTACTCACAATGCACCTATAAGCTAAGCCGCCTGAAAGCTCCTCTCCCAACTTATCAGCCCCAGACCGCCAGACCCCAATGAATACATAATACTTACGTCTTAATGAGACTATTCATCGGAACATTTAGAGGAGTGGGTTGTGTGGGGTGCGGGCTTGTTGGGTGGGGTGGGGCGTGCGTTGCTTCTGATTCTACCAGTTCAATGAAGTTAAAAAATCCTCGTCCATGACTCAAAACTATCTCAATACTTCTTATATAGCAGTTTTAGACAAAACTCTCAGTGAAGCCAAGCATGGATCCACGGTCCAGCTTTAGACAAAACTCTCAGTGGGTGGAGCCAGTTTTAGACAAAACTCTCAGTGGAGCCAAGCATGGACCCACCGTCCAGTTTTAGACACGGAACCACGGATTGCTTTCAGACCATATCACTGAACCAGCCAGCAGACAATTACACAATTACTGCACTTATATTGACAAAGGTAGTTGCACCTTTGCTGACGGTGATCGCTTTTACCACAGAAACCACAACGGCTGCCACTCTTACACTAATTCGTCATAAGTTAAAATGCCATAATTTGTAATCCGTTTCGTCTTCAGTATAGACAAGAAAAAACACCTTTCGGTGTATATTGTGTATTTTCAGTGTATTGCCATCTTTCATATGATTGATGGAAACGCTTGCCTGTCTAGAGAAAATGGGGCAAATGAGTAAGTATCAAGCGCATTTACTCCGCAATAAGAGCTAGGACTGATAATGTACGCGGCTGTGCTCAGAAGATTCATATGAATGAATTAAAATGAATGAATTATTGAATAACAAGTTGTTTGAAAATAGATGTGTCTGCTGTTTTCATTTATGCCTTATATTACGGAACGGTTGGTAGAATGTTTCCGAAATAATATACACATGGACTGGTATGGAGCGCCGCGACTGTCTGATCCTGTCTGATGTTGCATTAAATATGCCGTCTTCTTCTGATAATATAGTGTCTTCTTAATTACAATGTTATCATTTGTACTTGAAATGACATCATGTCAAATGGATGTACTGAAGAAGACAACATATGATCGAACAGGATATTGTGCCTGACAGTTGCGGCGCTCCCTAGACGGGTGCCGCTCGATAGACTGGGGTGCAGCTCCATCGACTGGGGTGGACTGGGGTGCCGCTCCATACTCTGGGGTCCAACTCATTTCCCCTTACACATCCGAAAGACTCCATTAGGCTTACTAAATAAACTCTTTATTGCTCGAATTTCCGGATTAGGAAAATGGTGCCAATTCGAGCACTACCATACCATCCCGGCGTACGGAATACTCTCAATCCGGCCGCAGACCTAATAACAAATACGAAAATTATCTAAATTTCACGTGGCACAGTGCGAAAATTTCACAAAATATTTCCCAATTTTAAACACACATATCATGAAGAGTTTTATAGATACAAGTTTCATTCATGCCAAATCCCATCACAAATGTAATTTTCTTTCCAATGATAGTATTTTGCTTTTTCTTACATTTAGAGCAAAAAATGAGTTTGACGGAAACTTTGAATATGTCAAAACCATAATTTTTAAGAGAACAGGGGAAAATTATGACATTTTTAACTTTAAACATCTTTTTATACAATTTATTGTTTTGAAAATAAACATGAATTATTATAATCCCATTTTGTTATTCACTGTGATATTTTGGTTACTTCATTGGTTACGATAGGAAGTTTCCTGTCTGTTTATTAATATGTCTGTGATCCGGCGGACTGAAATACAAAGCATTATAACAACTGCAACGGATCCAACTAAAGCTATGTCTAGTAGACCATCGTGACCTACTTTTGATCTTGTTTTGCAAATAACCTAATGATATCGTTTTCATATGCATCCTGATTTGGTTTTACAATTTGCTGTACAGATCTCTTAAAGAAATTAACCCGCCAAATAAGAAAATTACACTGTGTTTATTAAAACTCAATCCAGGTGTTCAGGTCATATAAAAATATATGTGCCTAATAAAAATATAGTTTTCCGGTTCTTCTAATACTCCTGACTGAATACGCGTGAAATCAATTATGAGTCGGTAACTCTCAATTCGACTCTCCAGTTTAGGGGTTTTGGTCTGGCTTTTTAAAGCCGTTTATATTGTATCTATAGATTTTAGATTCTCAAAATATGTAAGTTATATTATACACCTCGTCGTCAGCAGATACAGAAATGGTGTACATCTATTGTAAAATAGGCTTGTTGATGGCGTGATAGTTACTTTAAATGCTTTTGTACAAGACATCCGGGGCTGTTTTAAATATAAGTGAGGGTTTAATCAAGGGCCATAACTGTGTAATGTAAGGGATGATTATGCTAACTGTCGAACTCATCCTGCATTTATAAAACGTTCTTATCCATCTGGGTGAAGGTTACTATCTCTGTTTATCAAAATGTATTTATTATATATTATATACTTGTGTAAATTGGCAACAGGTCTGGGGTCATGACTGTATAAAGTGTGGATCGAGGTGTAATGTTGCATCGATATATTTTAGATCCATGTCGATCCCGGTCCAGAATGCTTATGGAGTAAAATTGTGTGCACTGCCTCTTTTGTTTTGGTCATGGTTTGAATGTGACTCTTGATACCTGATAGAAAACATACATCCTAGCTCCGGGCGTATATAACAAACATTGCAGAAAGTTGTAGGCCCGATTCTGCATCTGTTTATTTCGAGGTAAATGGATGATGGGTCTGGAACGTTCATTTCTCTTGGTATCAAATGACCTTTTGTTTTGATGCCCAGTATAACCCAATTCAATTTAACCTAAGCTTTCATCCCGTTTAATAATTTCCTGATACAGTTTACTAAAAGTCTTGCGTCAACGAGTTTCACAATTGCTACTTAAGCTAGGGCACAATCTCATTAAAATCAGAACCTTTATCACGCTACGATACTCTACACTACAAGGATCTGACAACGCTCAATTGGAGGTCACGTCAGATTGACCTTAAAGGGACAATGCCCGTAACGTTTAGCTTATAAACACACACAAATTACGTTCATAAACCATTATTGAATATTTACTATTTAAATGCAAGATTGTTTAACGAAATTCAATCGCGATGCAAAAAATGAAGTGTCGCTTTGTGCGTTTGAACTCGCAGCCCTAAAGTGGGTCCCACATTATTTACATATAATAATTAAAACTTCTTTTTTTCAAATTCATGAATGTATTACTACAGACTTCTTTGGGTCTATGCTCAAGTTTTCATGTATACGTTTTACTGAATAAAAGTCAGAGAGTTATTTGGTTATGCTCAATGTCTGCTTACTTACGGACAGTGTCCCTTTAAGATTAGCCAATCAGATTTCTGATGTAGCGTTTCAGTAAAACCCTGTGGAGCAGTCTACGCTCGATATTGAAAGAGACAAGATGTCCTTAACTTTTAGCTTGTAAAACACAAAATAATTGCGTAAAACAAACATAATACACCAACTATTATTGAATATATTTACTGACAAAAAAAATAAAGAAAAGATTGACGAAATTTAATAGCGGTACATTTTTTACTGATTCGTGGGATTGAACCCCGCACTAAAATGACACTCGCGGGTCAACAGCCGACTTCACGAGATTGTCGACATCGCTCCTGACTGGGCTAAGCGGGCTATACATATTGCGCAATACTAGATAAAAAACCTAATGCGCTAATGGAAGTCACGTGATCAGCAGAAAAGGAAAATAAAGTGGGCCTCACATTATTTATATATAATAATTAAAACTTTTTTTTTTCAAATTCACGAATGTATTACTATGCTCAAGTTTTCATGTATACGTTTCACTGAATAAAAGTCAGAGAGTTATTTGGTTATGCTCAATGTCTGCTTACTTACGGACAGTGTCCCTTTAAGATTTCGGATGTAGCGTTTCGCTGTGGAGCAGTTATTTATGCTCAATGTCTGCTTACTTACGGACAGTGTCCCTTTAAGATTTCGGATGTAGCGTTTCGCTGTGGAGCAGTCTACGCTCGATATTGAAAGAGACAATGTCCGTAACTTTTAGCTTGTAAAACACAAAATAATTGCGTTGACAAACATAATACACCAACTATTATTGAATATATTTACTAACAAAAAAATAAAGAAAAGATTGACGGAATTTAATAGCGGTACATTTTTTACTGACCCACACTAAAATGACACTCACAGGTCAACAGCAGACTTCGCTATCAACTGAGCTAAGCGGGCATGATGTACTACGTTTTACTATTTAGAGTACTAATGTAATAATTTCGGTGAAATATAGATTTTTAAAACACACATGGCAGCGCCCATGATTTTCTTCATATCCTGATATAAAACATGCAATTTAGTGCATTTCTTTGAATTTTATCGTGCAATCCACAGCAATAACACACAAGACTTTATCTTTATTCGGATATATACTGAACCAAACAGCTAACGCACCAGTAGACAATACCTTTAATGTATGAACTTATTATATGCCGACTAGTACCGTTGGAGACAGGTGATTTGAAGGATTTTTTTTAATTTACAGTCGTTATTGACAAGAACTGAATGTTGTTTAACGGCTCATCAACACAGTATAGGTTGTTTAGAGCCGCCCCAGAGAGAGGGGAAGGATACATAGGAATCCGGGAACCTGCCCTACTCTTATTATCGAATAGATTCCTATGGTTCTGTAACGTGCTCGGAGGATAGACCGATACACGGGACCGCCCGGTTTACGTCCCCATCCGACGGACGAGGTTATTGACAAGAGGTATGGATCCAGTGATCTAGGGATCAAGGGATCGTGAGACCAGTGAGTTCAGATTGAAAGATTTAGGGACCAACACAATAGGAAAGTAATTGAATTGGGGTTTTAAGGCGCACCAACACATGAAATGTTATATGGCGCCCAACAGGAATTAACATGCCAGGCTCATCCTCCATGTGCATCGAGATAAAATATGGAGAACTGGCCTAGAACCTTCTCACCCTGAACTGCAGAGTTGCTGCAAATTCTACTGTAGACACTGCATTTACGCTGGAGCGACGTTATAGTTGTTCTGCCACTACTCTAGTGATATGAGCGAGATGGCACCTGAAACAATGCAGGAGTCATGCTGAAGATCTTTAATGAGCATGAACAAAAAATGATAAAATGAACATGAATTTGGGTGATAAAATGAACATGAATTTGGGTCTTGGTGTGTGTGTGTGCATTCCACTCCATTGGGATCTGCAGTGGCCCTATTCTTTGCCCCGTAACCAAACGGGGCCCCCAATCGGAAAGTGATCGTTTTAACTCATAGCAATGACAATAGGCTTGATACCACTTCGGGTTACATGCACTTTGCATTTCCGTGGTTTCATCCTTCTGTTTGTGCCATGCCATGCTTGGGACTTTATTTAAATAAACGGTATGTAGTGTACCGAAATTTCCTTCTGATAAGGGAGATATTTGGATACATCTTGGTGAATGGTCGTACGCGTTCTAGGGCGTGCAATTTGGCCAGTATTTACAGAACATTTTAAAGTGAACGATTGTCCTTTGAAACCCCTGGTGATCAAGAGCGCAGTACTCTGAACATAATTTCTACTAGGCTTATATACTTCTGGAACGGTCAGTTGTGTCCAATATCACGATGTACAGGGGATACATGCAGCATCACACAGGTGCTTGCTTTGAGGTCTACAGGATATATGCAAATGTGCAGGTGTGGTTGAGTTGATGTCTACAGTATTCATGCATGCCATTTTGACAATAATATACAATACACCGACTTAGCAACAGTTTAAAAGAATACTTCGCACGTGTGGTAGCACGTGCATGCCAGTCCTGTGGTTTAATACTGCACACTCAACCCTTAGAATCAGATCTTGCTGGTTTTTGCTTTTTTACTGTTTTCCAAGTAACCGATTTTGTTATGTGTGGAAGATCAATATCTTTTATGGAAGTAAGTTTCTTTGTCTGGAGGAGGGAGATATGAAGATATATTTCTCATTGTGTTTCATTGCTCTACTGCAGCACGGTTTTACTGCGGTTTTGTGGTTCAAATGGCTTATTATGCCTGGCATATGCCTTACAATAGTCAAATTGGAACCACATGCTGCAGTATCACTTCCTCTTGATTAAAAGATAAACAAAGACATGCTGAGAGAGAGATGAGCGAGATTTTAGGGCAGATTATGTAAATATATCAGAGGTGAGAGAGGCAGGAGACAGAATGAGGGTGAGGTGAAGGAAGATAGGCTTACAAAAACGGTGTTGGAAGGATTGATAAGATAAAATGGAAATACAGGAAAGGAAGATCGAGGGCAGCAGAAGAGAGAGAAAGGAAGGAATTGAATTGGGGTTTTACAGCACATCAACACAAGAAAGGTTATATGGCACCAAACAGGGATGAACATGCCAGGCTTATCCTCCATTTACATCTAGATAAAACATGGAGAATGGGCCTAGAACCTTCTAACCTGCAGAACTGCAGAGTTGCTGCAAATTCTATTGTAGACACTCCATTTACGACGGAGCCACGTTTCCACATTTGCATATGCGGTGTCATGAAAAAAAACTTGAATGAGCATGATAAAAAAATGACAAAATGAACATGACGTTGGGTGGGGGTCCTACCCCTCTACCTCTAGCGGGATTGGCAGTGGTTGTATTCTACCCTGGCAACAAGGAAGGAAGGTCAGTCGGTCGGTCGGATGGTCGGTCGGTACAGAGAGAGAGAGGCTTGAAAATAACAACACACAATTATAACTTCTTGTACATGTATTAACCGCTACTAAAATATGTATCCAAACCCAAATTTGTTTACAAGAATTAAAACATAAATTCTTAATACTTTTTAGTAAAATATTTCAAATGAAAAGTTAAAATTATGGAGAAAGATGAATTCATTCATTCAACACTTAAACAAAAAGACATGGGTGTGGCCATATACTCATAAAGTATGCAAAATAAATTTAACTAATTTGCCCAGTTCCATTCCATTGTATTTAGTCCGATTGTGGTATTCATTAAAGATGCTTCTGGCAATGTTTCGCAACATGGGTATTTAGTCATGGGGCTATTTTGGACTAGTAACCTATTCTTGACTCCGACATGAAAAAAAGAATATAAACCAGCAAATAGACCATTTTACACTAACTGATACTGCATGATGAATTTAAAGGGAGACAACTCTCTCAAACTCGTATAAAGCATCTTTGGTTGGTTAGTTAGTTGAATGGAGTTTTACATTATTCTCAGCACATTTTAGGTTATATGACGGTAGATTTTTCGTGGTGGAGGCATATAGAACCAGCAGAATTGAATTGGGGTTTTAAGGCGCACCAACACATGAAAAGGTTATATGGCGCCTAACAGGCATGAACATTCCAGGCTCATCTTCCATGTACATCGATATAAAATATGGAAAATATGGGCCTAGAACCTTCTCACCCTGAACTGCAGAGTTGCTGCGAATTCTATCGTAGAAACTCCATTTACGCTGGAGCCACGTTATTGTTTTTCTGCCACTGCTCTTTTGATGCGAGCGAGATAGCACCTGAATCAATGCAGGGATCATGATGAAGACCTTTAATGAACATGAACAAAAAATGATAAAATGAACATGAATTTGGGGGGATTCTATAACCCTTGCCTACCCCTCCAAAGGGATCTGCAGTGGCCCTAATCTTTGCCCCGTGACCAAACGGGGGCCCCCGGGAACCACACGGGGCAGAACCAGCAGAACCAGTACTGTATACCTCCTATCATCCATAGGAATCAACACTTTCTCACAAGTCGATACAGAAAATTCCTAAAAGACGTACATGTTGTGGTGACTTTAAATTGAATTGAAGGTTTTAAGGCGCACCAACACATGAAATGTTATATGGCGCCTAACAGGAATGAACATAACAGGCTCATCCTCCATGTACATCCAGATAAAATATGGAGAATGGGCCTAGAACCTTCTCACCTACAGAACTGCAGAGTTGCTGCAAATTAATAAGTTAAATACATTTTGTTCAATGTTAGTGTCAGGAGCATAGTGCAGTAGAATTACCTACAGATTCCCACTCCCACCCCACAAGTAATGGAATATTACATGGAATATGTGACCAATTATAAAATGTCTGTTTTCATTTACCATGCATTTAAATGCCTTACTTCTGGATACAAAATTGAAGCCCTAATTAACATTTTTACAAAATATATGAATACATGGCCAATACAGACCCTACCAGTTTCATATTACTAAAACAAATGAGCACTTGTACGAATGCAGTCGGTTAGCACTTTACAATTTATCTGTTCAACAGTACTTTATCAGTAATCTCACAGAAATGCTCAAGTTGATTGCAGGCAGAATAAGTGAAACTAAATATGGAAGTAACACCAATTTCGACATTTTCAGCTTTGACCAAGATTGATTCACGAGAGTTGCATCCCTTACGTTACTGAAGTAAATGGCTACTTGCTTTATTTAACTGGTCGCATGTACATGTAACTTTATATGTACGGAGTTAGTCGCTAGGTAGCGGCATTTTGTTGGTTTCATCTCGGTCAAATGTGAATAGCCCAAATTGGTATTTAACTCTCATGTAGTCACTGACACCTTATCAGGAGTTGACTCTGCCTGGAGTGTACTGGATGTAACATAGATCATGTTTGGAGCATAGAATCCAAGAAATTAGTCAGCTGATTATGTCATCCAATCACAATTCATGTAACATCATGTTGCTCCTGCAGGAGTTAAGTCCCTTTAAGATGCCAATCAATTCAGTGTGTTTTTTATATATATATTTTAAATGCTGTAACTAATATGTGACAAAATTGAAAGATACAAAAACTAATCTTCTGATCAGTACTGACCTCTTAAATATATTCAGTAACAATTCAAAAATAGCATAATACAGCGACTAGAAACTTTACAATGTTAAAATCTTCAAATAATCATTCATAAACAAATTGTTATTTATGGACCAATGAAAACAAAAAGTTATCCTACATCCCAAATTAACTAGATTTCAAGAAAACCACAAAAACATTTACTCTGATAACAGCACGATTACTTATCCGAGCACTTTCTCTACCTAAATGGTTGGTATTATATATCTGCAGGCAAGTCAAAATTAATATGAAAACACAAAATATTAAAGGCCAATATCCCGCCAACAACAGTCAAATTTTTACATTATACGTACACCATTTATAAACCTACTGACGACAAGGTAAATATATAACTTGCATATCTTGAGAATCCAAACTCTATAGACTGGCTTTAACTAGCCATGCTAAACCCCGAAACTGAAGCGTCGAATTAAAGAGTTACCAACTCATAATTCATTTTACGCATATTCAATCGTGGGTACTTTTTAGAACCAGTGAAAAAATCTTTACATTTAATCGGCACATATATATTATTATATGACCTGAACACCTAGATAGGGTTTTGTACTTGCAATTTATACTGTTATTTGGCAGGTTAGTTTCTTTAATTAACCAACTGTAAAATATTTTTGCCCAGTGAGGGCTATTCCATTAAAACATACCCAGGACCCCAGGAAGGCAATTTAATAACATCTATGGGTGAACCCTGGCAATTTAATAACATCTATGGGTGAACCCTATTTTCAGAAATGAGGTTCTTTAAACTCTATTTTGCATCTATGGGTGAGTGTTCAATTTCAAAAGTGCCTTCCTGGGTTCCCATCCAGGTTTTAAGGGAATGGCCCTAATACAATTTGTTTATTACCAGTAGTATTTTCTTTATAGCATTAACTAATACTAAAAAAATGCATAATGCACGTTGCTATTTTTATACACAATACTCGTAAATGTAAAAATGATATAACATCTTGTTATTGATATAAATGGACGGATTATTAACAAATGTAAGCACTTATGTAAGAAAGTAAAACATAAAATGGTGTCATAAAATTAACAAAATACAGCAGTGTACAGTTGGTAAAATCAGCAGTTTTTCATGGACGGATTTTAATAAAATCTGTAAAAGCTGTTCATAATAACATTTATTTTTATAGCGGTGTTCGTGAACTTATAAATATTATGGATAAAATTATTTTTTAAGAACGACAATGATGATGTGATGTTATAATATTTATCGTTTATCATCAATATGTAATGTTTAATCACACGCACCTCCACACCATGTTGGAAACATCAATAATTAAATGTCATTGGAGGATTAACAGGAGTTTCCTTTCTTGCATTAATTTTTGTAATTCTTCCCCCAACATACCGTGTAAATAAGGATATACTTGCAACCAAATATTTTTTTCTTATTTTTTTTAAACATTTCGAAATATTTTCACTTAGTTTTGTTAAATAATATTTTGTAAACCCAAAATGGTAATTGGCTCAGCATTTTTTCTCCCATCGACTATTTAGAACATTAATAATTCAATGACATTGGATCGGTAAAAAGGATAGTAAACTTTAACCCTAACACTCTGTGTTTATGAACAGAAACTAATTGCTATTTGTAACCAAACCAATCTTTTAAAACATCTTCTGACATACTTCCAGTTTAACAGTGTTTTAATATAATAAATAACTTTGTATTTGTTGTAGCAGACGAGATTTTACATGTACAACTATACCATGGTAAACTTATCTTCAACTGATATACTTCACCAGACTTTTTTTTTATTTCGCTTAATTCATCACTCATATACTCATGAGAGAACAAAATGACAAACATATGAAAAGAAAAAACATTATGTAAATCTAAACAATATAACATGCTAACAAGAACAAATAACTAGCCGCCATTTGTATTTGCTTATGCTTCAGCGATTTCCTTGAAAGCTTTTTTTTTTTTCATCTTAGACCACAAATTCCTACATTGGCCATTTGGCAACTGTAGGAACAGTGGAACTTCTCAGATAGTAAAGGTCATTAACGTACCAAGAATCCTCAGATAGTAAAGGTCATTAACGTACCAAGAATGCTAGTAGACAAAGATACCATCATGAACACTGTTTATTCCAATAATTATAACTGATAAAGTATAAACTTTATCTATTTTTACTATTTTGAAAAAACAAGATAAACAGCGGATACAAGTCAGTCTCAATGGCACAGACGACATCGTTTATTTGGGAGGGAACCAGATTGGGCGATGATCATACCCTCTCACTACAAGGTCCAGACAGGGGAATCAAACCCAGGCTGCAGAGTTGCAAATGATTTGGACACTAACGGTTGTCTATACTAACATATATAGCAGAGTTCAAATTTCCTTAAATAGGAACATCATGGCATAAAATACAATATTCTGAAACTGCCATTATAGACTAGAAAATATATAAGCAGCGATTCAACTGATCTTGGAAGAAATTGAGATACGATAGTAAAATCGATACATAAAAACATTGCAATTCTGTTGCATAGCGTAAACAATTACAAATGGCGGTACAGTTTAAAACAATTGGCACTATTGTAACGATGTGTTGATATCAGTATAACGTCTGCACTCTGTAACGATGTGTTGATATCAGTATAACGTCTGCACTCAGTCTCTGTCTATGGACATCATCCAACCTGCCTGCTATCATGGGCTGTTAGTGTGAAATGGTCACTATGGAATACCTGCATACATCCGAAAGTAAATATAGCGAAACATTCGATCCAACGGACCACCGGACAAAACTCTATTGCGCACTAAACTGGTGGAGGGACTTAAAATTATAGTACTTCACACTCCACCAGAAAAAAATCCGTCTTAATAACCGAAATTGAATTAAAAAGTATCGACATACTAATTAATGTAAAGAGGATGCCCTTACTTTCGAAAGAATGTTTTTTTATGACACGCCGACGCATAAAAAGGTCACATTATACACGAAAATGTTTTTTTCTCTTCCCGAAATAATGATCACCACTCCACTCTATTACAAGCTAGTATTCTACTGGTTCTGTCTCACACATCTGTGAAGATATTCAACAAATTCACAGAGATATTCAACAACTAAGAGGCGATGAGATGAAATCAAGCGACTTCTCCCACAATGTTCGATGTTTTATTATATCACACGTCGGTAAGCTTGTATTAATTAATCCAAGACAACTGTTCTCGAAACATTTTTTTTAAAAGAAAAACAAAAAAAAGAAGTGTTTTACTTGTCTGACTAGGTGGATATGATGACAGTAAAATATACATGTGTGTTACTGAATAATTTGCCAGTAAACAATGGTGAATAAACTGACAAAATTGTTGAAAAATTAAAGATTAACGAAGATATTATCTTTACTTTTAACAATACCCGTCTTTTGTTTCAATCAAGTTTTTAACTGTTTTTCGACAAAAAGACAATGATTTAATTATTAGTAATTTTTTAATACCTGAAGTTCTGATTGCAAAGTACTTCAGCTGCTTCAAAAGTGTACGATAAAATCAAATATCTGAACTTTTGAAAGTAGTTCCATTGAACCATAAATTTTAACAAGCAACATTTAATCACAAAAATGTTTAAGGACTGTGTCAAATATTTACCAAATTCTCAATTGATTAAACTTAAAACTTGACTGACCTCAAAGCTGAGAGAGATTTTAAACCTCTTGTATTTATCCATTAAATTATAGAAATACATACCGAGAGTATTTTGACTTAGTTAAGACAACCAAGTTGAATGATCCCATAGCATTCCACATAATAATCAATTTATCGTATTTGTTTGAATTCCTGTTAGAACTATATACAAATCCCTGCTGAAAAATAACCACTTGTATCCTTATATTCCCTTTGTAACACATCTCTGAAAGCACCAAATGGTTTTTCATCTTAAATCAAACTATTACTAATCCTGCATTCCCATTGGCTGAATTTTGCGCATAATTTATACATATTCAACCAATCACAGCTTAACACTTTTATAATAGTTAATGTTTAAAATTTTAATATCACATTTTTAGCAAACAAGAACTGTTTTTTTCATCAAATTTCTCTCATTCTATGTTAGGAAGGTATGATGACCCCCTGGGAATTGGCCATTGGTGTTGACTGTGATTTGTCCACCCTCCATATTGTTCAACATGTAAATAAAATGATGCTTTTAACTGTAGTTACTTCCATGATGCGAGTGCCTCCAAAATCCACAATAACATAGCATTTTCTTACATCAACCTTTTTCGAGAAAAGACTTTCGCCAAAGGGATCCTATCACAAGATCATACAGTTGAATCTTGATGAGATGTCCCTGTATTCATAAATAAGTCACATGATTATGACCAATTTTATTCCAAAATATCCGAAAACTTAAGACGACAATGTCGGCCATACTACACAGTTCTTCAATCTCATATGACATAACTCCGACATCATGTTGAAAATATCACGATAAATTTGAATCTCTCATGAGAAAATCCTGGGTTTTTAAAGCTTTATCCGATGGAGGCCAGGTCAGCCTGGACTTCCGGATCACGAAGTAAAGCTTCAATTTCCTCCTGTTGCACTCTGCGGTGTTCGGACCGCAGCGAGCGTCCAGATTTATTTGATTTATTAGATTTCGTTGATCGCGTGGATTTGGCACTCTTTGTACTGTTGGCGCGTGACCTCGTGGACTGGCGCTGGAGAAGGTTGTGACTAATTGTCCGATGTAAGTTCTTGTTACTGGAACTGGCGGCCATTGTGACTATCCAAGGATGCTTTGTGGCTTCGACCGCCGTTAATCGTTCACTTGGGTTTAAGACTAGAGATCTATCTATGAAGTCCTTTGCAAGATCAGACACATCCCTCCAATGCTGAAACGATAACAATAAAACGTGTTAATTCATTTGATCATTACTACTAGTTATTGCCACTACCTTAGCAATGGGTCAAAGCTAAAATAAACTCACCAAAACGAGCCATGTTGATGAAAGTTCCAATCCATAATCTGACATAACCAAAAGGTCGAGTAATGAACTAAAATCAAAAACTTTAATGTAAAATTTAAAGTCTAAAAAGTGGGTCAATGTCATGCATATTGACCTACTTTTGGTAGAAACATACTTCTGTCAATGATAGATGCAAGCTTGTATGAAGTTTGAAAGCTGTACAACTTTTGATAATGAAGAAACAGACTTGACCAAAAACCGAATGTAAAACTTGAATGTAAATTAACAAAGTGCTAAAAGTAGGTCATGGTATTCATATTGACCTACTTCTGGCAGGAACATCTTGCTGTCAACTAGCTGTGGGTTCTGATGTCTGAGAAATGAACCTAACCAGCAATGAACATTTTTATGGACAGACACGGGTAACACTATTATGCCCGCCCCGTTTTCATGGATGGACATAAAAAGAAAAAGCACGGAAAGCAGTTGTCGAGTTTCAAAGTAGGAATAAATGGAATTTTTACGTTCGTCATTCAAGAGTTGCATACAATTTCATTAATTAGTTTACAAGTGTTAAACACCAATAATAGAAAAATAACACTACAGATGGCGGATTTGTATTTCTGACTGACCACAAATTCTATGGCAGACCATAAGGTATCTGTCAATTTGTTTTTTTAAAGTGTACTTCATCCTTCATTTCATCTTCGTACGAGGTGGCTGTCCCAATAAAACCTTACAGGTGTAAATGCAACATAATCCCCCATTTCATATTGCACCTCCCACGATTTAACTATCATGTAAATGCTATAAGACAAGCATGTCAAAACTTTTGTGAATTTTTAAAAAATCAATCAATCATTTTAAACCTCAATACAACTCTGTTTTGATGTTTATTTGAAGTATATATTGCCTTCCTGGCCATGTTGACACACATAATCAAGCACCATTAACACCTAACAAGCCCAAATCTGACACCATCAGAACAATATAACCCTTCATTCTTGTTCAAGAAAACCAATTAGAACTAAGTGGGGGGAAAGATATCTTCCATGCCGTGTGCTGTTAAAATTCAACTTGTTAAAAAATTCAATCTGATTTATTGAACAAACACACTTAGAAACCAAGTCAGCTCAAATTTATTCAAGCACAGATTCAGGATTTCAGATTGGGGCTGCGTTTGATGGGTCAGCAGGTGCCAGTTTTGTTAAGAATTTATTAAGAAAGACAGTTGATGACATTAAAGAGGACACAATGGCAATCTTGCAAGAATTATGTTGTGTTATAAAAGTGTCTTCATAATCTCAATAGGTATAGAGGACACATGAGTAGGGTCTGGACCATTTTCTGTGCACGGTTTATGATGTATTTGATTGTATTTGGGGAGTAGGGTCTGGACCATTTTCTGTGCACGGTTTATGATGTATTTGATTGTATTTGGGGAGTAGGGTCTGGACCATTTTCTGTGCACGGTTTATGATGTATTTGATTGTATTTGGGGAGTAGGGTCTGGACCATTTTCTGTGCACGGTTTATGATGTATTTGATTGTATTTGGGGAGTAGGGTCTGGACCACTTTCTGTGCACGGTTTATGATGTACTTGATTGTATTTGGGGAGTAGGGTCTGGACCATTTTCTGTGCACGGTTAATGATGTATTTGATTGTATTTGAGGAGTAGGGTCTGGACCATTTTCTGTGCACGGTTTATGATATATTGTATTTGGGGAGAAGGGTCTGGACCCTTTTCTGTGCACGGTTTATGATGTATTTGATTGTATTTGGGGAGTAGGGTCTGGACCATTTTCTGTGCACGGTTTATGATGTATTTGATAGTATTTGGGGAGTAGGGTCTGGACCATTTTCTGTGCACGGTTTATGATGTATTTGTTTGTACCTGAGGAGTAGGGTCTGGACCATTTTCTGTGCACGGTTTGTGATGTATTTGATAGTATTTGAGGAGTAGGGTCTGGACCATTTTCTGTGCACGGTTTATGATGTATTTGATTGTATTTGAGGAGAAGGGTCTGGACCATTTTCTGTGCACGGTTTATGATGTATTTGATTGTATTTGGGGAGTAGGGTCTGGACCATTTTCTGTGCACGGTTTATGATGTATTTGATTGTATTTGGGGAGTAGGGCTGGACCACTTTCTGTGCACGGTTTATGATGTATTTGATTGTATTTGGGGAGTAGGGTCTGGACCATTTTCTGTGCACGGTTTATGATGTATTTGATTGTATTTGGGGAGTAGGGTCTGGACCATTTTCTGTGCACGGTTTATGATGTATTTGATTGTATTTGGGGAGTAGGGTCTGGACCATTTTCTGTGCACGGTTTATGATGTATTTGATTGTATTTGGGGAGTAGGGTCTGGACCATTTTCTGTGCACGGTTTATGATGTATTTGATAGTATCTGAGGAGTAGGGTCTGGACCATTTTCTGTGCACGGTTTATGATGTATTTGATTGTGTTTGAGGAGTAGGGTCTGGACCATTTTCTGTGCACAGTTTATGATGTATTTGATTGTATTTGGGGAGTAGGGTCTGGACCATTTTCTGTGCACGGTTTATGATGTATTTGATTGTATTTGAGGAGTAGGGTCTGGACCATTTTCTGTGCACGGTTTATAATGTATTTGATTGTATTTGAGGAGTAGGGTCTGGACCATTTTCTGTGCACGGTCTATGATGTATCTGACTGTATTTGGGACCCCAGTGTTAAGTCTCGTACAAATCATGAACAAGATTTAGGTTGGGTGGGCAATATTTTAAAGAATAATGATCCCTGGTTTACGGTGTATGTATTTGGGGACTGCAGTGATTAGTCTCGTACAAACAAGACTTAGATTGGGTGGGCAATATTTTAGAGAAAAATTATCCCAATTCACATAATTTGGCTTAATACAAAGGGAACACTGTCATCCACGCTTGTATAAGCGGTAAAGCTAGTTTTGTAATTGTATGTCAAATATATAAAGTTTGTACTTTCAATTGTTAAAAATACGGTCCAGGCTGTGATCATCCCTGGATGCTAACCAGTATACTGCTGCACCAGCATAATTGACAAAATAATTAGTATCAAACTTTTGGAGAAATTAGTATGATTTGCAAATATCGAAAATGTAGACAAAATAGCACCCTTCGTATTTTAAAATCATATTTCATGATTGGTGTGTTCCATAAATTAGGGACCAGCCAATATTTATCTGGGCGTTGGACCGGTGCAAAACGGCATGGTACAGGTACTTTTTTTTGTCGCGACAAACCATGGGACGATACTTATTTTTCAACTTGCTTGCCATGGGACGTACATTTTTTTTCTTTCTTTTTTTGCCAACACTTTCAACAATACAAGTACTGAAGCAGTGATCTTATTAGACCTTAAAGGTTGCTTAGGGACCAGGCAATATTTATCTGGGCGTTGGGACCGTTGCAAAATGGCATTGGACAGGCATTTTTTTTGTCGCGACAAACCATGGGACGATACCGTTTTTTTTTCGTTTGCTTGCCATGGGACGTACAGTTTTTTTTATATAACAGTTTTAGTTTTGTTTGTTTCTATGGTGTTTTACGTCATTTTCAACACGTAAGGTTATATATCATGGTCGATTTTTTGTGGTGGAGGCAGACCACCCACTTTTCCTGGGTAGAACCAGTAATGTGCACCTCCCGCCATCCGTAAGAATCGGTTTTATTTGTCTCAACCCCCGGATAAATAATGCCTGGTCCCTTTAGAGGGTGCAAACTGGATTCTCAGATCTATATTCACCTTTTGTAATCCACGCCTGGAGAGGATTAAGAGCATGTAAATATGTGAATCATTCATCATAACTGTTTACTAGGTACTATATGGATGCAGGCTACACTGTATCTTTGTTTGAATATCATCTGTCTGAATCACCAGGTAATTTATGTGATATAGATCTACATGCAAACACTCTTAGGGGTGAACTTTTTCAGGAGGAGAAATTATAGAGTTAAAAATCTTGAAATATTGATAAACCTACAGTAGTGGAGCTAGGCATACATGGATGTGCAAGCTGGACAGAAGAAACTAAAAAAAGGAAACATTTTCAGAAACTGTTTTTGGCTTTTCAGGTGTCTTGACCCCAAAATGAAAAGGGGTCATCCCCTCACCAATGGACAGAGCACCTGTGAAGTTTCGTGCCCTTTCATGACCTTGACCCTGTTGACCCCAAAATGTACAGAGGTCATCCTCTTACTAAAGATAGTCTACCTTAAATTGTCTACAAATCTTAGAGTTAAAGGGACACACGGCAATCTTGATTTTTTAAAAACTCACGGCGTCCTGATAGTTTTTCTACATAACTGGCATTTGTTTAATCATTAATAGTAATTATAAGAATAGTATTAAGCAATTTGTTTTTGCATATTATTAATTTTTTAACCTGTTGTATAATAAGACGAAATAGTGAATACTTAAAATTTGATTTATTTAAATGTGACCAGGGTAAAAGTAACAAGAGGCCAATGACCTTGAAGCTCTACCGATTGATTTTGATTTCAGGAAGTAGTCGCTACAGACTTGTTTTTTGAAAATCTATTTTTAACCGTGGCGGCCATCTTGAATTTCCGGCCGACCTGAAATTTTGCTAGGATCAATTAGACATTAAGAGCAACATTCCTGTGAAGTTTCATGAACATCCGTCAAGTAGTTTCAGAGGAGTAGTCGCTACAAGTTTTTACTATATAACTCTATGTAACCAAAGATGGCCACTGGCAGCCATGTTTAACATCGAATCAAAATAATTTTCCACAAGGATCAACATCATGTCATACTGATCATTTTAGAAAAAGTCCCATATCAATATCACTTATAGTTTTCAAAAAGTAGTCGCTACAAACTTGTATTTTAAAACTCTATTTTTAGCTTTGGCGGCCATCTTGGATTTCACATCAACATGAATTTTAGTTATGGGCAACATTTCTGTAAAGTTTCATGAATATCCATCCAGTAGTTTCAGAGGAGTTGTCGCTACAAATAAAAGTTTACGGACAGACGGACAGACGGACGACGCACCACGGCATAAGCTCTGCTGATCAGAAAATGATGCTGGATATATAAATCGAGACACCCATTTCAAACACTTTTAAGATTGCCATGTGTCCCTTTAAGAACCAGACAAAATTTTCATTACAGTCAGGGGCGTAGCTGGGTGAATTTGAACTGTACGCCCGATGAGGATCCAAAGGACAACCGCCCCTTGGTCAGGTGGGCTCTTGACGATCGTACGTTAGATTTCAGGAATTTAGCTTAGATTAAATGTATGTATAATTCAAGCCAAAGAAAGCGCACATGTAAAGTCATACAAATAGCGCAACGACTCTGCTGGAAATATTTTATCCCTAATCTCCTACCCCTCTTCGGATTTTATTTCATTTTTGGACCATTTACTATTTTTATTTTTCTGGCGAGCTGTACACCCGGGCGTACGGGCGTTTGCCTGGCTACGCGCCTGACAGTAATGGTGACTTGACCTTGCACCTATTGACCCCAAAATGTATAGAGATCATCCTCTCACCAACACCAGTCTACCTGTAAACTCAAGTTTCATGAGTGTGGCCATAAGACCTCAAGAGTTAGAGCAGACGAGATTTCATGCATGTAGCCACAAATGTAAATGAGTTATATGGTGGACATATTTTTTATATTATTATTATTATCAGATCATGGTGACTTTGACCTTGGACCTATTAACCCCTATTGTATAGGGGCTATTCTCTCCCTGTAAAGTTTCACGAGTGTGACTACGACTTAAAGCGGACAAGGTTGTGTCTACAGACAGATTTATCCCCTATTACCACCCTAAACATCGTCTTGCCGGGTGTATAAATATTCTTTTCTTTTCTAATTTATATCATTTAGATACATAATAAATCAAAGACTTTGTAAAACGCTTATCAGTATCAGCATTTTAACATGAACTGAATTAAGTAACATTCCATTTCACTTGGACGCATGCTAGCCCACTAACATTGCAGAAAAGCGGAAAACGTCAATAATTCATTGATTGCCTTGTTTGTATATATAAAATTTGTATGGATAACGATTAAGCTAGGGCAAACTGCTACAAAAGCCTTATTGACTAAACTGTCGATCCACACTCTTATTGACTTCTGTATGGTCCCCATTCCTCTTCTGTCAAGAAACTGTGTAACTACCAAACGAAAAAAAAACTCTCTGTACATACCCATGTTTCTATGGAATAGACATATCAATACAACCCAAACATCATTGTCAAGTGTTGGGAACAAACAAGAAATATGCGACACAATATGAACTTGAAATCTTTTCTTTCTTTGTTGCAAGCTTAAAGTTGTATACACTGGCCAATACAATGTTGACTATAATAATAGCTGCCACAACCAGCATTCAGTGTTTCAACACACCTTGTATAATACAAGCACAGATAATAATCTGACAACAAAGCCTGGCTGAAAATATATATCTTCTACTGCCTTCATGTCAATTATCACCATGCCAGTAATCTTTTAGAAAATCATTGTCTAAACACTTCCACAGGTTTAAAAATACCTGTACAGCAGCAAGTCAATAATTGCCCATGTCCCAGAAACTGGACCTTGGTGTACAGAAAGCTCCATTGCTTGCGTCTGGGATGTTCATATGAGGTTCACTGGATGAGAATCGGAAAAATCAAAGAGTCGCAAAGTTAACTTAAGATGGCTGTTTTGGTTGCAATTCACCGAAGTATCGCAACTTGAATATACCGGTAAGAACATCCTTTAAAGTTCTCCGGCCATGTTTTGTTTTATGAACATGTTTATTTAAATCGAAATCAATACGCAACAATAAATATTAACCAGTACAATTCACACATTGCAGTACCTGTGAAATGTGAGAATAAGATTTTTTTTGATGACGTAGAAAACTCTGAACAGGTAAATTAATCCACAGGTAAATGTATTTATCAATTATCTGGCAACAGTTGTGCAGCTATACAATTCAGATTAACCTCATTTCCCCATGCAGTCACAGTGGTAAAAGTAGTATCTACGTCATGCAAATAATACTTATTTTTACATACAACTTAGTAGCAGTTTTCAATATATGTTTCTCTCCGAGACTATTAAGAAATGTTCATCCAGGGGCGTTCCTGGGGCTAATTTAGGTATACGCACCATCGAGTTTTGGATTCACAAATGTGCCTACACCTCCCAATGTTCATCCAGGGGCGTTCCTGGGGCTAATTTAGGTATACGCACCATCGAGTTTTGGATTCAAAAATGTGCCTACACCTCCCCACCCCCTCCCCCCCACTATACCTTCAGTTTTTATTGCATTTTTTATTTGTTTGCTTCTTTAAAAGCCTGTACGCACGTGCGTCAGTGCGTATGCCCAGGTACGCCCAAGTCATATGATGTCTAAGAGTTAAATTTGTTAATTGATAATCCTACAAAAAGGGTGGCCATTCATCTTTAACAATAACCCGGCCCAGGATTTGTAAGTGCATGGGTAAGGCTTTTTTTCTTTCCTGAAGACTGTAAACATACTCCTAACTGCCTATTAAATCATTTTAGAATTATTTTATTTTTAGAATGTTATGATTCTAATGGTTTCAAGAAACTCATTACTCAATGAGTGATACAAACAGTCTTAGTCTGTTTCTCACAGCAATTAAAAGGCTCATTCAGTTCTGAGAACACACTGAGTTGCATCATAATAGCATGACATGATGTCATAATAGCATGACATGATGTCATAATGAATGAATGGTGTTTTATGGCACGCTGACACATAAATAGGTCATATTGTGCGCAAAAACTGATGAAAGATGAAGAAATGAAGTACTAATTTGAAATTAAAGTAAATGTATAAAGGAAAAACTATTTACAAATACCGGCTGATATGGTAGAATACCAGGGTGTGATGTCATAATACCAGAAAGTGATGTCACGATAGAAACCAAATGAAAATATGAATGAAGTATTCTGATTGGTTCAAAAATAAAAATTGGACCAATGAAACAGTTAATTTAAAGCTCAGTACATTCTCAGAACACACTGAGGTTTTTACTGTTCTTTGAGTAATGAGGTTCTTGAAACCCAGAAACCCAAAATTCTAATAATAAAATAATTCTAAAATGATTTAATATACCGTTTCCTAAGAAATTAAAGAAAAATATGCTTAAGATAGAGAAAAAATATGGAATAAAATTGCTATTACATATTTTGGGTAGGACCCTTTTTTGTTAATAGTTAGAGAATAGAAGCTTCACCTTTTTATGAAATCCAACAATGCATTGAGGGATTAGATAATTAAGTGTTTTTTTTACTAAGCCTGAAACCCCATCACCCACTTTCTTCCATTATCATACATTGCCCTCTCCTGCCCTTTTCTGCCACCCTCCACCCCAACACCCACTATAACTCGCACACACTCGCTACCAAACAGAGTTTTGTGTTTCAATCATTCTAAAAGACAAGGAGCAAAGCCATGAAAGCCCATGTTCTCTGTACATGGTTTTCGCACATAATATACATGTACTGTAGGTTGCAGAACAATACAGTAGGATATAGGAGCATTACTGCTAATCCATTTAGCACATGTACACCATGCTGTGCCTTCTAGACAGGCAGATGCTGTTAATCCAGTTAGGTGTATATGTACACTCACAGACAAACAGAGGCAGGAAGCGTCTCTGGGAATTAACAATTACACCAACACTGTAGACTGGCAGCCAAACGTACCATTAAGTCTACGCAGCAAAGTGGCTTAATTTATTGTTGTTTTCCCTTCAAAATTAGACAGTGTCCGCTTATAATATGCAAATGTTGTTTTTTAAGTTATGCTTCTGTTTCTGCTGAAGGTCATTCTAAGGCCCTCAGTGGTCTGGTCCAGAGGGTCAAGAAACTGTGTTTGAGACCTCGATCGTCTCTCACCACTTCAGGTTCAAATCCCAATGGGAGCTTGACTTGTGAAAAAGTGTTGGATTCTTACAGTTGACAGGAGGTATATACAGTACTGGGTGTAAGTAGGTGTTCTGACTCAACAACTAAAAAACATTACCTTCATACAAGCCTAACATGTGCTGAAAAATGATGTTAAACACAGAGCTTTTCAAACCAAAGGAAAGATTGTATATGTAAAAATTAACTTGATGGCCTGAAACCTGAACCCACAATAGACAAAGGGCATAGTTTTTTATCTATATGGTAACATTAACCTCTAATCTGCCATCTTTCAACCCCTTGCCACTATGCCTCCAACTACTCCAGCCTCGTCATCCCCCTCTTGTCTTGCCATTCCCTTCATTCAAGCAGGACCTATCCCTATTGTCTGTCCACTTTGGAGATACTGATACATGTGTACATCATGATTGTATGCTCTTACAGAACCAAACTTCTGCAAAAAACAATGTCGCTCTCGTCTACATAAAAATATAAAATATCCCAGATTAGTCCACCTCACTACTAATGGTCGAGAGGGACACCTGGGGTCTAGCTTCCTCCACCAATGGAAGCTGGTCATTTGTAACTGAGCTATGAGGATGTAACTCACCCCCACACCCACCCCTGAGTACTGAATACTCCTTATTTTAGAGACACAGTACTGAATACTATTTAGCTCCGGACAAAAATTCTAAGTATAAAATTACAAAGGGCACTTACTAATTTGAATGATGACCTAAAACACCTAAGAGCCGGGATCTGCTAGATGAATGAAGGCCCGATTATCAAATTAGACCTTTTTTTACATTTTATGATTTTTTTTGTACATATTTGGTTTTAAAAATACACTTTATGAGTACTTAATACTAAATAGTATGTTATGACTGCGTACCAGGCTCGTGCATACTGAATACCGCCTAAAATGCCCTGAATACTGTGTACCAAAAGGGGTGGTTTCAGCCTCAGCTATGCCAGATCACACATAAAAACTACAAGTATGATCCAAGTTTGGTTGATCTAGTGCATAAATAATTAACATGTCGCCAGTTGTCAATCATTTATCCATTTTAACCTCTCAAACCAATAATATACCTCCAACAAACAATAGCACGTGCAACAGTATAATAAAGCACGTGCAGCTGTATTATAATATAACCTATTGTCAATATACTCCCGACATCAACAATAGGGCAGAGATATCAACATACTGGTGACATGTTAATTACGTAGTTCCTGCCAAGAACCAGTTTTACGGAGAAACAGCGTAAATTTGAAAAGGTTTATGAACTGTTTGATGTAAGGTCAAGATGCTCTATTGTATCGTGCTGCTCTATTGTATCATGCTGCTCTATTGTATCATGCTGCTCTACTGTATTGTGCTGCTCTATTGTATCGTCCTGCTCTATTGTATCATGCTGCTCTATTGTATCATGCTGCTCTACTGTATTGTGCTGCTCTATTGTATCGTGCTGCTCTATTGTATCGTGCTGCTCTATCGTATCGTGCTGCTCTATTGTATCGTGCTGCTCTATTGTATCGTGATGCTCTATCGTATCGTGCTGCTCTATTGCATCGTGCTGCTCTATTGTATCATGCTGCTCTATTGTATCGTGCTGCTCTATCGTATCGTGCTAAGACCCCTACATGTACATACAACTATGAGCTATATAGATGTAGTTCCAGAGAAACAGACTGCAAAAACAGTAAATTGACCTGTAATATTCAAGGTCAAGGTATGTATGGAGTTTAATATTGTTTTTACTGACCAACTTCTACATTTTTCAACAGTTCCATTATGATCAATAATCTGTAGACAGCTAGAACTGCTAGGCAGATTTATATACCACAGCTAATGTAAGAAGAGAAGTGTTGGAGTAACTATCACTGAAGGTGATGAATATACCCCCTGCTTTTTTGCTATAGCCGATGAGGATGGGCAAAATGAAGAATAATGAATGTCTAAAATATCTGTTAATTTTATAATGTGAAAGAAATTCTAAGTAAAACAAAGGTCCATAATTCTGTATTTTTTTTTTGCAGAATCGCGAAAAACCATTAATGCAGAGACACATCATATCATCACATGTGAACTGTGTGTCAAGCGTAATAACAATCCATGAAAAGCGTTTAAGTGAAAGCCACAAGAAGTTCATTATAGAGTGAAAATTCTGAGTCAAATAAAAGGCCATAATTCTGTAATAAATTAGGCATCAACAATGTGTGATGTAGAAGGACATTATTAGTTTTTTGGTTTGTTACTTACCCCCTACAGTAAGATTTATAGGGGGCGAGGCGATAGCCGAGTCCCCCTATACATCTGACTGACCCCACATATTTCTGTAGGGGGTCAGTAACAAACCCAATAACTGATTTATTGCATCAAGCATCTTTTTTAAGGTAATCGCCGATATTTAACAAATTTGAATGGAGCGTCAACGTCATTGACACGTACGTTTGCGCAATTTGACGTCATGACGTTGACGTCACGACCGGTTCAGTTTAAAAACATTATTAAAGTTACTTATTATATGTGTAACTAACGCCTTAAAGAACTATTTGCAAATGATTTAAACTTTGAATCGGAATTGTAGTCCATATTGTTTTAGTGATCCTCTATGA
Source organism: Cyrtodaria siliqua (assembly GCA_037043455.1). Taxonomy (NCBI): domain Eukaryota; kingdom Metazoa; phylum Mollusca; class Bivalvia; order Adapedonta; family Hiatellidae; genus Cyrtodaria; species Cyrtodaria siliqua. The sequence continues at coordinate 12,614 of JAWPHD010000710.1, read as the reverse complement.
AATCTACTGACCCACTATAGAATAATAGAGGGTCATCATGTGACCGCTCTAATCCAATGAAATTCCTGGGATTTTGTGCGAGGTGCAATAAAAGGTAATCAGTTGTTATGTGTACATGAAGTTTGGCAACAATCAATTCGAAAATGTTTGAGAAAAAATGTGTAAACCCTTAACCCGCAGAATATATATAATGGACTGTTCTTTCTTTGAATTACTCACAGGCTGATCTGGGTTTACAATGGACGCAAAGGCTATTATAGTTGTGCTTAGCGGGTTAAGGGTTAACAGGTCATTATACAATATTAGAGTGGAAAATTCTAAGTCAAACAAAAGGCCATAATTCTGTAATAAATTAGGCAATCAATGATGGGTGATGTAGAGGCGACATAAGAGCATCAGTTGTTATGAGTATATCAAGTTTGGGAACAATCCATTCAAAAGTGTTTGATATATGCAAGTATTAAAAATGCGTTACGCGACGGGGCAGGGGAACAACGTGATTCCTATATAGGCTAGCTCCAACTTCATTTTGTGAAAGTGGGGGCATAACTAAGCCTCGAGTCAGTTTTGTTGGGGTTTAATGTGGTTTTTAACATTTTGTTGGGGTTTAATGTGGTTTTTAACAATCTTTCCGTCATATCACAACAGTGACAGCAGTGAGCTCTGTTTTCAACATACGCTGAGCATCAAGCAAGGGAGCTACTACTCCCATTTTTAAAGTCTTTGGTATGACCTGGCCAGAGATTGAACCTATGCCCTCTTGCATGCGTGGCCGACGCTCTACTAGTACGCCGCGGCACGCAGTCTCAAGTTGTGGAACAATGTTGTACAACCCAATATACAACTGTGATCCAAGTTTGATTTATCTTGTAGTGCATGCCATCTCAGAGCAACAGAACTAAACACAAAACCTTCATTCTGATTCGTCGGCTCCTAAACTTTTCGACAGTAGCCAGGAAGAAGTAAAAAATGTCTTCCAATTGAAAAGGTGGACAAAAATGCACATTCAATTAAATATCATGGTAAAACTCGCTGCTACTGTACAACAGTGTCGGAGTATATAAAGGAAGGCGGAGAGTTCACATGGCCTGGTAGCAGGCCTGTACAACAGTGTCGGAGTATATAAAGGAAAGCGGAGAGTTCACATGGCCTGGTAGCAGGCCTACATGTCAGACAGTAACACTCGGCACCTGTGCGCTGAGGTAGTTACTTGTGTACACTCACAGTTGTTCTATATACCAAAGCAGACAATAATACTACCACTCCTCATATACGCCAAACTCTTGCTAAACCACTTACCTACTCTAGGTCAACAGCACACAATCACAAATACACAAAAAACACTAATTCAAGTTTCTCTTCTGTTTTGCTTTTTTTTTGCTTTTCTTTGTCTCTCTTACAAAACTCTAAGGCAAAGAAATTTGACAAGGGTGGAGAATTAATGATTATATGGTGAAAGGCAGTATAATAAGACTGCTGGTTGATTGGTTGGTTGGCTGGTTGGTTGGTTGAATATAACGGTCGATTTTTTAGTCATTACGTGTACCGAGTATTACATTTCATACCCCATCCAACCCCTTCTCCAAGAGGCGAAAACGAGGTTGGCTGGTGTATGCAATAAAACCTTAATTTCGGCTTAAAAGCTTGATATATTGTAAAATATGACTTTTAATAGGTAATTTTAACAGATTATTGCATTTTTTCAGTATTTTTTTTTCCTTAAACGTGTTTTATTGTCGAAATATCCGTTATAAAATCCTGTTTATATAAGCTTTCCGATCGCTTAATGGAATTGAACTGAATGTTGTTTAACAGCTCATCATGACACAGTATAGGTTATTTAGAGCCTCCCCAGAGAGAGGGGAAGGATACATAGGAATCCGGGAACCTGGCCTACTCTTATTAACGAATAGATTCCTATGGTTCTTTAACGTGCTCGAAGGATAGACCGATACACGGGACTGCCCGGTTTACGTCCCCATCTGACGGACGGGGCTAAGGGAAAGTGTCTTGCCCAGGAACACACCGACGGAACTCAGTGGCACCACGGAGGATTGAACCCACGGCCTCCGGTTACAAAGGCGGGACCACGTAATGGGTAAAGGCAGACGACCATTTTTTCCTCGGTAAAACCAGAACTGTATACCTCCTGTCAACCATAGGAATCGACTGGCAATTCGGTTTCTCTTTCTTTGAATTCATATGAACACTAAACAAAATATTTCAGAAGCAATTTATAGACTTTCTACAAACACCTATCAACTAATGGTGCTGCCAACCATCATGTATACCTGAGACGGAATTTAAACTTTTATTTGTTAGAACTTTTAATGAATAATGAATTTTATTTTAATAGTTATATTTTTTATACAATATCATATAAAGATCTTTCAGACTTTTTCACACAATTTCTAATCCTCACTCACCCACACCCCACCCCACTTTCCCCCATACCCAACCTCCTCACACCACAGTATTTATGGAAAAAGTTTAAAAGTTTATATTTTTTTGTGTGTGCATAAAATTCTATAATTTTAAATGTTTGTTTTATACATGTATTAAAATGTTAGATGCTTATTTGAATTTATCATTCTGACGTACACAATGGAGGACTTGACAATCTTCCAAGTTCAGGGAATATGCACTGTATACCGACTAATCCGATTAGATACACCTATTGTATCTTATAATGCTTCTACACAGGACGACTTGATAAATAAAATTCTAAATTCTGAACAAGCCAGGTAAACATATTGTCAAATTATTTAAAACATTCACAGGTTTCCTTTATAGAAAACTTTTCAGAAGTGTTTGTAACCAAATCTTCATTTTGATAGAAAGTGATAAGCTGAATACCTACATGATCAGTCCCTTTAGAAATTTTATGAACTGGTTTTGTCCATTATTAACATAATGAGGTTTGTTATTAACAGTTTGTTTGTGTTTTGTTTAATGGTTCATTCAATAACACATTAGGCCAAAAAAAATAATGGTTTGTTTCCGCCAACGGCTTCAAAAAAATAGGGTGTAGGCAAAACTTCTTTTTTTGTATTCTTTTTTTTATATTATTAATGACCTTATTTTGTTAATGAAAAAACACTTTTAATATGATGAAAAATACTGGGGAAGGTATTAATACTCAGATAATACATGGTTATATGGCCCTTTTTTCAGTATTTGGTAATGTACACTGGAAACCCCAGGGGACGTGGGTTCAAACCTCAGTGGAGGCATAATTTTTTAATTTTTTTTTATTTTTCTCCATAAGAAACATTGCGTCATGGGTTCAACTTTTTATTATTATTATTTTTTTTTATTATTATTATTTTATTTATTTATTTTTTAAATATTTTTTTTTTTTGCAATAAAAAAAGTTAAGGTCGGCGGTTAAATAATAGGGTCGGTCGGGTTAGTGGAAACAAACACTTTTTTCTTTTAAGCCTTATTTTGGGTTCTTTAGAGACACCCCAAAGAGAGGAAGGGGTAGGAACCCAGGAACCATGCCGAAAAGATTCACAATTGGTTCTTAAACATGGTAAGGGGGGATCAGTCAATGATATTTACATCCCAATATGGACAGGGGATGTTATATTAGGTGTTTTTAATTCACTAATATTTAAATATCTACCAATGTGCAGCTTTAGAGTAAAAGTGACACTGATGTACTAATATGAATTTGCGCTTTGAAATACTTTAGGATTGCCATGTGTTCTCCTAATGTACATGTATAACTGAATTGAATATTATTTAACAGCTCAACAAACTGTACGTTATTTTGAGCCAGCCCAGAGAGAGGGGAAGGATACATAGGAATCCAGGAACCTGCCCCCAGAGAGAGGGGAAGGATACATAGGAATCCAGGAACCTGCCCTACTGTTATTCTTACAAATAGATTCCTATTTTTCTTTAACACGTGCAGAGTTTTGACTCCAATAAACGGGACCATCCGGTTTACGTCCCCATCCGAAGGATGAGGATAAGAAAAAGTGTCTTGCCCAAGAACTGAACTGAATGTTGTTTAACGGCTCATCAACACAGTATAGGTTATTTAGAGCCGCCCCAGAGAGAGGGGAAGGATACATAGGAATCCGGAACCTGCCCTACTCTTATTATCGAATAGATTCCTATGGTTCTTTAACGTGCTCGGAGGATAGACCGATACACGGGACCGCCCGGTTTACGTCCCCATCCGACGGACGAGGCGAAGGGAAAATGTCTTGCCCAAGAACACACCGATGGAACTCAGTGGCACCATGGAGGATTGAACCCGGGGCCTCCGGTTACAAATTCGCCGCGCTACCGACTGCGCCACGCCAGCCCTGGTCTTGCCCAAGAACACACCAACAAAACTTTGTGACACCAGTGAGGCTTGATCCCATGTAAAAACAATAGAACATTTTCTGCAAGAAAAAGTTAAGGTTATATAAATTAGATGCTTACCAGTAAGTAGAAATGAGCCGCAACACGCGAAAACGTCCCTTCGGACATTTAGACGACAACGTCATAAAGTAACAATTTATGACGTCGGCCGGTAATGAATTATTTACTAATCAAATTTCTCGTCACTTCCGTGTTTTACCTAATTATTATATCATAGGGAATATGTTTTCTTAATGTAAATAGTTAATGCTATAGAAAATGGTAATTGTTTATGTTTTTTGTTGTTATTTAATAAACGACGTCGTCCCAGACGGCGACGTCAACGTCAAAATTAATGGTGAGAACAATCTTTAATTTTCAAATTGAGATAAAATCATTTTTAATTAAGATATCAACATAAAATAAAGATATTTTTAAAGAGAAAATCACCGGGTTTCATAAACATAAAAAAACACAAAATGTTAAAATTTGTCTGAAGGGTCGTTTTCACGTGTTTCGGCTCAAATAGTAATGACCTTTCAATGACAAAAATAATTTAAAGGGACACATGGCAATCTTGAGTTGTATATCAACCATTACAATTACCATCTCTATTTATTAATCCTACATCTTTTCGACTTTAAAACTGCTTGCATATAATTAAATAACAAATTGAGATTTCAATTTTATTCATTATTCTATCAAATAATTAAACATATTATTGGTGCAATATTTACGATAGTCAGCAATATGTAAAAACAATTTACTTTGAACTATTCTAATAATTAATATTAGTGATTGAACACCTCCGCAAGTCACGTAGCAAAACAAACGGGATGCCGCGAGTTTTGAAAAAAATAAAGATTGCCGTGTGTCCCTTTTAAGTTTATAATTGTGAAATGATTTCCATAAAAGTCTAAAAATCAAAAAAAGAAAATCCGCTTGTCCACTTGTATCAATTGATGAGAGAATTTCAGTATGAGTTCAATTAAAATTGTGATTTCTGTGGAGAAAATGGCACATGTCAGGCCATTATGACGGTCGATTTATTTTTTGTAGTAGCTAGACCACCCCATTTACTGTATACCTCCAGGCATCCATAACAATCAACACTTTCTTACTTGCCGTTCACACTTTCTTACTTGCCGTTCACACTTTCTTACTTGCCGTTCACACTTGCCGTTCACACTTTCTTACTTGCCGTTCACACTTTCTTACTTGCCGTTCACACTTGCCGTTCACACTTTCTTACTTGCCGTTCACACTTTCTTACTTGCCGTTCACACTTGCCGTTCACACTTTCTTACTTGCCGTTCACACTTTCTTACTTGCCGTTCACACTTGCCGTTCACACTTTCTTACTTGCCGTTCACACTTTCTTACTTGCCGTTCACACTTGCCGTTCACACTTTCTTACTTGCCGTTCACACTTTCTTACTTGCCGTTCACACTTTCTTACTTGCCGTTCACACTTTCTTACTTGCCGTTCACACTTGCCGTTCACACTTTCTTACTTGCCGTTCACACTTTCTTACTTGCCGTGTGGTTCACACTTTCTTACTTGCCGTTCGAATGAAAATCAAAACAGCTGTAGCATAGTTAATAAAAAACAATAAAACGCAACTTTCAATTAAAATACGCTCCTGTTGTTCTTTGTTTGCCGAGTATATGTATGACACGTGATAAATGCTACGACTGCGGTGATACAATTAACAGTTTAAAGAAAAATATTTATTATATACTTCCCAGTGAAATAGTGGATTGTATGGTTAGAATATGGTTCTCATTGCAGAGAATATAACATTATATTCTCACAGCCGAAAAAAATGGAACTACTTTTTTTTACATTTGCTTATAACAGTCATTATTCGTAGAATATTTGTTGGTTTGTCATGAATATAGGATTTATTTTCATCGAGAAGTGAGAAAACATATTTTCACGAGTTCTTTAACGATATGTTAAATTTATTCTTTTATGTCAAAATAATGTGTGAAGTCATATATGCCTATCAATGCACAGTTTATTTGCCGTAAATAAGTCTAACTAAATGCCTAGGAGTGCAGTTAAGGGATTAAAATGCATTCACATGTGACAATGTAGTATTTTATCAGCATTAAAATTGTAAAGTTTGGTGTAAAAGTTCTGAAACCCCATTTGCTTGAGTCCCAGGGACCCCACAAAAAATTCTGAAAATCTAAAGACCTTTAAGATGATGCAAATTTTTAACTCGTAGCATTCAGTTTTTCTACATTTCTTGCATATATTTGCAAATCATTTTTAATAATTAATTTAATAGTTCAAAAGCACATTATTTTTGCGTAATTGTTGATTAAATAATATATTCCAATCTAAGGATATATTCAAAGCTAAGGCCAAAAAAAAAAGTTTGTTTCTGGCCATCCGACTGACCCTATAAGTATTTTTAAGGCCCCGACCCTACACTTTTTAGGGCACAAACATTTTTTGTTTGTTATTTTTTAACGTTTTTAAGGCATGTTGTGGAACATTCATATTATGTAATATGTTCAAGAAAATATGCTTTTGATGTTCTTGATTTGAATTTAGTATAGTAAGGATTTATTCTAAAAAAAAAAAAAAAAAAAAAAGATTTTCCTACCTACCTACCATAATTTTTTTGGGGAAAAGACCAGAAACAGACTTTCTTTTTTTGGCCTAAGGTATAATAATTTTAGTTTTTTTAAAAATCTAGTTATTATAACCTTTTATTTAAACAAACTAACCCAAATAACAGCAAAATTACATTACATACCCGTTTATCAAAACTCTATCCAGGTGTTCAGGTCAAATAATAATGTATATGTGCCAATTAAAAGTATAGGTATATTTATCTACGGGTTCTTAAAATACCCGTGATTGACCATGCGTAAAATGAATTATGAGTCGGTAACTTTTAATCCGACGCTCAAGTTTTGGGGTTCGGCCTGGCTGGTTAAAGCCGTTTATATTTTGCCTTTAGAGTTTGGTTTCTCAACATATTATAATAGATATATCTCGTCATCAGTAGGTTTAGAAACGATGCATATATGTTGTAAAATCCGGCTTTTGTTGGCAGGATAGCTACTTTAACATAATTATGCAACCTGAAGTCAAAATGATACTGCCTGTTCTAATTCTAATGCTTAATAACTTACACTTCAAAATTGGTAAGTGTCCCTTTAAAGTGGCGTATCAAATATACAAGTCATTCTAACTCCGTGGGTTTTTGAGGCAGCATTTTTCATGAATGGTAGGTATTCAAACAGTATGACTTTGCACAATTAATTATGTCTGCAAATCAATGGACTTGCGACAGATTAATACTAAATTGTGTTTCAGCCAATTTTAATCATTAAATATATATAGGTATCGAGAGGTTTGTTTCATAATATCAGTTCCACTAGCAGATATGATAATATCTTCTCAACCGTTCACAATGGTAGGAAGACCACCTGGGTCACCATACTATATACCGTATACTCTCGTTTAAATGCACCCACACACCCGCAACCCTCCCCATTTTCTTTAGAAAACAAACTCAGGGTTCGAATTTACAGTTGCTGCCACGCGGATTACGACTTTTTCGCAGCATCCACGCGGCTGTTTTTCAATCGAAGTCACAAATCCCCGCGATCGTACCGCGGATTGTCACCCGAAATATCGCGGGGAATCTTATCGCGGGGATTCCTGCGACTGTAAAAATCGCGGCGATTGCAAAATCCAGTCTCGAAAGAAAGAAATCGCCGCGATTCTCTGTGATAGATTCGCGGGGGAAATAAGAGCAGGGATCAATGAAAAATGTAATAAAAATGATAAATACAATGAACAATTTGGAAGCAATACGTATTTCAAACTTTTAATGCATTTAATAACGTGTGTTTTTTGTTTTTGTTGTCCAAAAGTTGCATTTCTCTTCACCGGACATAAATTGGCTACCCACAATCCTTTGCGATGTGTGTACCTATTAACAAGGCGGCACTAATAACGGGTTTATGACACGGAATTCTTTACAATTTTTCGGATTATTTCTGACTAAAGAACCCATCGATGTATTAATAACCAACAGCGGAAGAGTAAAATATGTTAAAATAACAATTAATTAAAAATGTAATTCTAATTTCCAGTATAAGAATTACTATTTGAATTTTATGTTCAGTCACCGCGAAGTCGGTAATAGGAACCGCAATATAACTATCGTGACCCAGTATACATTATCCGGGCATTTGAATTTTCCGAAAACAAAAATAAAATTGTCTTCTGCTTCGGGTTTTTAATAGTTATTGTTGAATAAAAATGCATTAAATTGACTGCAAAATTGTACATTGATACTAAAGATAAATCGCGGCGATGGCCTGCAATTTCACACCGGGTAAAGCGGTGTGCGAATCAAAACAGATCACGGCGAATCATGGTGATTGTGTCGCGGTGGAAAAAATGTATTATCCCCGCGATGAGCGGGCTGTCCGCGGATCGCGGGGACAAAATCAGTGTGTCTGCGTTGAGATAAAATCGCCGCGATGAGTGGGATTAGTCGTAATCCGCGTGGCAGCAACTGTAGAACTCCCAAAATTGTCAAATGCAAGTTGATTTGAGCAAATGCGAACCGAAATTTTCAGCACTCGCAAAAAACTGCAAGTGTATCTTTTCCGTACAAAGTTAGCATGACTGAAAGATTGATCAAATATTGAAACAGAAAATAGAAGTTTGAAGACACTTGTTGTCTTTTACAACACACTCTTATATTTACATGTATGTATTGTATAATATATTTATGCGCAGAAATGTCTTTGACCAAAAGGAGAAAAAAAAATGCCTGTAAGAATGCATTTTTGCGAGTTGAAGACCAGGAGATCAGGAGAACTAGTCCGGACAAAGTTTATGTATTAAAACCTTTAAAGGGCCATAATTCTGCTAAAAACAATTAAACCAGAACACAGCGGTTTAGGAGTAATAGTCGGGTGAAAAAGTTTGTATTAAAACCTTTAATGGGCCATAACTCTGCCAAAAATCATTCAACCGGAACACCGTGACGACATGCGCAATAAGACTTGGTACTGATCATCATTGCCAGCTTTCATTGAAGTTATTTTTAGTTATAAGATATATAATTTACGGTAAAAAGTAAGGATATTGATGCTCTTATAGACATATTCACCGGTACGAAATATACGCCAAAACGCACCTCCGACAGTCTAGCTCAAAAAAAGATTCCGGAGGAGCATGCCCCCCGGAAGCCCCTAGAACTCGGCCTACACTTCATATTCAGCCAAGCTACGCACGCCCCTGTACACCTAAGCTTGTTGGTACTGATCATCCTTGCAAAGTTTTGTTGAAATCCGACAAGGGGTTAAGAACAACTAGTCTGGACAAAGTTCGTGTATTAAAACATTTAAAGGGCCACAACTCCGCCAAAAATCACTCAACCGGAACACGGCGACGATATGCACAATTAGGCATGGTACTGATCATCCCTGCAAAGTTTCGTTGAAATCCGGCCAGGGTTAAGGAGAACTAGTCTGGAGAATTTGTGTACAAAACCTTTAAAGGGCCATAACTCAGCCAAAAATCAATCAACCGGAACACGGCGACGACATGCACAACTAAGCTTGGTACTGATCATCCCTGCAAAGTTTCGTTGAAATCCGGCTGGGGTTAAGGAGAACTAGTCCGGACAAAGTTTGTGTATTAAAACCTTTAAAGGGCTATAACTCAGCCAAAAATCAATCAACCGGAACACGGCGATGATATGCACAACTATGCTTGGTACTGATCATCTCTGCAAAGTTTCATTGAAATCCGACCAGGGGCTCAGGTGAAAATTTTTTACCCCAGAATTGGGATAAAATAGAGGTTAGAGGACAAATTTCGGCCCCATTTAATTTAAATAGGTAGGTTAAAAAGGCCATGTGATATACACCTGCTGGGACCATTTATATATAATTATGTTAGTGTATGAATTTTGAAGAGTATTCAATGGACAAGGGCTTTCATGATCGGGACAAGGGCTTTCATGATCGGGTCATGGGTGGCCATGATCGGGTCATGGATGGCCATGATCGGGTCATGGTGTCCTTGACCTTGAACCTATTGATTCCAGAATGTATAGGGCTCATCCTCTAAACACTTACGAACGTTTCATGAGTGTGGCTACAAGTCATGACAAGTTATTTAGCGGACAAGGTTTTGCATTATCAGGTGACCTTGACCTTGAACCGACTGTATAGGGGTAATCCCCCGGACAAGCTACCTGTAAAGTTTCATGAGTGTGGTTATCAGTGTTGAGTTATTATACTATACAAGGTTGTGCCTACAGACGGACAGAGACTGAATTCAGTATACCCCTCTAAATTTATACTGAATCTATAAAATTATGTAAAGTTTCAGATGTCTTCAAATAATTGGCTTTACATTTTTTCAATCACAAACTTCATATCCATTCCTCTATCAAGGCTCGAAGCTGGTATATAAATTATATATATTTGCAAACAACCAAGGGCATATAACCTCCAGATGAACTATGGCACGGGTTTTGTGCCTAGCTAAAACGAGACATACAAATCAAATGCACGATGCATACACTACCTAAAAAGGAACTTATAAACAGCATTCCAACAATGCAATTCACATACCGGTACTTGTATACCGAGTGGTCAGGGCAAAACTATTGTAACTACATATGAATAAAGAAGGAGATACAATAGTTTTGCACTGAACCCTCGAATTATTATAGGCACACATACATAAAGTCATAGCTTATATATCTATACATATATATCTATACATATATTAACTTTTTAATTCGGCTGATTTTTAGGGCGGGCGCATGATTGATGTGTTACTGCTCAGTTCCTGAACTTGAAGGCAGAATGGATTAATGTTTTATTCAAAAGATTAGTAAAGCAACTGCATGTATTTAAGCAGGATTAGCGATATATGCCACCAGATTTCGGGCAAATTTCCCCTACTCGAAATGAGGCGTAAACATTTTAAGCATGCTCAAGTTCTGTCTGGCTATTTCAAACCACGTATTCCCCAATTTATTATTTTACCAGTATAAATTCTTCAACTTCTTCCAACAACACAACTTTTTTGATATTTAAATTAAATCTGTAGAAACAAAATTTACAGCAGCTAATCTTGTGAGGAACTTCTTCACTAAATCCTACTCATGACCTTTGACACACATAACATTCTCCAAGTACCTGTACAGATTTCCAGTATTTTGTATCACAAAGAGAGCATTAAGCAGTGCCTGCAATTTCCACCACACCCTAAAATGAATTATACCTACTCATCACAATACAGAGCAAGCAATTTATTCAATTTTCTTTCCAAGCCAAGTAGTCGGTACAGGCTTGCTTAATTTTTACTATGATGCTGACCACAAAATAATTGTTGGTTTGCCGTTTCCCTACCTACGTACCCACAAAAAAGGACACTACCAAAAACTTATATATATTTTTTTTTTACTATCTGTAGTATATTTTGCTTTCATTTCTTAAGGTTTATACTGTCTTTGGAGAAAAAATTAATCACCTACCTACCCTACCTACCTACCTACCTACCTACCCACTTATAAAATCCTGGGTCGGGAAACAGCAAACGAATGTATTTTTAAGGATGGCCTGATGCTCAGTGGATAAGGCCTTTCAAAAGGTTTTAGTGCTATAGACTTCTGCCGCATGTGGGTTTGCACCCTAGCAGAGGCATGTCTGATGGGAATTTTCATCCTTCATAGGACCTTCCTTATACTTCACGTTATCATGGTTATAGCCGGCAAGTGGGTGATTTACCCTTCTACTTTGGTTAAGCTGACTAAAGGAAGATCTATAAATCACCCACCTTTAGCTAGATCAGCATTCCTGTGAAGTTTCATGAGAATCCGTCAAGTAGTTTCAGAGGAGTAGTCGCTACAAGTTTTTATTATATAGCTCTATGTAAACAAAGATGGCCGCTGGCGGTCAAGTTTAATGTTGAGTCAAAATAATTTTCAACAAGGATCAACATCATGTCATGCTGATCATTTTAGAAAAAGTCCCATAACAATATCACTTATAGTTTTCAAGAAGTAGTAGTTACAAACTTTTTTTTTAAAAATATATTTTTATCCGTGGCGGCCATCTTGAATTTCCGGCCAATCTGAATTTTTTCTAGGATCAATTAGATATCAAGAGCAACTTTTCTGTGAAATTTCCTGAAAATCCGTCAAGTAGTTTCGGAGGAGTAGTCACTACATGTTTTACTATATAACTCTATG